>CM068965.1:42275004-42303410 GCA_035128595.1 Eptatretus atami | reverse complement strand
GCAGACATAATCAACCGCCTTCAACTTCTTGTTTCCATGTACAAACGCACACTATCAAACATTTTCCAGAAGAAATCATTTACGAGTTGTAGCGTTTTGTTATTCCCAGCCTTAGAATGTAAATTACACAACAAGAAACTTTTCGGATATAGATCGAAATAGGTTTGTTGATTATTATTTCAAAAAACTTTTTGTACCATTTGCAGTCCATCTGGTTCCAGTTATTGCATTGCTTGAAGTAATCTCTTTTTAGTTGGAGTTTGAGAATAATAATAGTATCATCCAAAACATAGATTACTATCAACTGGCTTCCCATACTGTGTATTATTTAGGAAAAAAGATCGTTAAAACTTCTTGAAACCCTGATCAAGTATTCGAATTATTTTTCTGTCGTTCTTGGGTGACAACTGCAGTTTTGCCTTCTTAATTCTTTTATTGCTTGTAATTTATGAGATTTCCTTTTGGGCATCTTTTATACTCTTTATAGGCACCTGCTACATTTCCCACAGCAGGAAGCAGTTGACCAATTAGGTCTTCTATGTTTAAGATACGTTGAACCGATACCCATTAGAAGTAACTCAATTATTCCCGCATCTCCTCTAAATTGATGTCCGAACACCCCTTTGTCTCTTAGGTTTATAGTATCCTCTACCAAGATACATACCTTCACCTATGTAGTATGGGGAAAGGAACATCCCATCCCTGAATTATTTATATATTTCCCAACTCGTGTTTCCTCACATTACCATCGTATTTATTATTGAAACTTCACGAGGTGAATTCTCATAGAATAACTGTCTCCATTAAAAAGAAATCATCGATTATCTTGGTCGGTTATCCTAAATTTACTCGTGTATGTTTTTTCCTGACACAGGGAATTAAACCAAATTTTAGGCTTCCAATATTGAATTATAAACCAATTGGGCTCAGTTGATATGCACATGAATGAAATATGGATTTGTTTTATTCCATCATTTAAGCAACCATCAATCAAATCACAAGTGAATTAATACCCCGAATTTATTCCTGAGGATATTGAATACAATTATCACTGTAAAAACGTCCCATAGTTTGCATCTTTTTGAGGAGAACCCATAACTCTCTCTAAAGAATTATCAATTTGGGTTGTGAAATTCAACCTTGTAGTTATTTTTAAGTTTAATCGTTGATTTTGAAGTATGTTTTTGAAGTGCTATAACAATATTTTTGGTTCACCCCTGTGTCTCTAAACGAGCAAATTTCGGAATATTTGAGAAATCTCATATGCCTTCCGGGTGAGACTGTTATCGTTTTGTAATCCACTTCCCGGATATAACGAAACTTGCTCATCTTTATCCGTTATATTAAGATAAGTATTATAAGTTTCCATAGACAATAAGAATGCCTCATATTCTTTTGGTGTGTCAAGTTGTAGTGGTTATGGGAAATGAAGGAAAATGTGTGGGGTGTCGCTTTGTGACAATTGAAACTAAGGGATTGTGCTCTCTTTCCTATTTTATGAGATAAATTGTCTTAATATTGATATTATTAATTATTTCATGTTCATCCTGCGTCTAAAATGGCTGCATTGCTTCAGTAAAAAATTGTTATTCTCCAAAAAGCCTTCTGACTGCAAAAAAAACCTAACAAACAATAACAGTCTATGATAACTTAATTGTGATGGCGTCATTTTGGAAGAAAACTAACACCTGAACCAAGGATACTTAAAAGCACTGAATATGTGTTTCTCCTTCTCATTCTTCCGACTTTTACCCAGAAAGAATAACCCCTATTAATCAACAGAGTTCAGCAGCATCAATATATACTTTAATCATCATCATTTTTCATACCAAATGGTTTCTTCGAATATACTTTTGATTCACCCTCACAGTTGAACCTATGTCTTCCATCTTTTGTGAGAAGAAACATTAAATCTGGTGGTCAATTTAAAAACAGGGGTTGAGCAGAACTCAGAACCTTAAATAATCAAAAATTAAATATCATACCTTTTCAGAATTGAACAAGATGAAAATTATTGCCTGGTTGTTTCTTGTTGGAATGGAGTACAACTGCTTTGGTTTTGAATCCGCTGAATATTATATAAGTTAAAAAATATTGAAGAGCATTCACAAATATAAATACAGAAGAAAGGGGTCAGGATTCATCTCTTCCAGTTGTTATGAAATAATCCAAACCTTCAGCATAATAATTAATCTAATTCCCCTATATGGCTCTAATTCTTCCGGCCGTCATAAAATGACTGAAATCTATATTAACATTTGGAGCTTTCGTAGGAGTATATTTTAATAATGTGGGAACTGTGAAACATCTATAAATTTTTTCTTGGAAGTTTTTAAAAGTGGTTTAAAAAATTCCTTCTTGTTTTTTTCAAAATACTCATTCACCGTTAGTTTTTGTCGCGTTCTTCTGTTTTTATTGTCAAATTCCTGTTTTTAAAATATTTGCAACTTTGAAACCAAACTTCTTGATGTTCCCTAAATTATCTTGCCTCTTTCTTCGCATCCATATGTATGTGAAAAATATTCATTTATTATTGTAAGATCAACAGGGGAAATTTCCTTTTCTTCATCATCCAAGTAGAATGTGTTCAAATAAATGCTTTTCTTTAAATATTCATCAAATTCTTTATTACATTAATACGGAGTCTGTAATTTCTTCTTCACTAATACTTGGCATCTCTGCTTTTCATACGTTTGCGTTGAGTTTCTTCATCAACATCCAAAAACCAAATGATAAAATCTTCACTCCTTCAATGTGTAATAATTTGTTCTCATTCCTTCGGCATTAGTTTCTATATCCAAGACCACAGATTTTAGTTCCTTAACTCACTCTTACAATGATGAATATTTTGTTGTACGCAAGAGAAACTCCTCAAATATTTGACCTTCATTTCCTCCAATCCATATTGTTCCTCCACTGAAATATAGTGATAATCTTCACCTTTAGCTTCTCCAGGTCTTATTCTCTAGTTGTTAGTGATACAATCGTATCACGGGGTTTTTTTAAGTAATTTACGAATATCTCATTTGTACTACAACAAGAACCTGATTATTGAAACGTTTTCCCAGAAAGCAGATTTACCCACAAGATTTATATAATAATTTGTCATTTATGATATGTAATTATTTTATAAAACAAAATATATCCCTAATATCTCATCTTGTCAAACATATATTTATGATTTTCAGTCGTGTGCTTCATGTAATCCCAAATTCCTTTTTACTACATAATGTAGGAACAATATCTCTCAAAATTGTTAATATCTATTGAATTATAACTTGAATAAAAATAAAAGTATTACAATTGTTTCTGATGGAACGACGAGGAAGTTGAAATACGATTGACTAAGATAAATACAATTACAAGAAGAATGTCTCCCTTCTTGTGTAGTAGCGGTCCATTACCTTTGTATCTCTCATTTAACACAATCATCAAAATACAGTTCTTTTTGAATTTATCCAAATCTTGGGGAGACGGTATATCATCGCGTATATTCACTAAGATACAAGTTATCGGTTTTGATTCGTTTTACCATCTCTGTGTATCACAAAATAGTGTATTATATCTCGAATGTTATAATCATTTAGGTTTTTGAAGTTTAAATAAACCGATTATATCTTTCTTTTTGAAGTCCAGCATTTAAAACCTTGTGAGAGGTAGTGATACTCTGGTGAAAACTCGACTTGGTGAAAATTATTAAATTATCATAAATCTAAAAAGTTGGCGAGTGAGGAGCATCTTAAAGTAAGCAGGTTTTTCCACATCCGCTTTGAACCAACTATGAGGCATCTTAATGAATTGGGAGATTTTATGGTTGCTTAAATTTATTCTTATTTTCCCCAATATGGAGTAAAAAAATCATCATTTATATATTGGAAAACAGGTTATTTAATTGTTATTGGCTTTTTAGAAACCTATATTTTATCCTAAGTTCAGGTTTATTTCAAGATAATCCATTATTATATTTATGCAATAATCTTGTGTTGATATTTCCCTGAAAATCACATCATGAATGAATATATAAGCAACAATCTTTGAACTATTTCTGCTAATACGTTCAGTTTCTTCCCTTGTAAGAGAAAGGTGTGTTATGACCCTCATACTTACATCATTCCTAATTCCAATCTTGTTAAAGTAATTCATTTTTGGTGTAAATCTTAAAAGATTATTTTCCTTTGTATATTTTTTATCATTAATAGAGATAATACAGATATAACATTGTTTATTAGGCTTTGGACTCTGTAATCCCGTCTTTCACACGCAGGACAATTCTCAAACTTGTCATAGGAGAACAGGATTCAAGAGCTCAATCGAGTAAACTATTCATAATTTATAAAAGTAAAACTTTACTTAAAACGAAATTCATCTATACTTCAGCTTGCATATTGACTCATATTTAATAATATACCATCGAATCTATATACTTTTTTTCATTACCAGATTCCAACTACATCATTTTTTATATTAAAGGTAATTTTAAAATGATCCTTAACTGACTATGAACGAAATGTCATTTCACCTGATATTTAACATCCTTTATTTGATCAGGATTTAACATCTTTAGGGGTAAAAAAATACAAATTTCTCCTTGCATATACAGATGGTTCTTATCTTTTCTTTCTAAGCTTCATCCATAAGGTTTTTGTTTTTTGAAGTTTTCTTGCTTCATTGCTTTTTCTAGTTTTAATATATTGCCAGAAGGAAGGAGAAACTTTTGTTATTTAGATACTAATTGATGTTCTACCATATACTAAAAGCCCTTCCACTGAGAAATTGAAGAACTCATCATATCCACCATAATGTTTATCAATAGTGGATATTTATCTTTGTTCAATTTTACATCCTTGACATATTTGCTCAGTATCTTTTACAAATGAAAAGAGATTGATTTGAAACTTGTCTTTTGTCTTGAAACATTCTGATTATTAAGTGAAAAAAGTTGGAGGATAAAATGGTTTTAAGCACAATTCACCTGTAAAAAACGAAAATTTCATCAAGAAAATTTTAGTTTAAGCAAAGTTTATTAATATAAATATGGTGAATTAAACGTACTGCGATGTTTGTAATCTACGAATATAAACATGTATAGAAACACCTCCGAACCAACAAACACACATTTAATTCTATTTCATCAAATATCTCCTCTTTGAGTTGGAAAGAAAACAGTGTATATCTGCTCAAAGGATGTTTGAAAGAGTAGTTATAAAGACATCTTGAATCACAAAAAACACAAGAAAAATTGAGTTTAAGTAAAGGAGACTATTATATGAAAACACTGATGGGGGCATTTAAAGAAACATATAAAATAAGGATTTTTCAATTTGGAGAAACCCCGTCCATCATCAATAACTGAATCAATTGAAATAGTGAAACCTGATGTTGAAAAGTTTTAAAAGACATTAAAAGAAATGAAAACTTTAAAATTTATATGGAGTGAAAAGAATATGAAAGGACAAGATGAAGAACAAACCCTTATATGAGAACAGATCTTTTATTTTATAACTTCATTTCAAGATTTTTGAATAGTGGGGTTTATGAAAGAACTATCAAGACAAGAGAGGATGTGATCAATACAGTGGTAGGAAGTGGATTTAACATTAAAAAACATCTTTTTAGATATACACATTCTAAATCAAAACCCTCTGAAAGCTTCTTCTTATATTTGAATTACAAGAAATAAACAGAAGAGGCAGTTGTAATATTAAGAACAATTGATATAATTTTTCTCTGGTCTGTCTGCTCACTTACATTCCACCAAAATGTAATTCAGAAAGAGTAAAACAATATATGAAATATGAGAATACCTTGGACATTAAAGATTTTAAATTCCCAATGCCACTAACAATATTCTCAATTGAAGAAAAAGAATAATCGTCTATTAATGTATACGGATTAACGCGATACAAACAAAGTTCAAATTATAATAATTGCAAACAACTATAAAAATGAAGAAACACACATTGATCTTTTATATTTTAGTTTTGGAAAGAATACGACATTTGCACATACATCAATATTTATCAAGATAATCTCTTCTCAGTATTCAGAACAGCAAACAAAATATATCCTTGTAAGCGATGTCTTAATTCATGTTCATTACAAACAACGATAGAACAAACATTCAAAATATTGTAGTAATCATAAATCAGCCTTAATTACAATTGCCTAAACCTGTTAAAAAGATTTATTTTTGAAGATTATAATAAATCTATCATGCACCCATTGTGATATACACTGATTTTGAGTGTATCCTTTAAAAGATAAATACTGCTTCTCCTAATCAAAAGAAATCATATACAAATAAATATTCAAAAAACATATTCCTTGTGGTTTCTGATTATTATATCAAATTCCATCTTTGGAGAAAAGTTATAATAAACTTGAACTTATAATGCGAAAATGCGCTTCACAAGAGTTTGTAAACGATTAGAAAAGGATGTATAAGACTAACTAAGTTAATGAAGAAAAACAAATGAACCGATGAAATTAACCAAGAGAAAAATTAGAATTTAGAAAGAACAATATCTGTCATATTTGTGAGGAGGAAATTGAGGAGTCAAAGTTAGGATCTTGTCATCTTATGTAAAATTTAGACGGTCCGCTTCATCTGTTGTAATCTTAATTATAATTACCTTCTTTTATTCCAGTTTTCTTCACAAACAGCCCCAACTATGATAGCACATCTATTTATAAATGAACTTTCAAAAACCACCAGGAATATGTCTGCCATAACAACACAAGTCAAAAGTATATTTCATTTACAAAAATTGATATCACAAAACCTATTAACTCGTATTAGTTTTTAGATTCTTACAAGTTTATGGGAACACACTAAGCCAACTAGCATCAAAGCTAAGCTCCACAGCTCTTTCCAAATTCTTAATTCATTCTTCAAAAGAGGAAATTCTAACTAAAGAGGAAATAGATAAGAGAGAATTTCAAAGTAAAGAGAAATTCACTAATTAATGAGGAAATTAATGAGAAATTCTTGACGTGAGATAAATTCTTAATTGTAAAGAAATTCAAACAATGAAGGAATTCTAACAAAGAGGAAATTCTTGATTAAAGATGAATGATTAAAGAGAAATTCTAACTGAGAGAGGAAATTCAAAACAAGGAATGAAATTTCAAGTAAAGAGAAAAAATTCTTACAAGGAAGGAATTTATTCCTTGATGATTATATAATTCATTTATGAGATTTTAAGAAACACAAACTCCTTAAAAAGAAAGTTTCTTAATAACCTTTAATGAAAGAAGAAGATAAGCCTGATAAGCATATAAACACGCACAAGAAATGGAAAATATTTAGATAAAGCAAACCTTGGAGAATATCATGATTTGTATCTAAAAACAGATGTTTTATTGTTAGCTGAAGTGTTTGAAGCTTTTAGATCACTCTGTCATAATAAAAATTGTTAGGATTAGATCCTGCTCACTATTCACAGCTCCTAGGTTTAGCTTGGATGCAATGTGAAAATGACAAAACAAGATATTGATTTAATCAGTGATAGATATGCTTTTGATGATTGAGAGTCAAGAGAGTGGAATTATCACAAGTATGGTTCAAAAAGTATCTAAAGCAAATAAAAATATCTTCCAAATTATGATTATAAAAAGGATAGTAATATTTGATGTATATTTATGCTAATAATTTGTATGATGGCATGTCCAATCTCTACCTTATGTAAATTAGAGTGGGTGGAAGAAAAGATTATTGAAAAGGCTTTGATGAATATTTATTTCTTCTAAGAGGAATTGAATGAGGAGA
Source organism: Eptatretus atami (assembly GCA_035128595.1). NCBI lineage: Eukaryota > Metazoa > Chordata > Myxini > Myxiniformes > Myxinidae > Eptatretus > Eptatretus atami. The sequence continues at coordinate 42,295,642 of CM068965.1, read as the reverse complement.
AGAAGGTTATTATTTGAGTTGATTGAGGTACCCGAGTGATCTTCAAATAAGCATAAGACCTCCTTTTGCATGTGAGAAAGAAACCCCAAAAAAGAATGGTAAGTGATTATCATAAAAGTGCTTAATGATAAAGCAAATCAACAGAAAATTATTAACAACATTCTATGATAAAGAGGATACGTTTTGCATCAGGAAGCTTAAAACAGTTTTGAGAAAGGATTGAGAGTAGCTTAAAATCAGAGTTTTAAAATTTAAAACAAAGTCTTGGATGAAAGTATTATTAAATCATACAGATATGAGACAAATACCAAAAAGTAAAATTGAAGGATTTCGATAAATTGATGAATAAGCTGTCTTGAAAGACAATGGAGAATGTTGAAACAGGCAAAAACATTTGATATTGCAACATCTTTGGAAAAGAAGCTTCGAGATTGATAAATAAACCAAGGTTAGAGAGAAGAGGTTTTTCAGAGAACTTTTCTGCTATTCATATGGAAAAGAAAGTATTGTAATGGATAAAAACAATTTATATGAACAGCAGTTCTTGATTATCAAAAGATATTGATGTATGATTATTGATATAATGCTTAAGAAAGAGTATGGTGAAAATGTTTCATTTTATCATGGACACTGATAGTTTTATCCTAGATATAAAAACTGATGATGTTTATAAAATATGAAGAAAAAATATGTGAGTATATGATACAAGTAATTTAGTAAGAATAGCGATTATTTTCAAAAAGAATGAACAGCTTATTGGTAAGTTTAAGCATAGTGGTGGAAAAGTAATGAGTAGTTTATTGGATGAGAGCGAAGCATCAATGCTTATAAGTATTGGTGATCAGGATAGATTGATAAAGCGTTAAAGAATAAAGAAAATGTAATAAAGGAAATCAAAACTTTAAAATTATTATTAATTGTTTGATGAATAAGGAAAGAAGAATATAGGAAAATGAATACAATAAGAAGTTATAACATAACATATATAGCTGAAGAAGTAAATAAAAAGGCATTATGAGCCTTGAATGATAAGAGTTTATTTTAAGATAAGAATAGATTGTGTTTCCATAGATATTGTATGAAAGAGTGTATAGAATAGATTGTGTTTAACCAATGGAGTTGGTTAGGGTTTTGTTAAGGCTAACTGCCACTTTTTTCACAATATATAAATGGTTAAACAAGTATTATCAACTAAAGAGTGGGAGAAAGAAAAATCTCAGTCTTGGTATATAAATGGAAAAACATAATGAATGTGAAAAAATCAAATAAGTCTTATTGAAAAAATAACGAAAACAAAGGTAAATAAAACAAATAAGCGAATCAATTAAAAACTAGTAAGTAAGATGTAAAGAAAAAATAAATTCCTTCAATGGACTAAAACTTCGATGCGTTATCAATTGAACAATGGAAAAACAATTGTACTATAATCTCAAACATGATATGGTGGCTCAGAGGTGGTCAAACAAGAGCATTAAGAGCAAGTATTATCATTTCGAATGGCACCAAAAGAGGGTATCTTGAAAAAATATTAAGATTCAAATGTTTTGTTTTTAAATATTTAGATGGGGATTATGTGCCAAAGAAAAAATTATAACTATTGAAGAATTTGAGAATGAACAAATCTTTATAGGTTCAATGACTCAGCTAAACAATATGCATTGGTTATTTGCAAAAAGAGTGTCCTAGAGTTAAAAGGGAGACAATAAATATACCCTGGGAAAAAGGGGTGTAATTGTAAGGGAAAAAAAAAGTGAATCGCTGAAAATCCCCCATTCATTTACATGGGGAAAAGTTGAGCCAAATCAGTATATTCCACCCTACTGTGCTGCAATACGATGTCCAACGTTTGGCCTCAGATGATAACAGAGGGACAGTGATCATCCTTCTCTTAGGAAGTAGGACATCCAACGCACCCACCCGAAGGACCGCCTCAGGTAACCCAGGAGGACTGCCGTCTGCTGGACGACACCTCAGCACCAACTCCGACACACTCTCCCGCAATCTGACCTGGGAATGACCCCCGTGGTTTCCTCCTATCCGAAGATTGGGGTCCCGAAGGCTTTGCCCCAATCCCGTCATCCGGTAGACTGCCTCCGAAGGAAAGTGCACAGGAGGTACTCCCACGGAGTGCGTTTTCAGATTTCTTTGCGTTTTCTTTGTTTTGCGGAATGAAGGTTTACGGTGGCCGGAGTGCAAATCCTGCACCAACCTCCTAATAAGAAGGTAACCCAACTGCAAGAGGACATCCCGCAGACACAGTGGGCACTAGATATGGATGCCGTTGGCTCACAAGGAGTCCTCTTGCCCTTTGACAGTTTGTTTTTAATCTGCTGCGTTTCCATATCCAAACACCCTCCTCACCAGAAAACTGGTGGGGGACGCGTTTAGTCGCCGACAACCCGATCGGAACAGGTTCGTGCAGGTTACATTTGATACCGTAGAGTCACAGATCTTATCCTGCCTGACTAACTAACCCCAACGCAAGTAATATATTTCTGCGAATAATGTATATAAACCTCATTTTCGCACTCTTTCAACCAGCGCAATAATAAAATTGGCTTTCTATTTTCTTCTATTTTTATATTGTGGATTTTTTTTCCATGACACGGATTCTATTGTAAGACATATTAGACTGACAAGAGCATCAGATGCGCATGTTATATATAGTTATGACGGGTTCAACACTGCAATGCTCGACCAAGTGCAGCACAGATGGTATCCCATCGTGCAGTATGGTGCTGGGGAAATGCAAAACTAACATAACTAGAGGGCAACTCGTGTGAGAGCATCCTCCATCGACGTGAATACCTATCCCGAGACATATCGGGCCCATTACTTTTTTGGAAATATCATGCTATGACAGTTCTATATCGTTTTGGCCCCTTCCTCTCAATGGTGAGAGACTTTAAAAAATAATTTGTAGTCGGATCCGGATCTTCATCCAAAATCGAATCAATTCGTCCTTGTCGCACACCGAAACCTGTCAACCAAGTTTTGTCGAATCTGTCCACAACTTTTTGAGATATCCTGTACACAATCAGGACAAAAGGTGAAAAACATGACCTCCTTCACCTTCCGGTGTGGTGGAGTCATGGTGGTGTAAAACGGTGTGAAATCGTGTAAGAATCAGGTTGGTATTTACATTTTGTGTGATTCACCACCAACTCAAAAAACAGCAATTTGTTAACGTGTAAGGAACACACAGCACACCACACACACACACACACACACACACACACACACACACACACACACACACACACACACACAGTGCGATGTTCGGTCTCACCATCTGCACACTGCATTTGTTTACTTTCCCATCCCCATCCCCCCCGTCTCTCTCCTCCCACATTCCACGTTGGAGAGTATTAATGTCTTGGCACACAGGAGTCCCACTTGAATTACCGCTCGGTCACGGTTCTAAAATGTCACACCATGAGCCTTGTCGTGGCCTTGTTACTCGTAGATGATGCCATTGTTTTTCTTTTTAAATATGGATACTTCCAAAGTACAAACGTTTTTGTTGTTTGACGTCCAACCGCTGCTGATGTGTGAGCATTGCTTCATGATCATGTGACCCCAGTTTGGATCTCATGATGTTGGTGCATCACAGTATGTCCCTTCTGTCATATTGCATATATCTCCAGGCTTTTGAAAAAAAACGGGAGATATTTGTAAACTGCTCTGTTCCGTCTGTCCATCTGTCCGTCCCTCATCTCCTCCTCAACCGGTTGGGCAGAAATTCACCAAACCTTGGTAGTTATGACCACCACGCGGTAAACAATATGCGAGATTAAGTTCTCATTTTGGGGCCACCCCTCTGCTGGGTGGGTCGAAAGGCGTCCAACTCCCCCAAATTGCAATTACGAGGGAACACTTTCAATGAAACTTTGTCGATGCAATCAATATGGGGACGCATGATGAAATATTTAACGATTTCTTGGATTTGACCCCCCCCCCTCCCCAGGTTCATTTGCCCAGAGGAGGGACTTTTTGTCACGTCAAACAGGGAAAAGAAAGTTGATAATATGGGTCATTCCTGGTGAACTTTTTGCCATCTTTCAACTTTCCTTTGAGGTGCGCCAGCGTTGTGGATTTCGCGATGAAACGCACACCGTTGCTCGTCTAGTTATGTTCAATGTTGAATCTGTTCCATAACCTTGTTCCATGTGCCCATTAGAGGATGCAGAAAACAACTTTTTTTAAAAACTTTCAGAAATTTAAAACTACATCTAGAACAAAACAAACAAGATCTACAAAAAAGATAAAAAACGAACCATGCCATTGAAAGTATACAAAGAAGGCACAATGTTTTCACTGTTGATCCCCATGTCGAAGCCACCCACCACACCCCCCCCACCCCCAAGATCCACTTTTATATTAACGATCAATTCCCTTTATTCCTTTCTCTCCCGACATCATCGCCTTTTATTCTCTCCCTTCTTCCTGCCTTTCCATTTCTCGATTTATCTTTCAAACTCCCAGCTCTCTTCTTCTCTTCCATAACCCACCCAACCTCGAAGCTGTATATGTGGACGGTCCTCAAAGACCATCAAACGAACTGCTGAAGGAAATATTTCGTTGTCGGCCATTGTTATATCATATCATCCACCAAGTGCCAATGTGTGAATAGAAACAACGAAACGAATGTGTGACACCATCAGGTCTGGTAGCAGGTTTAAGTCTCATACTGCTCATTATTGTATCTTGAGCAACGAGAAGGGTGTTGCCATGGCGGCATGGATGGCAAAAGCAAATTTTGTGATATTCTGCTTTATGACACCAAGGGTGGTTTCGTTGGAAGGTATATCTTATGAAGGTGATAGGACAGATGATGAATTTCCATTGATCACTGCGGTGTAATAAATCAAGTTTGCCCGGCTGTTTGGGGGTTTGCAGAACGCCCAAGGCTGTGAACGTAGAGTCGCTTTCTGTGATGTGTTTGTGGGTTCGCCGGGGCGATGAGATGGAAATACGTGTCCCCTGGTTCCCTGCAGCGCTTAACCTTGATGCTCCAATCCTGTGAAGCAACAAATGATGTGTGGATAACTGCTCTTCCTGTGATTTTTCTTGGAATGCATCGCATGCCACTTAGTCCAACGCGTCCCGTTGTTATTTACACCCATTTACCTCGTCGTGCGTGCTTCACGTTGGCTGGTGTGGTTCTCGGAACGGTTGCTTTCGCCGATTTCAGTTTGTACTGAGGTCGTCTTTAAAGAAATGGAATGGAGATTCATCCTTGCTGCTGAATATTGTGTCTTTGGACTGCTGTGAGCTCAGGGCCTAAGCAGCCAATCATGAGCAGGCCGCAGCGACTTACATCTCGGGACAGGGTATTCGTTGGCACCAAGGCTTGTGCTTTTAGTCTCGTTATGATTTACATGTTTGCTTGCTTGTGTATATTGTCATTATTTTTCACTGGAAAAACCCGCTTCCTTTGGAGGGGAATGGTGTGTGGGTATGCGGAACGGTGGCAAATATACAGTATTTGCTATTGCCTAATTAATCCCCCCCCCCCCCCCTGTCTGCAGCAGCTGTCAGTAACCACTTGCGCTGCTGGCAATGTAGAGGCGCAAATCGTAAGTCGTCTCCCCTCCAAGGAGGGGTTGTTTCCATCATCTGACCCACGGAACTACAACACGTATGCAATTTTATTTTTACGCATTCTAACAGGAACACAAACAACACAGATTAAACGCTGTATATTATTACGTCATAAAGGTGCCATTAGGATGGACATAGATACGCACTTGCTACGCATAATAAGCCTGGCATTTGGCTTGTGCAGTTAGGCGTGGTGGCTTGCGATCCTAGTGTCCTGAGTTTGCAGCCCTGGTCAGCCGCTTAATTAACACCTGGTGGTCAGTTGACTCAGCCTTTGTCTCCTCTCGAAAGGTTGGTGGAAATTGAGACAACCCTGTATATACTGTGTCCCTAACCAATGATGGAACCAGCAGCCACAGAAGCTGGCACAAGGATTATGTGTTGTGATTAATATACCATTTCAAATTTTTTATTTTTTTTTACAAGAATGACTTGTACTGTGATCACAACCGTGACAAAATCCAAGTAACAGGTGGATTGCGGAAGCACCCATTTAATCTTTATTAAAATCAAAGCTCGACATCTCTCATCCATTGTGCAGCCTACGCCACGATTATATCAGAACGATGCTGAGTAGTTCACCAACAGCCACGGATTGTTTAAACCCCAAATGGGGCCGTTCAAAAATTACGTAACGATATTGTTCTCGAGAGGCACGTACCGTTGCTGCTGACGGGCTTGATTAACCTTGCTAATAATTTTTATTCGACATTGATTTGATTTTTTGAGTGTTCCCTCATCGTGAGAACACTTGATCAAACATAAGATCAATTAGCCCAGGGGCCAGGAGGACCACCATGGCAACCCCCCCCCCTCAGTATTCATTGGACTACTATTTTCTTACTTATTATGAGCTGGTTAAATTTTTTAAACATTACCAAAAGATAAAGTGTCACGATCAAGCGTTTTTGGGGGGAAAAACAATTACCGGCTTCAAAGCAGTTAGAAAATTGCATTTAGATAGGAGGGGTGGTGGGTAATTGGCAAATGCAAAAACACATCACTTTTTCCCCTCCAGGGTTCTTCTTGTCAATATGTTAAAAAAAACCAAATTGAGTTTACTCATAATTTCAGCCTTTAGAAGAGATTTTATAAGCACCTGTTTATTATTTTTGTCTCACTAGAACAAATATCATGGGGAATCTCCAACGCCTAAAATAACACTTATTTCATCCAATCAATCTGCTAATAATGTCACTTTCCCTGCATGCCACAGAAAAATATAATGTCCTATACTCCATATATACCTTCTACCTTTAATTTTTTATAAGACTCCATTATCAAATTTCTTTTACTGTTTTAGTCTCATCAAAGGCAGCCTATCTGTATCACTATCTGCAGCATATTCCTGTTCTCCTGTTTCATCATCAGATTCTCCAGTTCTGTGGATCTCTCTCCAGCACATCAAATCGCTTTTGTGGTAGATCATTTCATCTGCACACCAGAGTGTTCTCCATACCTCTTTCCATGTCGCCTTCCAGGGTTTGGGATCTCGTATATTGGCACATTTGCCATTTTTCATATCTTGTCTATAAGTTTGCTCGACCAACATTTCTCTCAAGCATGCCCGACTCGGAAAGCAATCGAGCCAGTGTCAATGGTACTGGATGTTAACTGTCAAACTGAAATATTCCCCCATCCACACTTTGACTTGAGCACAAGTGCCGCACTTCATCTACGCCTCTCAGATGTGGATTTCCGCATACAGTGCACAGGTAACTTTCACACCCGCATCAGAAGATTCATCATCAACATTCCAGTCATCTCCAAATGCTTCAGGGCATCACGAGTGCTGCAGAGATTGTCCAGTAACTTGAGGAAGGTTTAATCTTTCCAATACCCCTGAAAGAGCTGATCTGAATCACAACTGGTGAATGCAATGTAAGCACCAGCATAGCCTCACACATTTGCTCGTGTGTCGTGTTTAGAGAAGATTTGCTAATGTTAATAGCGTTCTTGTTGCCATGACCTGTATCGAACAGGAATAGTAATGGTGCTATTTCCTGATATTTACAGCAAAGATCCAGAATAGTCACTGTCTGACTCCGACCCTTGCATACTCCTCTGCATACAAGCCACCCCATCCAGGAACTCCTCTCTCAACATCACGCAGAAAAACCACAGGATTTTCCCACTTGAAACATTAAAGTCCATTAGGCCATCCTCATGTCTATCCTTTACACCTTGCCATGTTGGCTACTTTAATTGTCATGTAACAGTCAGGAAGGTTAGTTCTGGTTTACTCTTAACGAATTCTCATTGGTTCTTGGTAATGGTTGCACTTCGGTTGTCTGCCACCACTTCCCCACATATCCTGCACATTATCTCCATGCTGCTGTGGACTGAACCTGTCTCGTACAACTCATTGACAATGTATCAAAAATTATCAAATCAGAGTGAAAAACAGACTGGCTAGTAGGATTGCAGATGATACTTGCAGTAGAAGAGAAGCACTCTCTTGCACAGGCTTTTTGCTATTGCTGTCTCAATTTCAAGGCTAAAAACTATAACCTTCACAAGTCCAAACTTGTTATTAGTGTTAGTAGCTCCTCACTACAAACATAGGCCGAAGTGTCTGTACACCGCAGTATATGTTGGGCCATCATCATTCCCATTGTTAGCCCCTCTACAAATGTTCCTGACGATGGACAACACAAGTCCATGTCTCTGATGTTCACAGTCCTTACTCCAGACAGAACAATCTTATAAGAACAGTTTCTAATTCTTCTGAACAACACCTTCAATTGTTCTTGAGATATTCCACTTGAGATGAGGGCCATATCAATTTTAAAAAAAACTGTATCTTAAGCTGAAAAATCTCTTCTAAAGGACGTGAAATTATGAGTAAATCAGATTTTGTTCATTAAATATGACAAAGAGACACCCATGGAGGGGAAAAAGTTGACGCGGGTTTTCATTTCCAATACCCACCCCCTATACTAATTGCAATTTCTCCTGCTTTAGAGCGTACTTGTTTTCCTCAAAAAAAAACGTTGGTTCGTGACACTTTAATTCTCTGTCGTACATGTTTCTAAAATTCACCAGCTACATAATAAAGTTAAGAAAATAGTAGTCCCAATGAATGCTGAGGGGGGTGCATGGTGGGTCCTCTGGCCCCCGACTAAAATGAAATGTGCCGCACAGACAAACCGGATTAGTGAATATAATCAGCAGAGAGCCTATAGCCTGCATTCCGTAGGTCACCAGAAAACCAAGATGGCGGCCATATTATTATTGCTTTTGTTGCCATGGTGGTGTGGAGTTCAAGCTACAAATGTAGGTGGAGTCGTGCAGCTGTCTGACCAATGGTGCACATTCAAAATTCGAACCCCCACATTATACCGCAACAACCAACAGCAGCAACGCCGAAGCTCTTGTTGACCTGCAAATAGTCGCAAAAATGGAAAAACGTGAGGGATGGAATCACAAAAAAAACAACCAACAAGGTAGGAATGACACCAAATACAACACCATATCCTTTTACGCGATTGCCATCACGACATTCGTTTTGACATTTTTGTTTATTCGTGGCAAATAGTAACAATTCGATGCAATATATCTATGTTGGAGGTAGTTGTAGATTGTAGGTGGGTTGGTGTGATTGTTATTATATTTGCTTGTTGGATTGAGATGGAAAAAATTGTCCAAAATATATCGTGATGCAATCCGTAAAAGGATTTGGTATCATTCCTACCTTGTTTGTTGTTTTTGGGCGGCATTCTACCCCTACATGTTTTTTCAGTTTTACCCCTCAGCCCGAATTGGGCTAAGGGGTATTGTCGTCACAGGCGTTGTCCGGGCGTCCGTCCGTCCGGACGTCCGTCTGTCAATTTTTGGTTTCCGTCAATTTTGAGGAGAACGCCTTGTTCGATTAAATCCATTTTGCAGGGTATGTTGGGGTTGAGTAGAGGAAGGTTCCTTTCGAAAATGGGCGCGGCTGGATTTCAATGTGGCCTCATGGCAGCCATCTTGAAATTGGTTTCCGTCGATTTCGAGAGAACGCCTTGTCCGATTAAATCCATTTTTGCAGTGTGTGTTAGGGCTGGGTAGAGGAAGGTTCCTTTCGATAATCAGTGCGATGCGATATCAATATGGCGGCTAGGGCAGCCATTTGACTTGGTTTGCGACAATAACTTGAGAACAGCTTGACTTTTGATTTCATTTTTGTGTGATATAATGGGGGTGTTTAGAGGAAGGTTCCTTTCGATATTCAGCGCAATCCGATATCCAATATGGCGGCTAGAGCAGCCATCTTGAATTTGGTTTCCGGACATAACTTGAGAACAGCTTGACTTATTGATTTCATTTTGTGTGATTAATGGGGGTGTTTAGAGGAAGGTTCCTTTCGATATTCAACGCAATCCGATATCCATATGGCGGCTAGAGCAGCCATCTTGAATTTGGTTTCGTCAATTTCGAGAACGCCTTGTCCGATTAAATCCATTTTTGCTGGGTGTTTGGGCTGGGTAGAGGAAGGTTCCTTTCGATAATCAGTGCGATGCGATATCCAATATGGCGGCTAGAGCAGCCATCTTGACTTTGGTTCCGGACAATAACTTGAGAACAGCTTGACTTATTGATTTCATTTTTTTGTGATATAATGGGGGTGTTAGAGGAAGGTTCCTTTCGATATTCAGCACAATCCGATATCCAATATTGCGACTAGAGCAGCCATCTTGAATTGGTTTCGGACAATATTGAGAACGGCTTCACACATTGATTTTATTCTTGCGAGGTATAATGGGGTTGAGTAGAGGAAGGTTCCTTTCCAAATGGGCATGCTGCGATTTTCACTGTGGCCGCCACGGCAGCCATCTTGAAATGTTTTCTGTCAATTTCGAGGAGAACGCCTTGTCCGATTAAATCCATTTTCTGGGGTGTGTTGGGATTGAGTAGAGGAAGGTTCCTTTCGAAAATGGGCGTGCTGCGATTTTCAATATGGCCACATCTGAAATGGTGCGTCAAGGGGCTGAGGGGTTACGCCCGCTTTGCGGTGCTATTTTTATAAAATGTTTTTTTCTGACTTGTTTAACTCGATTTTTCCCGATATGGATGCCAATGACGTCATCCTCTAGTGAAGCCGGCTGAAGTGGGCTGGACATTTGGTGCGGATGGAGGAAGAGAGAATGGCAAATAAAGTGCATAGTTTGAGGGAGCACGGTAGGAGGAAAAGAGGAAGATCATGGTTGAGATGGGAAGATTGTGTGAGGATTGTCGTAGCTCTCATACGAGCCTCGACATTGTATACAAATTTTTTTTTTTTTAAGGAGTGATGTCAATAACGTGGGGGTGGGTGGTTGGAGAGTGGAGAGAGTTGGCAGAGGAAATGGGGAATTGGAGGAGCATCATGGTCAAGGTAGGGCAGAAGCTTGGTACTGTTGGAACTCACTTCTGATCTTCTTCTTGCGTATGGTCGCTTGGCTGCTGGGTTGCTTTCATTTTGTTGGGGCACGACTATACCGCTGATGCTGTGCCCCTATACCAGTACACTGGTACTCATTTCACCAACCTCGGAAGGATGACAGGCTGAGTCAACCCCACCTGGTGTTAATTCAGCAGCCAACTCAGGGGCTGACAGGGCTCAAACTCAGGACACGCGGATCGCAAGCCACCACCTGGCTTGATCACTCCTGATAAAGGGAAGAAATGGAAGATGAATAGAAGCGATAAATAACCTTATTTGTTCAATCCATCGTCGTTTAACACTTGGTTTCTTTGGAAAATGATAAATGCTACAGGTATGACTGGTGATTACAACCTGGAACAAAACACCACCATCTTCGCAAATCTACGTGGGCCATATTCTACGAGTATGTAAAACCAGGTCATGTTGTCATGCCAACATGGCATCGTCGCTTCGGTGTGCTTTGATTTAAAATAAAATAAAAAAAATTGTTATGGTATGGGTGCAATACCCAAGGTACAATGTCGCTTCCTTCCATTGGAATCATTGTAATTGTTTCAGCCATTATTGTGCTCGGCATGATGACATTTATCAACAATTCTGTGTGTGGAACAAATCGGTGATTTTGCGATCTCTCGATTTGGTACTTTTTCTCAAGATGTATTTTTGGTGCATTTTTCATTCTTGTTAGTTATGAAAACGTTCGAGAATAACAGGTATGGCTTTTAAATGCTTATGACTTCATTCTATAGTCGTTTTTAATCATATAATTTTGTACACATTTGAATGGGTGGCCATTTTTTTCCCCTTGCAATCGCTACATATGAAGTACTACTGTACGCCATGATAGATTAATCTGACTGTTGTTGTTTCAGTGAATTATTCATCAGTGATAAACGTAACACGGTTATTGATCTTACCGAAGTTAAGCATTGAGGTGCAAAAAATGTCTGTGCAAAGGTGCCAGCCCCACTGCAATCCATGAACGCATGGTGGCCGTGTGTGGTGGTAAAGGTGAAGTGAAGGCGCACCTCACATGTATGGTGAAGATGCACCATCACATTCGACAGTAGCCAAATGGGCCCCTCAAAGGTGACCTCGTTAAGGCGGCAGGTATATGTTACCGACACACAATATGTTGCCCAGGTCGAGGCATCAATAATGACCAAAACACAAGGATCATGCCTTGTGTTTTGGTCACCAAAATATTCCCAGAATTTGGAATTTCTCAAGGCGGCGTTTTCACCACAAACAATCACTTGGGCCTGTCCAAATTTCCATCAAGATGGGTTCAGCATTCACGATCGACAACAATGGCTGGCAGCACATCATGAGCTTCTGGAACCATTCAATGTGGATCCAACCGACTTTACCGCTCATTTGGTAACACTAGTACGTGCCCGTACATGCGTGTCCGTACGTGCGTGGCCGTACGTGCAAAAAAAAAAAACTTTCAACCCGCGAGCCAGAAACACCAACTACACAGGCCGTTCCTTCGCTCTCGCGTGCCCGTACGTGCAAACCCCCCCAAAAACACAACAAAAAAAACTTTCAAACATCCACACAGGCCGTTCCTTCGCTCTCGTAAACGACGACTGGATTGGGGTATTGTGTTTATCTATAAATGTGCATAAGAAATCGAGAAATTATTAGAATACATTGAGTCATCACTATCCGGAAGTAGTGCGTGCCCGGTACGGATGTTCACATGCATTCCATGGATTATCGCTTGCATTGAAGTAACAACTGCTGTGATACTTACAACACAGAGTTAATTAAATCCAAATTAAAATCAGTTTACCTCTGCGTGCCCGTACGGAATGTTCACATGCATTCCAGAATTATCGCTTGCATTGAAGTAACAACTGCTGTGATACTTACACACACAGAGTTAATTAAAATCAAGTTTACCTCCCTGTCTTTGACATTGCCATGACATTCGCTGCCATTGACCATTGTCACTCCTACGCCACGGTAACTAAGGCACCGATCGCCATCGTAACCGGCACGGCACGTGACGTCATCGTCGGCCGGCCGCGCACCGCCCTATGCAGCCACGCCTACGCAGCAACGTGTCCTTTCATTGGTTGGTAAATAAATGGCCATAAACTTGGAACCACTTGTCCGATTAATATCAAACCTTGAAAAGGCACATACTCAGGTCCCCAGCAATATAGCTGGCAAGTTTCAATTAGATCGGACCAGTGGTTGTCGAGAAACAGCGGTCACAGACACACACACACAGACAAAGACAAACACACACACACACACATTGCTGGAATTATAGATAGACTAGTACGTGCCCGTACTTGCGTGCCCGTACGTGCATGGCCGTACGTGCAAAAAAAAAAAAATTTTTTTTTAAATAATCCTTGATGTAAGTCCGTCCTCTGTCCGGCCTCGGTAGGCTCGGCGTAGGTCTTCCCTCGCTCAGTTCTGTGGACTGTCATGATATTTAGTTGTGAATGTGACAGCGCACGGAGGTGTTCTTGAGCAAAGGAAGTATAATATTAAGACGATGAGAGTAATGGTGAGCAGCTGTACGTTTCACATGTCGGGGACCAGGGTGGGTGGTCGCAGAGTGACTTGGGTGAGAGGGATGTTGAGCTGCAGAAGCGATGAATTGAATGCCTTTCATATTTAGGTGGATTACAATTGGAAGTACTTTTGTTTCTGCTCGGCATCTTGGGAGGAACACAGAATGAATCAGGATGCAACAGAACAAAAGGAACAGTAAAAAGAAAAAAGGAGCACACCAACAGCAGGGTTGATGGACAAAATAGAGGGAGACATGGAAAAATAAAGGATGTGGGGAAGAATGAGGTAGTGGAGGATGCATGGGGTGGAAAAGATGGATACAGCAGCAAACTCTCAGGAAGGAAAAACTGGATATTTGGAAAGAGATGGGCCGGGGGGGAGGGAGCGGGGGGGGGGGGGGGGGGGTTGGAGCAATATATGCATAACTGGAATGGCACTCTGTAGAGCACATACCTCTCTCAGGCTCAACTGTTTACAGATAGATAGACAAGCAGACAGGGGTGAAAACATAACGTCCGTCGACCTTTGGTGGTGGAGGTAACCAGTGTTAGACTGCCCTACACATTCATGGATGAAGAATGTTTGCTTAAAATTCATGTTGCTCCCTTTGTCACTTGTTTTTCATTATGCAAAGTCAATGCAGTTGGATTATAAGTATTTTAGGATAATGGGATGCTTGCCATTGCATTCTGACTATCCATGTTCCCTCCTTACACTTTGTTAACTGTCCCAGTCCTCAATGGAAGATCTAAATAGACTTCTGCCACCAACCGTCTTACACATATCCAGCCATTCATTGTAAAGTTTGCTTGCTTGATTCCATTGCTGAAAATCATTGTTAGCACTTGCTCAAAGACCTACTGCTGGCCTGCTTTGTGAAGGTATCCTCCGAGCCTATGCAATGGCATCACTGGTCATGCTTTCAAGTACAGGGAAATATGGAACTGTCGATATGGCTCGTGACCTTTCCGAAGCGGGAACTGAGACAATGTGCCCTGTGCAGAATGTCATTGGGTATGTCAGCTGTGATAACAATAACATTTGGGTGGCTGTATAACATAGAAATGTCTTGGTCCTTTCCAGAAATGGACTGTGCATGCTGGCAAAGTCTCAGGTTTGATTCCCTTGTCCTTTTGCATCCTCCATCAGTGATATCATGGCTCAGAAAAGACAACTGCCATCAGAAAGGTGATGTGGGGAGGGTTAAGAGTGGAAGAAAAGATCATGGATGTGATATGAAAAGAGATGGCAGTGTACCGAGTTTGTATCGCATGGGGTCGTGGCTGGTGGTGAGGCTAAGAAGTTGGATTCCAGTGGCCCGATCAAATCAATATATGGGTGAGTTTGCTTGACAATGCTTCTTGGAGATGCAGGGTGAGAACGTGAGGCTTGCCTGGATTGAATGACACATTCCATATGTCAGACCAGCATCTAATAATTTACAGATCTGCTGAGATGAGCGCAGCAGCTGCCTCTCTGTCAACCCACATGTCAACTATGTAGGTACCACACATATGGCATAATGTGGATTCATCTGCAAAGAGGAAAATATGGTTTTCTTTGGCATCAGAGAGGTCTTTAATATATGAGGAATATAAATGGACCCAGTACGCTCTTGCACTCCAGCTGGAATGACAAAGGGACATGAAAGGATACCATTGAGAAGAAGTTTTGTGGAAGAAGTCGATGAGCCGGGTAATGAAGTTGATGCAAAAGGCAGAGGATCATTTCAGCGAGGATGTAGATCATGCTCAAAGATCACATCCTGTGACTGTTGCTTGGCTTGAAGTTCGTAGAATTAACATAAGAAACATTGCAGGAGCCCCTTAAGTGAGGAATCCAAACTAAAAACCGCAAACCCAGAACAAGTCTGAAGACGACGATGGTTCACGAGCGGTATTTGACGATGTAGATTGTTTCAGAAGTCAAGGATGAGACAATGTGATAATGTTTGACCAAGTTATAAAAATGATCAACATGATGTGGTACGAGTGACAGGTTATTAGCTGCAAAATGTCGAAAACCCGGTTTCGTTCAATGACTTTAAAAATTTGACCTTTGCATAACCTTTAAAGGTCACAAAACAATGTTGTGGACATTAAAATAAGGAAACAGGATACGTGCTATAGCTTAATGGAGTTAGTTCGTCGAAGAAGGTCGAAAACCTGGTTGGATTCCCACAACTTTGAAAATTTGACCTTTGTGAACTTTAAAGGTCAAAGGTCAAGGATTATGACCTTTGGTGCAAAACTTCCTCTGGAACATTCCAGGAACAATATAACGTCATATAGGCTATATGGCATTTCGCACTCCTCGGATTATCCATACTTTGATGAAATCAGCGTAAAAACAAACTTGAAGGGGGCGCCACGGACAAGGTGTTCGAGACAGAGCAAAATGGTTTCAAGACTTTAGGTGGGGAATGACCTCAAGATTATGCATAAAAAATATTGTCAATCTAGCTCTCAAAGTTTGGGCAGTCGTATGATTTTTATGTCAAAATTCGAAATTTTCGAATTTTCTAAGTTCGTGACCTTGTGACTGACCTTGGGACGAAAATGAAAAATCGAGCTCCGTGGGCTATGCAGGTGCATTGGGCTAACCAAATACCGAAACCCCTGCCAGATTCGACAAACCCCTCGGAGAAGATGGATTTTTATGTCAAAATCGCAATTTTCTAAGTTTGTGACTTGACCTTGGGACGAAAATGAAAAATCGAGCTCCGTGGGCTATGCAGGTGCCATTGGGCTAACCAAATACCGAAAACCCTTCCAGATTCGACAACCCCCTAGGAGAAGATGCAAATTGAAATTGGCTACCCACTAAAACACAATTCGCAATTTTCTAAGTTCGTGACCTTGTGGCCTTGACCTTGGGATGAAAATGAAAAATCGAGCCCTGTGGGGCTATGTAGGTGCCATTGGGCTAACCAAATACCGAAACCCCTGCCAGATTCGACAAACCCCTAGGAGAAGATGCAAATTGAAATCGGCTACCCTAAAAACACATGTTTTTGGGCGTGGCTCCGCCCATAATGGGCGCACCAGCATTTTCAGGAAAACACAACTAGATCATGATATAAACCTCCCACCAAAATTTTATCAGGATCGGATCAAAACCCACAGAGCTGTGCTCGGACAGACAGACAGACAGACAAGCGGTAGGCGGACATGGGTAGTCGACTACCCAATATAACTTGACGCGATGGGCCCGTTCAATGGGGAATGACCTGAGGATTAAACACAAGAAAATTCATGATTCTAGCTTCAAGGGTTAATGCTGCAGATTGTTTTTTCGTTAAAATACCCCCACATTTAGAGGTTTTTCGGCCGTTGCTAGGCAACGGAGGGGTCCATAGCAACGGTTCTTTCTCACACATAACTAGGACATACCATGAACCTACCATACCAGTTTCATGTGTATCTGACTCATAGTCTCTGAGAATATAACGAACTTCGCTTTTTTATTGTTTTCGACCAGGGTTCATTCAAAGTCTATCTTCTCCGACAGTTTTCATAGGATCGGCTGGAAATTTTTGACAATATGGCTGAATGTACTTGCCCACAGTCGCTCGTGGCCCGATTTTTGATTTTCGAAAAAATACATTTTTTATGATTTTTCAAAAATTTCAAAGTCCCGTTGCTAGGCAACGTGGTGTCCATAGCAACGGTTCTCATTTGCACACAACTAGGTCATGGTATGAACCTACCAACCAAGTTTCATCGAAATCGCCATTGTATTAACTGAAATCGCCATTTTAAATACTGATAATGAGGGTAGAACAAATCTCAAAAAAAAAATGTTTTTAATTTTTTTGTTTGACTACATCGACTACCCAACAGAGAGACAGACACCATCAACAATAACGAATATAGTGGTCACTTATTTTTTTCGTGAAAATATTTTTTCGTGAACCAATTATAGTCGAATCAAGCTTCTGGCATGGTCTCGTCGTATGAACTAGTCACGTGCCTTGTGCCAACTGACAACTACATTTTAACCTTGATATTGGAGAAAACTTGCAAGTCACTGACTGCGTTACCCGAGCTTTAGTCACGATGGTGACATATTTTTTGAAAAAATATTCCATCTGGTCCGCTCAAGATAAGCGCAGAAGAATTACCGTTCATTTACCTGGAGTTACCTGCATCGGGCTGGAGGAAACATTATTCGAGCAAATTTATATTACAAAAATGCCTGGACGTAAATAAATTACAAATATATCTGACTCGATACATGTGTTGGTGCTTCCGAATCAAATGGAATCGATGAAAGGAGACAATATACGAACAGACGTGATACTGTCCTGAGAAGATAATGAGTTCAAGATTGTCAAAGAGACGATTCAGATTGATTTCTGTTTTTTAATCACGTGACACGGCATGGAAAACCTGATGCAAATTTAGGAAACATTTCACTTGGACGCCAACATGAACGTTTTGCCTTATTGTTTTCATTACTTTGGCTGCTCGATATATTGCCCAACTTTCTATAATACTTCCTACACTTTTTGCTTCTTTTTCTTGCATTGATAAATGTCAGGACCTCAGACGCTCAAGTAAAAGGTCTAAGCAGGAGTCTTCCAGAACTCATGTCTTCATTTCAGGAAGGTCAAGCACCTCTATAAATTTGGGGTAGAACATCTTGGCACAGATAGATTCTGATTGCAGATGTAACTTTCAGTAACATGGAGCAGCACTACACTGGCGATGGAGATTAATTGCCAGGGCTGTGCCAATCTCCACGGAGAAAACGCAGAAAGTAATTTGCTCGTTGGGTCTGGCCAGCCTGGAGAGGGTCAGGCAGTCCGTACCTTAGGCTATTCTACAGATAAATCGCAGCAGGGAGAATTCATTTGGTGTTGAGATGAAGGCACTGCAAGACATTTTGTAGTAATTGGCCATTCTCTCTTTCTGATGGCCGCTCCAAATTGCTTTGCAACAATGTAATTTTAGGGGCTGACCTTCGGATGTGTATGCCATGTGTCTAAATTGACTTGTTTCTGTTTGTAAATGAGACAATGTTGGCAGAAAACCCACCCAGGGCACTTGCACCTTTTAAAATCTCTCTCTATCTGTCTCTCTCTCTCTCTCTCTCTCTCTCTCTCTCTCTCTCTCTCTCTCTCTCTCTCTCTCTCTCTCTCTCTCTCTCTCTCTCTCTCTCTCTCTCTCTCTCTCTCTCTCTCTCTCTCTCTCTCTCTCTCTCTCTCTCTCTCTCTCTGTCTCTCTCTCTCTCTGGTCATTTATGGTCCTGGCTCGTAGAGATCATCCTCTTTCTATCCCTCTCTCCTCAGTTTCTCCCAACCACCTCTTCTTCATTGTATCTCTTTCACCCTTCTTCCTTAAATGCTTCACCCGTATGTCATAATAACAATACTAATAATGACAAAATGGTGTCAGATTTAGATGTCAGTAGACCCAGGATTATATTCTCGGAACACTGAGTGTATTAATTATTTTTGCGGATCCATGCAAACAATACAACACGTACAAACATCTGCATTTCTGTCATTGCTGTTTTTGTGCTTCTCAGGTGTACATCTGTCTGCATGACTTATTCGTTTTTGCAACAACCACTTTTGTTCTGCTGGACATTGGCCAAAACCGATCTGTGTTAACTAGGTAGGGTCTAAGGCTAGTTTCTCCCAGGACGTGATTGCCCCCTGTGACCTTTTCCTACATTTTTTGCATTAACAAAGCCGGCCAGAAAAAGAGCACATTTTACAACTACAACAATGGCTGACCCGGCTGCTGACGGAGTCTGAACACAATCGACAGGCTAAATCCCGTCCCCAAGAACAGTAACCGGCAGGCCACGCCCCGAGGTTCATGATTGGTCTGCGTGACGTCAGAGGGAGGATGATAAAGTGGAGATGGCGGTTGGAGCACAGAGGATCTCTCGCTTGCTTCTCCTCGACACGGTCAAGAAGGCTGCGCGATTCTCGTTCGTGTTGTGTGAATTTGCTCGCATGCTGGAGCAAGACGCTAGCCATTGACTTTGGCTGGGTCGTGAAGTTGTACGCTTTGAGAAGAAGGGGAGAAGAAGAGGAGCGCATCTCTTGGTCTTATCTCAAACCATTGTTCTGTTCAATCCCTCTGTTACTTTCAAGCATTCCTCCATTACCCCATCGGCCCATTTCAATGGTCCACCAATAATCTCCACTCCATCAAACATCCTTTCAACAGTCCCTCCTTCACCCCATTGGTCTGACCTTCAATCCCACGGCCGTTTGGTTGTCCCTCAGTCGTGCGGGGTTCCTTTCTGTGTTCTCTCCATCCGCGCATTGCTTAGTAACCCATCCGGTGCTCTCGCATGCATGCTCGTGTCCTGTTTCGCATGCATGTTCGTGGCGCTTGGTGCTCGTCATGACCTGCGAGGTGTGGTGCTTCTCGCGGGTGTGGTACAGTGCAAAACAGTGTGACTGGGCTTTTTCCGCACGAAGGAGGGGACTGGGGGCTCTCGTCACAGTTTTGGGCGCGTAAAGGGTAGGGTGGGGGCTTTGCTGAAAGTTCCCTCAGAATGGCGTGACAATTTCCACAAGTGACATCATGCACCTGCCCCCATCAGCTGCAGACCAATGGGAGGGGGAGGAGTGAAGAAAGCTGATGTGAAGAAGAATCGGCAAGGAAGAGAAGCAAACAGTACGAGCGAGCAGGGATGAAGAGCGCTCCTGAGCAGACGGCTCAGAAAAGGAAGAGGCAAAAGGCTGAGGGATGCAGAAAGGAGAAACAAACGGGACAAGCTTGCATGAGCAGAAGCCTCAAAGATTGAGAAGGCTCATGAGGGAAGGAAGAAAATACATATGAGGGTAAAGAAAGGAGCAGTTGGGGTGTTGAGCTTCTGTGGAAAAAGAACACTCCGTCCAAGAGCGTCATCCTGCCCTCTCGATCCTGTCAGCCACTAAGGACGAGGAGGGTGAATGGCGGCTCCTCATCGACGGGGGCCTGAGGAGGAAGAATCTGAGGCAGAGGAGGGCGAGTCGCACATTTAGCTCGCATATTTGGGGCACCAGGGAGGACTCACCAACTGATTCCGGGCACCTCAGGGACGCGGCTGCGTGTCCCCATCGCCACTGCCCATCTTCCCCATCCA
>CM068965.1:42251102-42269157 GCA_035128595.1 Eptatretus atami | reverse complement strand
ACAATGATCTGATTTACTTCAAACTAAGCTTAACTTAGACTAAAATATTCCTTATTCTATTCCTTTTAATCAACATTCAGGTTAAGGATGTATCAAATTTAAATTTGATCCCCAAAATAACTTTATGCGGAACAGTGTTTGTGCATGAACCTTGCTTCCAGAGAACAGTTTGGAACTCGGTAGTGAGTGTTGCAACGACGGACAGACGATTTTTCTGCGCTATGTGCTTCAGCAGCTCGGCTGGTCATTCTGTGAGTTGTGGGCTACCACTTCGTGCTTGAGCTGTTGTTGCTCCGAGACATTTAACTTCACTATATCACCAACACCTTACAGTTTGCCACGCGATCGGCAGCTCTAGCAGGCAGAAATTTAATGGGACTGATTTTGTTGGAAAGGTGCATCCTTTGATGATCACCTCGAAAGTCCTGAGCTTTCAGTGGGCCGATTCTACTGCTAATGGTTTGTCTATGAGATTGCATGGATGTGTGCTTGATTTTTTACCACTGTCGAATGGGTGTTGGATGATAATTGTCGAATAGCAATGGGTGTAGCTGAAATAACTCGTAACTCCCAATTCGTACCTGGGTTTTCTGCCCCTCCCTCCAGCGTGCTGGCCTTGCGCCTCCGCGCTCCTTCCACTTTCTTCAATCTATGAGCCACCAGCTGCTGCATGACTCACAGCTCCTAATGACATGAACAGCGTGTGTATCGAACAAATTCCAAATGGAGCGTCCAACTGACACCAGCCGACAACGGCCTGTTCTCTTTCTAAGTGCTCTAAAACTGTTAAGACTTTTCTTCTCCCCCCGCGCCACGGCCATAACGATTCCACCATGCACAGTAAGTTGACCCATCTGGGCTCTGACAGACCATACAGAATCCACTCTGAACACCCGGGACGAGCATGACTCCGCAACACAGCTTCACATACCTTGAAAAGATGTAGCGCTCGCTCACGTAGCCGAAGGCTCAGATCTGCTCACTGGCAGCAGGTCCGGCCTCGCTCCCACCGTGACAAGCTCGCCCACCCAGCCCACACATCACAGCTCGGACGGACAGACTAGGCTCACTCGGCTACAGTCAGCGTGCTAACCTCCACCAGAGCTGGCACTGCATTGCGCAATACACGTCCGGGGATCAGGCAGAGCCCACTGGATCCACCGGTGCCATGAATGCCGCAGCATTCACACCATGGAGGTTGCTAGCACATCAAGAACCCTAACCTAGCCACCGCCCTATTAACCTCATTATCGTCTCATGACGGTCTCTTCCTGAAGCAGAACAACATCACCTGGCTTGTTTGTAGATTTTGCCAGAGTCGTTTTAACCGTATGTACAGTCCTACTCTACCATCCATTTGAACGTGATATCTGGGGCTTAGACGTTCTAGGAATTGAATTCTATGTCTTTGCAAATTGCCTGCACAAGTTGTGAGTTGTACGTAGTCAATTTATCACTCCGTAAGTCCTCCGGTAGCCATGTTGACTAACTGTGCTTTTTAGCCACTCAAGAGTCTGGACCTGCGCGTAACTCCTTCCTTCATCACACCTAATGAATTTGGGTAATAGCTCAATCTGTTATCAGGTATGTCTTAGCATCAAACTGGAACAGGATCTGTCCAATTTCAGCTCCAAGGTCGATTTCGGTGTCGGAGTTGGTTTCAGGGTCTCAGCAGGCAGGCGATTTGATAGTCTGCCACTTGGAACAGTTTCTAACACAGTTTTACTTTCTGTCCGATTATGGAGGGCCATTATAGAACCGCCCAAGCTTGTTGCTGTACATTGACTATTCAAGATGCGATTCGTGAATCAGGCTCAGCAGTATGGGAGTCTCAGAGTAGGTGTATGACAATTCCGCATGTCCTTTGTATGTGATGCCAATCCAATAACTGAACTTCACTCCAGGAATCCAGTAAGGTCATGACAGAAGATACTCTCACCTGGCCTCTTGGCCATCCATGAAGAACTCATGGACTGTAAATGACCGAGTTCTGATGAGTAGCTTTTTAAAGATCCGCATCCTCTCGTCCAGAGAGCGGATATAAGTCCAGCATTGAATATGCTCCAGTTGCCATTCTAAAACAATGTTAAATCCTGGCAAGTACGCCTCTGGAAAGGGTCTGGAAGTTGTAATACACTCCCCCTCTTCTGTTCTAGAATTGTTGAGGTTATGCCATTGCAATAGTAAGGAGCATGCGCTCTGCAGTCTCAGCGGACGGACTAGCAAATCAGCTTCTCGTGGCGAATCATTTCCAGAGGCTTATGGTCCATTAGGGCGTATGTTATTCGAGGTCTGGATTGGTCCGCGGTCGCGTTTTCCAAATATAAAACGAAACTTTGCGGCATGACTATGTGATATGCATCTTCCTCTCATTTGTGCATACCGTGTCTTCCGCTCTCAGTAAGGTCCTGGACTGTATGGATGCGGCAAGTCGGTTGTTCTGTAAGAGACTGACCAAGTCCAATTTACGGCTAGCATCACGGTGATCTTCGACTGGTTTGTTAGACAGGCAAACGTACACAAGACCAGGCGGAGACAGCAAAGTTCCTTCAGTCTCTCAATTGCTCTGGCCTTGAGCCGGTTGCCATTGATATTGCAACGTCTGATTTCAGCAGCTCTCGAGTGGAGCTAACCTTCAACTCACCGAGGATGAACTTTGGACGATAACGTGATAAATCAATTGAAGTTGCTCACAAGCTTCCTTTCAGTCGGAATCAGCAATACGATGAACTGCTTCAACTGTTGGCCGGTATGAGACGATATATCCATCAAGCCAGACGTATGTGCCCTACGTATGCAGCTGTGATGGTGGATTTTGCAGACTTCTGCAGATTCCACTTCAGATTGGTATTTGTTGCTCTCCAATCACTTTTTCAAGAATTAGATCAGTTAATCCACGTTTGGACCAGTTACAAGAACGTCATCCATGATACGACTGCTACCATCTATGTCTTCATCATTTGGTCGCACAACCTCTGAAAATTTCAGTGGCTACATTTCAGTCCAAAAGGAAGCCAACAGCCACCTGTACCTATTCGATTGTGTTTGAAACAACGTCCAGATCGGCAATTCCCTCGCTCCAGTTTTGATTGGTAGGAACCGACTTCACTTCAATTGCACTGAGAACACCTTGGCATCAGGTATACTTGCAATCGACTCCTCTAGACCATACGCCGATGGAGAATGGCTCCTCCGTCTTGATGAACTTTGTTCAGATCAGACGGATCAAGACAGATTCTCAGTTTGTCATTTCGTGTTAGAGATACCGACATTGAGCTGACGCAATTCAGCCTGGTTCTTAATTTGGCCAATGGTAATTCATCGATTGCCAACTCCCCCAGTCGGGTTTAATAACGTGGCACAGAGGGAGCTGGTTTTTGTCACGAAAGTTGTACTACTCCCGTTCACACCAAGGTTGCAGATTTCATTGTATGACATGCTGCAGAGTTCCAATATTTCGACTAGTCCGGATTATTCTCCTTGCAACTCAGAAAGAATGTCCACCCGGGGTCCACTTCGTTCCATTGGATCGTCTGATGATAGACGCAACTTCAGCTTGTAATCTCGGATATTATGTTTTTCCTGTGAAGAGAGCGCCACTGTCAAAATGTTCGTGGTGATGTCTTGCACAGTACTGAAATAGGAAGATCCACGCTGCTACGGGTTTTTATTCCTTCTGATCTCGAGTAGGTGGCACAATATTTTTTTGCTGATTGACTGGGAGGTCGGCAGTGTGCGTGAGACGCTGATTAACCATGAACACAAAAAATTTTTACTGAGAGATTGTGTAACAGTGATTTTAGCACTAAATTTGGGTACGCTGATTTGAAAAATACATAACCGTTTTTGCTGTATCACGTAGGATTTTTCAGTGAACAGAAATGATTTCCCATTGCCGTAGAAGTCAGGAATTCAAATGAATTTTCACCAAATTCATTTATTCATTATTTCATCATGAATGCTTAAAAATTATAGAATTACAGAAAAACTCCATAGATGTAATTAAAATGCCTTTAGGCATTTGGCTTTGCGTTGTGTGCTGCTTGTGTCATTTTACAGATGCAGGAAACAGCAGATCGCCCATCATGTTCGGGTTGTGCCGCCCTGGTACGCGTCTCCATGAGTGAAATCTCTTGTGGAATCGCTCGGCGTGCTCGTCGAGATGCTCCCAAGTTGTCAGGGAAGAAGTTCAGGTGCTGGTGTAGGAAATGGATTTTTTCAGGGACATCCTGGAAGCCAAGTTTCCTGAAGGAGCTTCCAGCAGCTGCTGCAGCTAATTCTTCATAGTTGTCCGCGCGCATGTTCCCCCAAGAAGTTGTTGCGTCACAGCTTTTGAAGCCCTCCACGCTGCCTAGTCTTGGGGTTATGAGTTGTTCGGAAAAGTTCGTCCTTCATAATCTGTCCGGATTGCGGTCCAACAAAGCACACCAGCCTTATCTTGGCTCGACAGGTGTTGCAAACTTTTTCGCTTGAGGTATAAAACCCAGCGCCATTCGATCCATTGCCGTACAAAAACTTTTCCTCAAGCCGAGCTTTCATGTGGAGTGGTGGAAGGAAACACCTTGCTGGGTCGACAAGGGCGACATGCTTCGTACGGTTTGTGTCGACCAGGTACTATGCTCTTTTCGCTCTTCCCGAATCTTTCTTGTCAGTGATTCTTGTCCGTCTCTTGCTTCCCAGAGACATAAGGAAGCAATGTATTTCGTGTAGCCTACTCTGCAGCCCTAACATACAAGCGCCACCACTTTCGAAGTTCCGCAGATGTGCAGTTGAAGGTCATTGTACCTTGGATGGAATCAAGGCAGCTGCCGATAGTCTCTATAGGTCTTGGTCATGCCGAACCGCGTGAGCCAGTGGGACTGATGGGTTTTCGTTGCATTGTGGAGGCAAAACAGCCTGCAAGCTGTTCTTCCCCGGTCGATGAAGCAGGCGCCAGCTTGCAGGATACGTTGAATCACACCCAAGTTCTTTCAAAAAATCACGTTGATGTATCTCTCCTGCAGAATGTCATACGTGTCTCCATCTCAAGCAACTCAGCCATGTCTCTGTGACGTGCCTGAAACAAGGATATCTTGGTGTTAGGTTCAAGTATGTTCCACTGCTGCCAGCCTTGATCCAAGCAGTCTGCCTTCGCCTTGTGACAGCGAGAGATCTCTTACAATGATCATTTAAGTCTCCTGGTTCATGAAGAGTGTGATTCTTGAGTGTCGGGTTTCAAAAGGTCATCATCACCATCCTCTTCACGCACTGCTTACCAGCTATGTTCTGATTCAGCGGGGTGTTGGCAAGCGGGGTTTCCTGTCATCATGAGGCACGGTTTACGAACCGCAGAGACGCAGTCAGCGTACTTGATGTGACCTTTATATCTTCTTGTTTGAAGACCGGCGGATGGCTTGCGCAGCAGAAATAAAACATCTCATTGATGATTCTGCGGCTCACGCCATCTATCATTGGGGCACCGAAAATGCAATGCTCGCTGCGGCTTGCCCACCAACTCACTGAGTCAAGGTTGTGTGACAGCTTGCTGCAGGACAGAGTGTGGTGCCCAGCTCTTGTCTTGGTCCCCCCACCTTACAACAGCCGAAGTAAGTTGAAGTAGGCGGGCCTTCATTTTCACTGCTGTAGAATACTTCGCGTTTGATTCTTTTTGGTAAACCGACCACAGACATAACAGAAGTTGTCAGGATGATTGGTACAGGAACGCGCTACTCCATCTTTATGCTGAAACGACACGAATATAACACAAGTTAACGAACAATTGTACGAGAAATGAACATGTTAAAGACATTTAAAATTTCATTGAAATCCTGACTCTAGGCAATGGAAATATTTCTGGTTCCTGAAATCCTGACGTGTACAGCAATAAACGGTTATGATTTTTTGAAATCAAGTACCAAAATTAGTCTTAATCCATGTAACACACTCGCAGTAAAAAAAATTTTTGAAATTTGTTTGTTCAGTGTAAATCAGGATCGTGTTGCTTGTGGTTGCGGTGAGCTCCTGGTAGTCAATCCTGACGCGTCACTTTGCTTCCTGATACCAGAGAGACGGAGGAGATTGGGACATAATCCTGTGTAGCAGAAGCGTTGTTGCTGTGCGTAAGCGTCTGTTGGCTATTGGTCAGCAATCCTGGACGGTCGCCACTGCGACGCAACAGGTACCAGCGAAGCTGCCATCATTTTGCCAACCTTGGAAGAATGACAAGGCGGAGTTAACCACACCTGGTATTAATTCAACAGCTGAAAGCAGGATTTCGAACTCAGGACCCTAGGATAAAGCCTGCACTCAACCATTTAAGCAACACAGGCATGGCAGGTCTGGTGGGTGCTTTCTTTCTTTCCACCATCGTCCTCTCCGGAGCCTCACTGCCGCCGCCCCCTTACTCTGTCTGTGATATGTACCCCCCCCCCCTATTTTCCACGAGGACGCTTAAAGGTTTTGTCAGCAAACTCCTTCTGTGTGAAATACCCTTAAAGATCAAGAAAATGCACTGCTCACTTCACTCTTTTCATTCTTCTTTTCTTGCTCATGTCACAACACCCCAACTCTGCTCTCAATTCCACTCTTCCCTCTCGGTTTCAAACGCTGTTCACTCACATCTCTTATCTTCGTCCAATCCAAAACTCATGATCTTTTCTGACCCCGTTTAGATCACCCAACCACACTTGTTTGAAATTCCCTGCTTTCCTTCCTGAAAGTCCTGTCGTGATAAGACCTGAAAGTCCTTGTATTGCCCATCTTGCTTACACTGTGTACGGCGATCCTCTTCATTCACAGATCTCTAATGTCTCTGTTCTCAAACTGTTTGTCCTTCCCTCTCCCATACCTCTTGTCTCCTGCTCCTTTGTTATAACATTTGTGTGTTAGCTCTTCTTCGAGCTGCGACTTGTATATATAAACAAATAAAAACCATGAACCTCGCGCCTGAACCTTGCATGCATATAAGGATCCAAGGGAGTGCATGAGTGAAAATTGGGGTTTGGGTTCATTAAAAACTCCATTTAGAGATCATTTTGGCCTTATTTATTATATGCCTTTATCCTGTTGCATCCTCGGACATCTCGCTCCTGCCTCGATGGGGTCTTACTTTTCGCCATTTTCTTTTTGGCCTGCTCACAAGCCTTGATTGGAACAGGCACAAGGATTTATTAAGCCATAAAGTTTTCTTTTACTTTCGCTACTCATATTTGAATGCTGATCATAATATCGATGAATCGCTGGATACATTCAATGCTTATAACGCCCGGAGACCAGCGTTTGTGGTTTATTTCATTTCGCACATGCCGTACTGGAGAATCTTTAACTAAGTAGAATTTAACATAACTTTTAGCTCTAGAAATCGACTTATGCAGGCAGTTTCTAACTGCTAAAAGAAAAGTGTTCATTCGGACATAGTTTCAATTTATTTTGGGTGTCCCCGGGAGAGTGTTTAATAATGAACGGATCGGTGATTGGCTAATGGTGTACCTAAGTGAGGCCGTACTTATCACCGTTTTTCATTAGTGCTTCTTGAGTCTTACGCCTTGGTGAGGCGTTCATACATATTCGCACTGCATGAATATTTGTATATTCGATTGACTTGAACAAAGTTCACGGGCCATCGCTTGCCGTTTGGCACTGCATTTGTCATGTGGTGCGTCGGACGGTTGGATGGCTCGCTGAAAATGTGTAATTTTATTTACAACCTGATTTCTCGCTTTTTGTAAATCTTCTTTCATTATATACCCTCAGCAAAGATAAATGCACTCAAACAATTAAGCGTTTCGTTTATAAAAGTTTCTTCAATGTTATCGGTAGAGTGCTTGTTTAAGCCTTGTGTGTGTCTTCAATTGATGGTGGATACGTGGTTTGATACCATAAGTTGGAAGGCAAATAGTTGATTAATGAGTAAAAAATGTTTCAGTTGTTATGAGTAATGAATTGTCACATCATGGCAGGATAGTTGAGAGATTTCGACACTCACCAAGCTGTTCCGGCTGGGTTTGAAGTCCGACCTAGCTATAAAATGTATCCGGTGTTTCACAGGCAGATGATACTCAATGTGTTGTGTGTGTGTGCCTTCTCTCGGATGGACGTTAACTGGGCGTCACATCCAATGCTTTCTCCCTCTCTCACCTCTCCTTCTCAATAACCCTCTCCCCGCCTTTCTCTCTCTTTCTGTCCCTCTCTTCTCAACCCGTCCCCTGTTCCCCAACTTCCCCTCTGTTTAAGGATGATGGTTTAGTTTTGAATTAAAAATGGTTCCCGAGGTGTAGCATGTACAATCAGATTCGAGTGAGCGATCAGAGGGGTCAAAGGTCGTGCATGTGCGAGATGCATGCGTTTTATGCAGGCTGGTCTTTTGCGGTAGATGCGTGGTTTTTAAAATGCAACCGTCTCTCAAACTCGCTTACGGGTTCATTAGTATCACAGAACATCTGGTGGCCTTCCATCAAGATGTGATTCTAGTCATACTGGAAGTTGTGTCTGAGACATTCAGCACCTTCACAGAATCTACCAGGCAGTTTACAGTACAATAACTGTCATTACAGTCAAAATTAGACTCATAATCAAAGCAGATTATATTACAAATCCGCGATGTGTGCAAAAGAACTTATAACATGTAAACCGTAATTTTACTCATTTCAATTTACAGGCCATTCATAATGCTTACAACATACGAGCTTTTAATTGACACCCTCCCTCATAAGCTACCTCTCCCACCTCTCTCATGCTTACTCCTCCAACCCTCCCCTCACACTTACTCCTAACTCCCTCAACGCTTACTTCTGGGTCCCCCCCCCCAAAAACCCTTCCCGCTTCTGCACCCATGAACATTCCAGCGTTTTTCCATGTGCTGCTTTAACATACCCATTTTTATAATGCCTGTACTTAACCCATCCCTCTTACTATAACAAGTTCATATCCTAAATCATTCGAGAATCCTCCCTCACGCTTATCATCTCCAAATCCGCTCGACTCTACCACTTCCTCTTCATTATTCTTCTCGCTGCCCCGCCCTCCCCCTACTCGGAGTGTAATCACGACGTGAGGACGTCTCTCTCCGCCTACCATCACCTCGCTCGCCTTCCCCTACCCCACACCCTCCTCGCCGTCTCGGTTACGTGGTTCGTCGGTTAAGTCCGATTACTCCCGTACCACCACTCTCGCTTGCTCCCACTAACCCACCACCCTCCTCGCTCTCCCCTACACCCACCCACCCTCTCGCTCTCCCTCCCCACCCTCCTCATCTCCCCTAACCCACCCACGCTCCCTCGCTCTCGCCCTACCCACCCCACCTCCTCTCCCCCCCCACTACCTCCCTCGCTCTCTCCCTAACCACCCTCCCTCGCTCTCCCCATCCCACCACTCTCCTTCGTCTCACACCCTACCACCACCCTCCTTCGCTCTCGCCCCATAAACGCCACCACCCCATCGCTCTCCACTCGTCGCTCTCCACCTCCCTCGCTCCCCTAACACACCAGCTCCCTCTTCACTGCCTCGCACTCTCCCTCCTTC
Organism: Eptatretus atami; assembly: GCA_035128595.1. Classification (NCBI taxonomy): domain Eukaryota; kingdom Metazoa; phylum Chordata; class Myxini; order Myxiniformes; family Myxinidae; genus Eptatretus; species Eptatretus atami. Next base: position 42,259,659 of record CM068965.1, on the reverse strand, counting down.
CTCCTCCCTCCCCTCCTCCTCTCCTCCTCCTCCCCTCCTCCCTCTCCCTCCTCCCTCTCCTCCTCATCCCTCCTCCTCCTCTCTCCTTCCTACTCCTTGATCCTCCCTCTGTCTCCTCCCCTCCCTACTCTCTCCTCCTCCTCCCCTCCTCCTCTCTCTCCCTCCTCCTCTCCTCCTCGCCTCCTCCGTCCCACTCCCTCCTCCCTCGCTCCCTCTCTCCTCCCTCCCCCTCCTCCTCCCTCTCCCCTCCCGCCTGCGCTCTCCTCCCCTCCCCTCGGCTCCTCCTACTCCTCGCCTGCTCCTCCCTCCTCCCTCCCTGCAGTCCCCCTCCTGCCCTCCCTCGCTCGCTACTCCTCTCTCCCTCCTCCCTCGTCTGCCTCGGCTCCTCCTCCCCTCCTCCTCCCTCCTCCCCTGCGTCCTCCTCCCTCCCTCCTCGCGCCCTCGTCCTCCGCTCCCTCCCTCCCCCTCGTCTCCTCCCTCCTCCCCCTCGCTCTGACCCTCCTCCCCTCCGCCTCCTCGCTCCGCCTCTCCCCTCCCGCCTCCTCCTCCTCTTTCAGTCCTCCTCTCTCTCCACTCTGCTCTCTCTGCCTTTTCATTCCCTCCCCTCCCCTCCTCAATATTCCCGTTTAACAAAGCGACGGGTTGTATTTCTTCATCTTTACCATAATTAAAGACTGGTGTCGTAATCTAAGTAAGGATTTGTTTGTTTGTCGCACTATTACTAGCAGTTCTTGTGCGATTACTCAGACTTGGATCTGTCGATCAACATGACCAATCAAATGTATCGCCGGGGTCTTGGGGGGTGAGGAGGAGGGAGGAACGAAATTGTCCTGTAAATGTGTATCGTAGTATGCAGCCCCTCCAGGTGGGGGAGGGTATTCCTGTCCCCACGTTTTTCCGGTCCACTGAGGTCTTTTTGATTTTTTTTATCAGTCGGTTGTTTTTGGCTTCCATGCAATGTAATTAGCAGAGTTGTCAGTAGCCTATAACACGCAAATAAAGGTATTGTCAGAAGAAGTGTTCACGCTGGAACAAGAATCGCCGTCGGGGGGCTACCCCTGCTCGTCCGGTATATATAAAGTAATAAAGAAGTTGGGATTGTAGTTTAAATCTTTTGTTTTGAGGAAAATATTTTATCCTTATTTTCAGACGGTAGTTGTAAATAAATTTTAAAGGGCAGATGGTTTCAAAAATTACTATGTATCAACAAATAAGTGAGGTGAAGGTAAAGACGTATTTAGTAACGGTAAATATTATACTGATCGGAATAGTGAAAGAAGAGAAGAATCACCGTTGAATAAAGAGCTTCGCGGAGCGGGAGCCCTCTGGTGGTCGCCGAGGAGCTGGGATGGAAGGAGAAGCTGGGCCGCTGATCAGGCAAGACAACGTTGTGCTTGCTTCAGAGCCCGATGGCGGGACCGAAGGTGAGATTGTTGTTTGAGACAGTTAGGTTCAAGTTTAAAGGGTGGAAACTTGGAGGGATCACCTTGTTATAACATTCACGGACAGGTGTTTGTTTTGTTTCGCTTTCTCCTCGACGTTCTGCACCGATTAATCCAGAACTATGGAGGATAGCGTGACCCTAATTGTGGTGTGGGGGAGTTTTTTTGTTATCCCGCCCGGAGGGAGAGGATAATTGTATCGTCCGGTTTTGTTTACTTACGAAATCTAAAAGATTTCGTAGTATATTGATGACTTCGTCCTCTGTTCGTGTGTTTGTTTGTGTGTGTGTTTGTGTGTGTGTTTGTTTGTAGGCACGATAATCGAGAACGAGAAGCTACCATGTCAAATTACAACACGTGATTTCCAGAGAGGGTGATGGCTAGCCGCTGATTAGATTTTGGTCAAATCGGTCAACTGGTAAGGTTAGGTGAGGTCAAACATTCGATTTTTCATGGTTTGGTAAGAAATCATACGTAGACTTCTGGTTTGCGTCGCCTACCTTCTTAGAGCAGCTTTTTTATTAGACAAGGTCAGAGGTCAAGTTGAAGATTTCGTAAGTACGAGTCTATGATTTGTTGTGTGTTGTCTGTTTTGTTGTCTGTTAGCAACTTTACGGCAAACGGCTTTAGCAACGCTTCAATTTTTTAATACAGGTGGGCAATGAACTTAGACGACCCATTAACGTTTGGGTCAATTGGATCAAGGTCAAGGTTAAGGTCAGGAAAAGATCAAATCGTTTTTCGCTCATAATTTGTCAAAATTGATCTGATTTACTTCAAATAAGCTTGTAGTGAACTTATTCTATTTGTCACTTATAACCTACCCATGTCTAATAGTGAAAATGCATATTTGTGAGATCGGTAGGGGTCGAAGTTTTCAGGGTCAATGGTCATCGGCGGTCGAAATTAAAATTTCATTAAACTAAACATGGGTTACCGGGAATACGGCTGGCTCGAACACTGTCAAATTTGTATCCAAGGTGGGTAACTACCTCGGACGACCTCCATTAATTTTGGGTCGAGTTCGGTAGGTCAGGTCAGGTCACGAAAAGGTCAATCATTTTTTGCTCATAACTTCGTCAAAAATGGTTTAATTTGACTTCCAACTAAGATAAAATAATTGAATTAAGACGATCAGTGAGATAGCAAATACATGTGCACAATGCATTTGTACGTACTTTATACGGCACGTGACGTCTAATCAATCCACTTTGTGGGTGTCGCGTTCTGGAGATGACGTCAACGGTCACGTGACCTGCGGTTCGCTGAACTCCACTTTTTTGAGGGGCAGTTGTGAAAAGCACTAGAAATGTTTGAAATATTGGTCTAATTATCCATTGTTGATTTTAGAAAGAAAAACGGTGTCACTAGGAAGGTCAAGTTAATATATAAATAACCAGAAAATTTTGAGTGTCATGGGACCTTTAAGGTGGGGAATGGTTGACTTTTTATACCGTTGCATTCCACAACGGGGAAAGTCCACATTTAAAGAGTTTTTTTAGTTGGAGGCAGGAACAACACTGAGATTGACAGTGAGGAAGCAGCATTTCACAATGACGCTTCATTTTGAGGAGAGTCGTTCCAAACCTTGTGATGAGTTCAGGTCTGCGCTGTCATAAAGGAGGGATGTCAAGAGACACAAGATGTTGTTTGTACGTGTTGCTATTGGTGGTGTGGATCAGCACACTTTGCATGCATCATCACACGTCACTGCAAAAGCGTCAGCATCTGGCCATGCCTGCTTTCTCCAGGAGTGAGGGAAGCAAGGGGATGGTGGGGCCCAGACCAGGAATCAAACCCAGGGCCTCTGATGAACTACACCAGTGCTTTGCCATCTGAGCAATCTGGGCAAACCACAGGCTAAGCACTCAATTCTCCCACATGTTGAGATGGCACTCTCTTTTCCCTGCTGCTTCCGGGACACTCACTGCTAACCATAGGAGCAGCGACGGCCTGTCCACGAAAGGGTCTTACCCCTGTGGGGGGGGGCAATTCCATGACCACTATTATTCACCACAGGGAGAGGGAAAGACAGTGGCATCTCTATATGTGACAGAATTGTGTGCTTAGCCTGTGGGTTACCCAGATAGTTCAGATGGCAGAGCACCGGTACAGTCCACCAGAGGACCTGGGTTTGATTCCTGGTCTGGGTGTGTAATTTCCCACATATACATATGTTTGTTTACTTGTTCATTTATAATTGAATTTACACTGTAAATCATAAGTCAGAACCCAACAAGTATAAATAAAAAGGAACTGAGCACAAATTTATATTTGAACAGATGATTGGTACGATAGAACTTTAATATACAAGAAAACAAACATGACATATGAACCAAAGCTTTTCATGCTCAAAGTTTAATCACAGCAAGAGAACCAGGAAGTGAGAGAGTGTGCACATATAGGCTTGTCTATGTAAGATTGACACTGATTGGTTCATCAGTTATGGCATTATTGGTAATCTGAGCCCCCATTGACTAGCCCACAGTCATCAGTTTTTCTGGCTCGGCTTGCCTGGAGCAGCGTACAGGGTGATGACGCACCATTTGCACCAACACCTTGGAGGGAAGTGGGATTTCAACACCTTGAAAGCTCCACCACAATTACATCTTGTGATACAATAAACCTACTAGGTATTACTCGAACATCAATTTTATCTTGGAATCCACACATCACACAAATAGAGAAGTCTACCTCGAAGAAATCAGGAGTCCTGTTCAGATGACGAAGATTCTTCTACTCTGAACAGTTGCTCCAACGACACTACGTGGCCAAAAGTACCTGGAAACCTGCTCGGTCCAAAATCTCATTCCGAAATCATGGTCATTAATATGGAGTTGGTCCCCTCTTTGCTGCTTATAACAGCCTCCACTCTTCTGGGGAGGCTTTCCACTAGTTGTTGGAACATTGTTGTGGGGATTTGCTTCCATTCAGCCACAAGATCATTAGTTAGGTCGGACACTGATGTTGGTGATTAGGTCTGGCTCACAGTCAGCGTTCGAATTCATCCCAAAGGTGTTACATTTGGGTTGAGGTCAGGGCTCTGTGCAGGCCAGTCAAGTTCTTCCACACAATCTCGATAAACTTTCTGTATGGACCTCGCTTTGTGCACGGGGGCATTGTAATGCTGAAACAGGAAAGGGCCTTCCCCAAACTGTTGCCACAAAGATGGAAGCAAAGAATCCTCTAGAATGTCATTGTATGCTGTAGCGTTAAGATTTCCCTTCCACTGGAACTAAGGGGCCTAGCCAGAACCATGAAAAAACAGCCCCAGACCATTATTCCTCCTCCACCAAACTTTACAGTTGGCACTATGCATTCGGGCAGATAGCGTTCTTCTGGCATCTGCCAAACCCAGATTAGTCCGTCGGACTGCCAGATGGTGAAGCGTGATTCATCACTCCACAGAACGCGTTTCCATTGCTCCAGAGTCCAATGGCAGTGAGCTTTACACCACTTCAGCTGACGCTTGGTATTGCTCATGGTGATCTTAAGCTTTTGTGCGGCTGCTCGTCCATGGAAACCCATTTCATGAAACTCTCAAGGAACAGTGTTTGTGCTGACCTTGCTTCCAGAGACAGTTTGGAACTCGGTAGTGAGTGTTGCAACCGACGACAGACGATTTTTCTGCGCTATGTGCTTCAGCACTCGGCGGTCCCATTCTGTGAGCTTGTGTGGCCTACCACTTCGTGGCTGAGCTGTTGTTGCTCCGAGACATTTACACTTCACTATAACAACACCTACAGTTGACCGGGGCAGCTCTAGCAGGGCAGAAATTTAATGAACTGATTTGTTGGAAAGGTGGCATCCTTTGATGATGCCACGTCGAAAGTCACTGAGCTCTTCAGTGCGGCCCATTCTACTGCTAATGTTTGTCTATGGAGATTGCATGGATGTGTGCTTGATTTTATACACCTGTCAGCAATGGGTGTGGCTGAAATAGTCGAATAGCAATGGGTGTAGCTGAAATGAACTCGTAACCCCATTCGTACTGGGCTTTTCTGCCCCTCCCTCCAGCCGCTGCTGGCCTTGCGCCTCCCGCTCCTTCCACTTTCCTTCAATATCATGAGCCACCAGCTGCTCATGACTCACAGCTCCTACATGACATGAACAAGCGTGTGTATGAACAAATTCCAAATGGAGCTCCAACTGACACCAGCCGACAACGGCCTGTCTCTTTCTAAGTGCTCTACTGTTAAGCTTTTTCCTTCTCCCCCCGCGCCACGGCCACTAACGATCACCATGCACAGTAAGTTGACCACTCTGGGCTCTGAGTCAACCACTACAGAATCCACCTCGAACACCCCGGGAACCAGCATGACCTCCGCCAACACCAGCTCACATACCTTGAAAGATGTAGCCTCGCTCACTAGCGAAGGCTCAGATCTGCTCACTGGCACAGGTCCGGCCTCGCTCCCACCCTGAGCAAGCTCGCCCACCAGCCCACACATCACAGGCTCGGACGGACACCTGGCTCACCGGCTCAGTTTCAGCTGCCTACACCTCCACCAGAGCTGGCACTGCATTGCACAATACCAGTCCGGGGCATGCCAGGAGAGCCCCCACTGGATCCAACCGCGTGCCCATGAATGCCGCACTTCACACCATGGAGGTTGCTTAGCACATCACAGAACCTAACCTACCACCCCCCTATTAACCCTCAATTACTCGTCTCATGGACGGTCTCTTCCTGAAGCAGAACAACATCCACCCTGGCTTGTTTGTAGATTTTGGCCAGAGTCGTTTTACCGTATGTACAGTCCTCTCTACCTCTCCATTTGAACGTGGATATCTGGGGCTAGACGTTCTAGGAATGATTCTATGATCTTTGCAAAATTTCCTCACAAGTTGTGAGTTGTACGTAGTCCCATTATCACTCCGTAGAGTCTCCGGTAGACCATGTTGACTAAACTGTGCTTTTAGCCACTCAAGAGTTGGACTGCAGCGTAACTCCTTCACTTCATCCACCTTAATGAATTTGGAGTAATAGTCAACTGTTATCAGGTATGTCTTAGCATCAAACTGGAACAGGTCTGTCCCAATTTCACTCCAAGGTCGATTCGGTGTCGGAGTTGGTTTCAGGGTCTCAGCAGGCAGGCGATTTTGATAGTCTGCACACTTGGAACAGTTCTAAACAGTTTACTTTCTGTCCGCAATCATGGAGGGCCATTATAGAACCGCCCAAGCTTGTTGCTTACAATTGACTATTCCAAGATGCGATTCGTGAATCAGGCTCAGCATATGGAGTCTCAGAGTAGGTGGTATGACAATTCGCATTCCTTTGTATGTGATGCCATCCATAACTGAAACTTCACTCCAGGAATCCCAGTACGGTCGAAGACAGAATGATACATCTCACCTGGCCTCTGGCCATCCATGAAGAATCATGGACTGTAAATGACCGAGTTCTGACTGAGTAGCTTTTTAAAGATCCGCATACCTCTCGTCAGAGACGGATATAAAGTCCAGCATTGAAATATGCTCCAAGTTGTCCAGTTCTAAAATGAGTATCTGGCAAGTACGCTCTGGAAAAGGTGTCTGGAAGTTGTATACCCTCCCCTCTTCTGTTCTGAATGTTGAGGTTATGCCATTGCAATCGTAGGAGCATGCTCTGCAGTCTCATCGGAGCGGACAGCAACAGCTTCTTGGCGATCATTTCCAGAGGCTTATGGTCATTGTAGACGGTGACTGGTTTCCCAAATATATAACAATGAAACTTCTTGCAGGCATGAACTATGGATAGCATCTCCTCTATTTGTGCATACCGTGTCTCCGTCTCAGTAAGGGTCCTGGAACTGTATGCGGCAAGTCGGTTGTCCTGTAAGAGAACTGCACCAAGTCCACTTCGGCTAGCATCACGGTGAATCTCGACTGGTTTGTTAACAGCAAAGTACACAAGACCAGGCGGAGAACAGCAAAGTTCCTTCAGTCTCTCAAATGCTCTGGCTTGAGCCGGTTGCCATTGATATTCAACGTCTGATTTCAGCAGCTCTCGGAGTGGAGCTAACTCGTCACTCAACCGAGGGATGAACTTTGACAGATACGTGATAAATCCAATGAAGTTCCTCACAGCTTCCTTTTCAGTCGGAATCAGCATACGATGAACTGCTTCAACTTTGGCCGGATGAGACGATAATCCATCAGCAGACAGTATGTGTCCTACGTACTGCAGCTGTGACTGGTGGATTTTGCACTTCTGCAGATTCAACTTCAGATTGTAATTTGTTGCTCTCTCAATCACCTTTTTAAGAATTAGATCAGTTAACTCCACGTTTGGACCAGCTACAAGAACGTCATCCATGATCACGAATGCTCCATCTATGTCTTCAATCATTTGGTCCACAATCCTCTGAAAAATTTCAGGTGCACATTTCAGTCCAAAAGGAAGCCAAAGCCACCTGTACCTATCGAATTGTGTATTGAAACACGTCAGATCGGACAATTCCTCGTCCAGTTTGATTTGTAGGAACCCTGACTTCACTTCAGCACTGGAGAACACTTGGCCCATCAAGCGTATACTTGCAACGGACTCCTCAACCATACGCATGGGAATGGTGCTCCCATCTTGATGACTTTGTTCAGATCAAGTACGGATCAAAGACAATTCTCAGTTTGTCGTTCCTGAGAGATACCAACCCATTCGAGCTGACCAATCTCAGCTGGTTCATTAACTTTGGCAATGTATTCATCGGATTCCCAACTCCCCAGTCGGGTTTTAATAACCGTGGCAAGAGGGAAGCTGGGTTTTTGTCACGAAGTGTACTAATCCTCACACCAGGTTGCCAATTTAATTGTAATACATGCCTGAGCAGAGTTCCAATATTTCGCACTAGCTGTCCGGATATTCCTTTCAACTCAGAAATTAATGTGCACTGGGTCAACTTCAGTTCCAATGGAATCGAGTCTGATGATCAGACCCCAGAACTTCAGCTGTATGCTCGAATATTATGTTTTCCTGTGAGAGAGCGACCACTTCAAATGTTGTGGTGAATGTCTTGCCACAGTACTGAATAGGAAGATCCACAGCTGCTACGGGTTTTATCCTCTGATTCGAGTAGGTGCACAATATTTTTTGCTGATTGACGGAGGTCGGCAGTGTGCGTGAGACGCTGATA
>CM068965.1:42234348-42251089 GCA_035128595.1 Eptatretus atami | reverse complement strand
ATCAGATCGTGTTCTTGTGTTGCAGTGAGCTCTGGTATCAATTCTGACGGTCACTTGCCTTCCTGATACCAAGAGAGAGGAGGAGATTGGGACCATAATCTGTGCAGAGCGTTGGTGCTGCGTAAGCAGTCTCGTTGGCTATTGGGCACAATCCTGGACGGGTCGCCACTGCGACACAGGATACCAGCAAGCTGCCACTCATTTTGCCAACCTTGGAAGAATGACAGGCCGAGTTAACCACACCTGGTATTAATTCAACAGCTGAGCAGGATTTGAACTCAGGACCCTAGGATCCAAAGCCTGCACCCTAACCATTAAGCCAACACCAGGCATGGGCAGGTTGGTGGTCTTTCTGTCTTCCACCATCTCCTCTCCGACCTCAACCTGCCCCCCCCTTACTCTGTCTGTGATATGTACCCCCCCCCCCCCCTATTTCCACAGGGCGCTAAAGGTTTGTCAGCAACCTCCTTCTGGTGAAACTACCAAAATCAAGAATCACTGCTCACCTTCACTCTTTCATTCTCTTTTTTCCTGCTCTGTCACAAACACCCACACTCTCCTCAATTCCACTCTTCCTCTCGGTCTTCAAAACAGCTGTTCACCACCATCTCTTATCTCTCTCCATCCAAAACCATGATCTTTTCTACCCCCGTTAATCCACCCCAAACCCACCTTGTTGAAATTCCCTGCTTTCCTTCCTGAAAGTCCCTGTCGTGTAAAGACCTGAAAGTCCCTGTATTGCCCATCTTGCTTACACTGTGTACCCCGGCCGATCCCTCTTCCTTCCACAGATCTCCTAATGTCTCTGTTCCTCACTGTTTTGTCCTTCCCTCTCCCATCCCTCTTGTCTCCTGCTCCCTTTGTTATACATTCTGTGTGTTAGCTCTTCTTCGAGCCTCGACATTGTATATATAAACAAAATAAAAAACCATGAACCCTCGCAGCCTGAAACCTTGCATGCATACTAAAGGAACTCCAAGGGAGTGCATGAGTGAAAATTGGGTGTTTGGGTTCATTAAAACACTCCCTTAGAAGATAATTTTGGCCCTTATTTAATTATATCCTTTATCCTGTGCATCCTCGGACATCTCGCTCCTCCTCGATGGGGTCTTACTTCGCCATTTCTTTTTTGGCCTGCTCAACAATGCCTTGACTTGGAACAGGCCACAAGGATTTATTAACAATAAAGTTCTTCTTTTCACTTTCCTCACTCATATTATCGAATGCCTGATCATAATATCGATGAATCGCTCGGTACATTGCAATGCTTATAAACGCCCGGAGACGCCAGCGTTCGTGGCTTTATTTCATTTCCGCACATGCCGTAACCTGGAGAATCTCTTAAACTAAGTAGAATTACAACATTTTAGCTCTAGAATCGACCTTAGCAGCAGTTCTAACTGCTAAAAAAGAAAAGTGTTCATTCGGACATAGTTTCACATTTATTTTGGGTGTCCCCGGGAGGTGTTTAATATGACGGATCGGTGATTGCTAATCGTGTACCAAGTGAGCCGTACCTTATCAACCGTTTCATTAGTGCTTCCTTGAGTCCTTAAGCCACTTGGTGAGCGTTCTACAATATTCGCACTGCCACTGAATATTGTATATCGATTGACTTGAACAAAGTTCACGGGCCACTCGCTTGCGTTTGGCACTGCATTGTCATGTGGTGCGTCGGACGGTGGCTGGCTCGCTGAAAATGTGTAATTTTATTTTACACCTGATTTCCCCTTTTTGTACAATCTTCTTTCATTATATCACCCTTCAGCAAAGATAAATGCATCAAAAAAATTAAGCGTTTCGTTTATAAAAGTTTCTTCAACTGTATCGTCGGAGTGCTTTGTTAAGCCACTTGGTGTGTGCTCTTCAAACTTTGATGGTGATACCGTGGTTTGATACCATAGTTAGGAAGGCAAAATAAGTTAGATTACAATGAGTAAAAAAATGTTTCAGTTGTTATGAAGTAATGAATTGTCACATCATGGCAGGATAGCTGAGAGATTCGCACACTCACTCCAAGCTGTCCAGCCTGGGTTTGAATCCCGACCTAGCTATAAAATGTCATCCCGGTGTTTCACAGGCAGATGATTCATCAATGTGTGTGTGTGTGTGGCCTTCTCTCGATGGACGTTAAACTGGGCGTCACATCCCCCTCTCTCTCCCTCTCTCACCCTCTCCCTCTCTCAATACCCCCTCCTCACCCCCTTCCCCTCCTCTCTTTCTGTCCCCTCTCTCTCTCTCTCACACCCCTCCCCCTGCTTCCCCAACCTTCCCCCTCTGTTAAGGACTGATGGTTTAGTTTTGAATTAAAAATGGCTTCCCGAGGGTGTAGCATGTACAAATCAGATTCGGAGTGAGCCGATCAGAGGGGTGCAAAGGTCGCTGCATGTGCGAGCATGCATGCGTTTATGCAGGCTGGTCTTTGCCAGGTAGATAGCGTGGTTTTTAAATGCAACCGTCTCTCAACACCTCGCTCTCACGGGTTCATATAGTATCACAGAACAATCTGGTGCCTTCCATCAAATGTGATTCTAGTCCATACTGGAAGTGTCGTCTGAGAACATTCTAGCACCTTCACGAATCTCACCAGGCAGTTTACAGTACAATACTGTCATCTACAGTCAAAATTAGCTCATTACATCAAGCAGATTATATTACAAATCGCCGATGTGTGCCAAAAGAAACTTATAACATGTAAACCGTCAATTTTACTCATTCATTTACAGGCATTCACTAATGCTTACAACATCGAGCTTTTAATTGACACCTCCCCTCATGCTTACCTCCTCCCAAACCCCCTCTCCTCATGCTTACCTCCTCCCAACCCCTCCCTCAACATTACCATCTCCCCCCTCCCTCCACGCTTACCTCCTCCCAACCCCCTCCCTTCTGCCACCCTGCCAAACATCTCCCAGCGGTTTCCATGTGCTGCTTTAAATACCCCATTTTATTAAATCCTGTACTACCCCCACCCCTCTTCTATACAAGTCTCACTACCAAATGCAAATCGAGAACCCTCCCCTCACGCTTACCTCATCCCAAACTCCTCTGATCTCCCTCAACCACTTCCCTCCTCCACTATCCTCCATCCTCCTCGCTCCCCGCCCTCCCCACTCCTCGGAGTGTATCACGACGTGAGGCGTCTCTCTCCCTACCCATCCACCCTCCTCGCCCTCTCCCTACCCACCCACCCCCTCGCTCTCCCCCCTACCCCACAACCTCCCTCGCTCTCCCCCCTACCCCACCCACCCTCCCTCGCTCTCCCTACCGCCACCCACCTCCCTCGCTCTCCCCACCTACCCACCCTCCCTCACTCTCCCCCTACCCACCCACCTCCCTCGCCCCCCCTACCCACCCACCCTCCTCTCCCCCTAACCCCACCCACCCTCCCTCGCTCTCACCCTACCCCACCCACCCTCCCTCGCTCTCCCCCCCACCCCACCCTCTCCCCGCTCTCCCACCCTAACCCCACCCACCTCCCTCGCTCTCCCCATACCCCACCACCCCCCTCGCTTCTCCACCCTCCCTCCCCACCCTCCCTCGCTCTCCCCCCTAACACACCCACCCTCCCTCCCTTCCTCCTCCCTCCCTCCCTCCTCCTCCTCCCCTCCCCTCCCTCCCCCTCCCTCCCTCCTCCCCCTCCCTCCCTCCTCCCTCCTCCCCCTCCCTCCCTCCTCCCTCCCTCCTCCCCTCCTCCTCCCCCTCCTCCCTCCCCTCTGTCCTCCCTCTGTCCTCCCTCCCCTCCCTCCCTCTCTCTCCCCTCCCTCCCTCCTCTCTCCTCCCCTCCCTCCTCCTCCTCCCTCCCTCCTCCCTCCCCCCTCCCCCTCCCTCCCCTCCCTCCTCCCTCCCCTCCCCTCCCCTCCTCCCTCCTCCTCCCCCCTCCTCGCTCTCCCTCCCCCCTCCCCCTCCTCCCTCCCTCCCTCCCTCCCCTCGCCTCCCTCCCCCCCCCTCCCCCTCCCTCCCCCCCCTCGCTCCTCCCTCCCTCCCTCCTCCCCTCCTCCGCCCTCCCTCCCTCCTCCCTCCTCCCTCCCCTCCCCCTCGCCTCCCTCCCTCCCTCCCCCCCTCCCCTCCTCCTCCCTCCCTCCTCCCCCCTCCCTCCCTCCTCCCCCTCCTCCTCCCCCCTCCCCCCTCCCCGCCTCCTCCTCCTCCCTCCCCTCCCCCCCTCCTCCTCCTCTTTCAGTCCTCCTCCTCTCTCCACCTCTCTCCCTTCTCTGCCTCTTTCATTCCCCCTCCCCTCCCCTCCTCAATATTCCCGTAAACAAAGCGACGGGTTGTATTTCTCATCTTTACCATAATTCACGACTGGTGTCCGTGAATTACAGTAAGGATTTGTTTGTTTGTCGCACTATTACTACAGTTCTGTGCCGATTACATCCAGACTTGCTCTGTCGGATCAACATGACCCAATCAATGTACCCCGGGGTCTTGGAGGGGTGAGGAGGAGGAGGACGGAAATTGTCCCTGTAAATGTGTATCGTGTATCGCCCCTCCAGGTGGGGGAGGGTATCCTGTCCCCACGTTTTCCGGTCCACTGAGGTCTTTTGATTTTTTATCAGTCGGTTTGTTTTGCTTCATGCATGTAACTTACGCAGAGTTGTCAGTAGCCTATACACCGCCCAAATAAAGGTATTCGTCAGAAGAACGTGTTGCACGCTTGGAACAAGATCGCCCGTCGGGGGGCTACCCTGCTCGTCCGGTATATATAAAGTAATAAAGAAGTTGGGACTGTAAGTTGTAAATCTTTTGTCTTTTGAGGAAAATATTTTATCCTTATTTTCCAGACGGTAAGTTGTAAATCAAATTTTAAAGGGCAGATGGTCCTTCAAAATACTATTGTATCAACAAATAAGTGAGGTCGAAGTAAGACGTATTATAGTAACGGTATAATAATTATACTGATCGGAATAGTGAAAGAAGAAGAAGAATCACCCGTTGATAAAAGGAGCTCGGCGGGAGCGGGAGCCCTCTGGTGTCGCACGAGGAGCAATGGCGATGGAAGGAGAAGCTGGGCCGCTGAATCAGCAAGACACGTTGGCTGCTTGCTCAGAGCCCGATGGCGGGACGAAGGTGAGATGTTCGTTTGAGACAGTTAGGTCAAGTTTAAAGGGTGAAACTTGGAGGGGATCACCTTGTTATTTAATCACGGACAGGTGTTGTTCCGCTTCTCCTCCGACGTTCTGCACCGATTACATCCAGACTATGGAGGATCAGCGTGACCCCATTGTGTGTGGGGGAGTTTTTTGTTATCCCCCCCCCGGAGGGAGGAGCAGGATATTGTAATCGTCCGGTTTGTTACTTACGAAATCTAAGATCGTAAGTATATTGATGACTTCCGTCATCTGTTTGTGTGTTTGTTTGTTGTGTGTGTGTTTGTGTGTTGTTTGTTTGAGGCACGATAACTCGAGAACGGAAGAAGCTACCAATGTCAAATTACATCACGTGATTCAGGAGGGTGATGGCTATGCTGATTGATTTGTCAATCGGTAGTCAAGTACGTGAGGTCAACAAGTTTAGGTGGTCAGATAACTCAGAACGAAGAAGCTCAATGTCAAATTACATCAGTGATTCAGGAGGTGTGGCTCGGCTGATTAGATTTGGTCAAATCGGTCAAGGTCAAGGTCACGTGAGGTCAAACATTCGATTTTCATGGTTTGGTACAGAATCATCGTAGAAACTTCTGGTTTGCGTCGCTACCTTCTCTAGAGACAGCTTTTATTAGACAAGGTCAGAGGTCAAGTTGACGATTTCGTAAGTACCAGTCTATGACTTTGTTTGTTGTTTGTCTGTTTGTCTGTCTGTTAGCAACTTTACGGCAAAACGGCTTTAGCAAACACTATCAAATTTAATCCACAGGTGGGCAATGAACCTTGACGACCCCATTAACTTTGGGTCCATTGGATCAAAGGTCAAGGTTAAGGTCACGAAAAGATCAAAATCGTTTTTCGCTCATAACTTTGTCAAAAATGATCTGATTTACTTCAAACTAACTTGTAGTGAACCTTATTCTATTTGTCACTTATAATCCTACCCATTCCTATAGTGAAAATGCATTTGTGAAGATCGGTAGGGTCCGAAGTTTTGGGGTCATGGTCATCGGTCGAAATTACAAATTTTCCATTAAAACTAAAACATGGTTACGGGAAAACGGCTGGCTCGAACACTGTCAAATTGTATCCACAGGTGGGTAATGAACCTCGGACGACCCATTAACTTTTGGGTCCAGTTAGGTCAAAGGTCAAGGTCAGGTCACGAAAAGGTCAAAATCATTTTGCTCATAACTTCGTCAAAATGGTTTAATTGACTTCAAACAAGACTAAAATATTCCTTATTCTATTCCTTATAATCAACATTCAGGTTAAGGATATATCAAATTTAAATTTGATCCCCAAAATAACTTTATGCCTTAAATGGGCGGGATTTGTTGTGCCTGGCACCACTTGTTTTTTTTGTTTTTTAATCTTTTCCGGTGTCTTGTGGTGTGGGGATTGCAGGGGGGAGGAGGACGGGAATTTCTATGTAAATGTGTATCGTGAGGGCCACCTCCAGGTGGAGGAGGGTATTACAAGTCTCCACCATTTACAGTACACGAGTACAGTATTCCTGTCCCCACGTTTTACAGTACAGTGAAGTGTTTTGAATTATAAGCAGAATGTAGGTTTTTTTTTTCTTTCTTCATGCACGTAACCTGGATTATTTTTCTATTTTCGGAGTGATTGAGGCGGCTGAGCTGTCAATTGCCTATACACCGCCCAAATAAAGGTATGTGTCAGAAGAACGTGTTGCATGCTTGGAACAACATCGCCCTTTGGACGGATACCCTACCGGTGGGACAATAAGGGGGGTAATAGAAGTTTGAGGGAGAAGAGAAATAGCGCGTGTGCTGCACGTGCGTGTGCTGCCACATGCACGCGTGTAAGCGATGTGTGATTCCGTCACACATTTAATCTTTATTCAGGCTTTTTGTTACTATTGATGGAATTCCATGCCTGCTGATGTCTTGCAACAAACACCACATCGTACAATGGCTTTTCAACCTCCCAGATGCAAATGGTTGGAGAAACCACTGGAAGTCATGAATTTAATTAGAAAGTTTCATTCATTCATTCATATATATATATATATATATATATATATATTTATTTATTTATGTATGTATATATTATTTAATTTTGTCACTTCTGTCC
Organism: Eptatretus atami; assembly: GCA_035128595.1. NCBI lineage: Eukaryota > Metazoa > Chordata > Myxini > Myxiniformes > Myxinidae > Eptatretus > Eptatretus atami. Next base: position 42,243,905 of record CM068965.1, on the reverse strand, counting down.
GTTTGCCCCCTCATTTCAGGATTTCATGATGCAGCAGACGATGCTACGGATAAAGGATCCAAAGAAGTCCTTGGATTTCTACACGCGTGTTCTTGGAATGAGGTGCATGAGCGTGCCCGTGTCCATCCCCATGTCCCAATTCTAATGAAATACCCCGTAGAGCTCTCCCTCTACATGACCGATGGGCTCTTTGCATTCACTGTTTTACTTCCACGTTACAAAAAAAAGTTCATCAAACCCATTCTTCCTCTTCTTCTTCTTCATTCGTAGGCAACCCATGGTTGCAGGTAGCATAACTTGCTGGGTGAGCAGCTGTGTCACTAATGCCGTGCCCCCTATGTAGGTTGGAGCAGGAATTTGTAATTGGGTCAGCGTTCCGGGGTTGGCTCGCCTACTTTTCGCGAAGGACACCGTGGGATCTTTAACGTCCACCAAATAATGCTGGCAGGATGGGACGCCCAGTTTAACGTCCATCCGATGGATGACTCACACATTGATGCCCTGCCTGCAAAACACCAGGATGACAATTTAAAGGTGGGCCGACATTCAAACCCAGGCTTTTTTACTCGGAGGCGAATGTGCATACCTCAAGGCTATCCTGCCAGCCTAATCAAATCAAATGTTGGCTTTGACCCAACTCTTGGTGCAGCCTGGTGTGCTGAAGCTCTTGATTGCATTTATGGATATATTGCATGCATGGAAATGGCAATGTTTCAAACTTAAGAGCACACTTGATAACCTTCCTCTCTTAACCAGATTATGTTCCCTACATCTTCCCTCTCATTTCACTTCATTATCTTTTTTTTTCCTTTTCCTATCCATGACTTTCCCACCATCCCTCCTTTTTTATTTTTTTTAAACCCTTTTGTCTTCCATTAGATTCTTCTCTGGTCTGGATTTCTTTGGGAATCAATGTACAGTGTGCAAATGCACCATAACTAAACATCACCTGCTCCCAAAGAGGCAGTCGAGGCTGTTTTAATGATCTAGGCCACTGAAGGTGAACAGAGGTTATGTTTTCACCCCTGTCTATCTGTCTGTGAGCAGGATATCACAAAAGGTTAACAATGGATTTGGCTGAAACTTTGTGGACAGGTTTGGTGTGTGACAGAATAATTGATTAGATTTTGGTTGAGATCGGATCTGGATCCAAGAATTTTTGAGTGATTCTTCACAATTGACCAAAAGCGATATGTAGCACGATATTTCAGAAAGTTGTGGATGGATCGTGACAATAACGAGCCAAATAGCTTTTGGTTCAGGTCCAGGCTCAGATCCAGCCTATCAGGTTAAGTTACAAAACTCAAACTGTTCAGCCTGGCGGAGGTATGTGCTCTCTCAAGTGCCGTTCTAGTTTTGAATGCCCTGCCACTTCCTGTACAATAAAATGAATGGTGTTTTCTTCTCTTGTCAGAGTAGGTTCATTTGTTAACGTACATTGCCAAATGTTTGGCTAATTGTGATCATTTTCAAATTGTTGTATGATTGTTGTAAGTTTGTTGTTTGTTGTATGATTGTTGTTGTAAGTTGTATGATTGTAAAACACCAGAATGATGGTTTGTAGCTGGGTCAACATTTGAACCCAGGATAGACATCTCAAAGGCGAGTGTTTATATCTTTAGGCTATTCTGACGGTCGCTTGCACATGATCCTGAAAACGCATTGTTTGAAGCCTGAGATGTGTGTTCAGTTGATGTCAAGATCCAAAATCGACATTGTGCCGTTTTATCGGAGCTTCTGAAAGTCGTAGCAGCATGTTTGCACGTTTTGTCGGGGTTGTTTTTCTCAGATTGCTGCAGAAGTTTGATTTCCCGACCATGAAGTTCTCGCTGTTTTTTCTTGGCTATGAACCACGTGACGAGATTCCCAGTGACGACGCTGCCCGCACTGCCTGGACATTCTCACGCAAGGCCACCATCGAACTGACTCAGTGAGCTTTGGGGTACTTCTTTGTGGGAAGGAGGGAACAAGAGTACACTGTACATTTGTAGGTGGGATTAAGGAAATAGAATGGTGGTTATGGTTACGAATAAGCTGACCCTACAGACATTGTTCTCCTCAATCATTGTCTGTAGAGATGGGCAGCTATGATTCTGAGGAGCAATCAATATCTGTCTGTGTGGGAAGATATTTTTGTGTTTGGGTTGGTGTAGAATGGAAGGGAGAGATGCAAAGATCGAGCAACTTTGTTGAAAAAGTGTCAGAGGATTGATGTTTGTTCTAGCGATTTTGTAACTGTCGGACACTTGGTCGGGGGAGATTGATGAACGGGGGAATCGACTTGCAACACGAGATGCAACTATGTATGGCCACAGGACCAAATGTTCAGCAGAGATGCTATTTTGGGGGGGATGAACTGGAGACCAACCATGCATTTCAGCTCTGCTGTTACGCCGATGTTTTTCAGCAACTGGGGAACTGAGAATGATGAGAAGCAGGCATATCACAATGGAAACTCCGACCCACGTGGCTTTGGTATGTCAACATAAGGCTTTTATTACAGCGCGGCGACATCGCGCTGTTATATAATTGGCTATTCTGCCCTGTCTTCTGTCACTTATTGTTGGGTGGATTGTGGGTGGAGATTGCCGGATGAATTGTGTGGCGGAGGAGATTGCTGGTGGATTTGTGGGTGGAGATTGCCCGGTGGATTGTGGGTGGAGATTGCCGGGTGAATTGTGTGTGGTGGGTTAATGCGAAGAGCGACGTTTTTTGTGCTGAATCGTTTTCTGTGTGACGCCGGAAGTTGATTTTCTGAGCAGGAATGATAACACAATGTAACAAAAAAAAAAAAAAAAGTTTGTTTGAGTGAATTTTTGGTTGTTTATCTTTTATTAGGTCGTAAGAATGAAGAAAAAGCATATATTTTATGTCGCTAATCGTTATTAAGGAAATGACACGATTTTTTTGAAAAATAACAAAAAAATGTATATTTACATAAGAAAATTGCAGAAAAATGTATTTGAACATTAATGAAACTATACAACAGCGTTGAAACATGCAGGGATATGCTAATCAGAAGTAAAACATAGCATACTGTTGATCGTTTTGGATTTAGAAATATTTTGAAATTATTTTGAAAAAAATATTATTTTTTTCAAGTATGATTTATTGATTCATTCAAGTAGTCATTATATATGTTACATTTTGTTTCCGTTCTTTCCTTCAACTCGTCTTATTATATTTGTTCTTTTATTTACACATATTGTCTCATGATGGCTTCTGCTCGAGGTTCCTGCAAGCATGATCCTGATAACTTCTGCTATGTCTGCGGAGTCTTTCTGAATGTCAAGTCAGTCAAGTACACCATCGTTGAAGGGAACCTCTTCTGTTCGGCTTACAAGGCTACTTTGGAGTTCAATTAGGGGACCAGGACAAGAGTTGGGCGCCACACGTGGTTTGTGGAAGCTGCGGTCCACTCTGGAGTCGTGTGGTACAGAGGGGAGAAACGAAAACTGAAGTTTGGCGTGCCAAGAATCTGGCGGGAACCAACAGATCACTCAAACAACTGCTACTTTGTATGGTGGTAGTGACGGTGTCACCGCAGGGGAAAGAAGACGATGTGTTCGACTACCCCGATCTGCCATCATCTCTTCGTCCGGTGATGCATTGTGAGGAGATTCCAGTTCCCAACCCTCCTCCGGTGATCACGAAAGATGCTTGCACAAGTTCCAGCAGCGAAACAGAAGATGCCCACGACGATGTCTTTGTTGCAGATGATACCAGGCTATTCCGCATTTCCCTAACCAAGCGGAGCTCAATGATCTTATCAGGGACCTAGGACTCGCCAAATCAAAAGCAGAATTACTGACATCCAGGTTGAAACAGTGGAAGTGTTTGGACGAGAACTGTCGGGTAACAAAACAGAGACAACGTTATGACATATTCTCTCAGTATTTCACACTGGATGAGAAAGTGTGTTATTGTCACGACATCAACGGCTTGTTTGAAGAAATTGAATTCCCGTATGATCCCAGCAACTGGCGACTGTTCGTGGACAGCTCAACTAGAAGCTTGAAGGCGGTGCTGTTGCACAATGGTAACAAGTACCCAAGCATCCCTATCGCCCACTCTGTTCAGCTAAAGGAAGGCTATGAGAATGTGAAGCACCTGCTGCGCCTGGTGAAGGACGAAGAGCATGATTGGGAAGTGATTGGAGACTTTAAGATGATTGGCTTTTTGACAGGTTTGCAAGGCGGCTTCACAAAACATCCCTGTTTCCTCTGCTACTGGGAAGCAGAGCTACAGCGAGACATTATGAAACGAAGGACTGGCCATCAAAACGGGCTTTGTCATTGGCGAGAAGAACGTGAAGTGGCAACCGCTGGTTGAGCAGGAGAAGATCTTGATGCCACCCTCCACATCAAGCTGGGGCTCATAAAGCAATTTGTGAAGGCACTAGATCATGAGTCCGCTGCCTTCAAGCATTTGGAAGCGTATTTCCGAAGTTGCGGAGGCAAAAATAAAGGCAGGGGTGTTCGTTGGCCGCAAATTAAAAAGCTAATGAAGGACCCGGAGTTCTCCGGAAAGTTGTTGGCACCGGAGAAACGTGCTGGCACAGCTTCGTTGCGGTTGTTCAGGGCTTCTTGGGTAACAACAAGGAAGAAAACTACCGCGAACTGGTCGACAATCTTCTCAGTCCTACAGGGAGATGGGTTGCAGAATGTCCCTGAATTGCACACGATGCATTCCCATTTGGATTTTTTTAAATCCAATATGGGAGACTACTCCGAAGAGCATGGTGAGCGCTTCCACCAAGATGTGATGGAATTTGAGAAGCACTACCAGGGCCAGCATAATGAGCGTATGATGGCGACTACGTCTGGGGTTTGGTCCGAGAAACCAGCCTCTTCACGAAGAAAGAGCAGAAAATCTGTGTGTTTTCAATAAACAGTCTTATCGAATATGTAGTATGCTATATTTTATTCTGATTAGCATAACGCTGTTGCGTTTAGTTTTCATTTATGTTCAAAGACATTTTCTGCAATTTTCTTATGTAAATATACAATTTTTTGTTATTTTAAAAAATATGTCATTTCCTTAATAACGATTAGCAACATGAAAGATATGCATTTTTTTCATTCTTACGACCTAATAAAAGACAAACAACCAAAAAATTCACTCAAACAAAATCTTTTACATTGTGTAATCTTTCTGTTCCGTTAGTTGTTGACGTGCAGGTTGTAATTCTCGTTCTTCATTGTTTTTCACCAGAAGTGTTTTTAAAACGTCTTGTGGAGGTGATTTCTTCCTCTTTTTTTTGGTGACAGAAGTGGTTATTACAGCGGAACATCGTCTGTTATATAATTGGCTATTCTGTCCTGTGTCTTCTTGTCACACTTATGGCTGCGTACGTTCCTTTGATCTGAGGCTATAAATATTGTTACGGCTGTGGAAATTCGCATTACACCATGCAGGGCCCGTAGGTGAGATATCTCTAAGTACATGTGTAGTTAGCCCCAAACCCGTTGTTTAGAGGAATTAATGTGATTCATTCGGGCTGCGACGCTTTGAGTCAGTCTTTTTCTTTTTCTATCTTTTATTTCAACACACAACATTTCAACAACCACGCCATCCCCATCACAGGGCCAACCACACTGCAACCACGCCACCTCCACCATCTACGCCACTACATCTTCGCCACTACGAACGGCAAACAAAGGCGCCGAGGAGGGAACTGCGAGGATGCGCAGGTTTCCCCTGTTTTTCCCGTCTGACTTCCCGCGCTTTGGAGTGGTGAAGAGCGATGCAGGTCAAAGGTCAGAGGTCATGTGAAGGTGGGGCCTCTTTTTGGGGAATAATTCCCTGGCTTCGAGCCAAAAACTGACTCCCTCGCCCCGGACGGAGCGGGTGGAGGGAAGCATGAGGGCACGCCCCCTTCGAGAATTCTCCAAGAAGCTCGAAGGGAGGCGGGCCGAAAAGGGGCGGGGCGAGGGCGGAGTCCCGCGCGATAAAAGACGGACACGGGCGGGCCGCACTGGCTTGCTCTTCGCCTTTTTCCTCCTCGTCTCTCGTTGTGGTGGCCGCTGGCCTGGTCGCTGTGGTGCGTCCGAGACCCCGCTGGCGGGAAGAGCGTCTGCCATTCCCTTCTCCCGACCTTGGGCATCCACGTTTCCCCCCCCCCTATCCGGCTGGGATAGCGCCGGAAACCCGTCCGTGGCGTCGAGGCGCCAACACGTGCCGGCGCGAGGACGCCGGAGAGACTCGCCTACCACGCCAGGGCACGGAGTCGCGGCCAGCGCGACCACGCCGACGTCGTGGGAGAGGACTCACCATCAAAAGGGAAGTCACCATTTTCTTATCGGGGTTTTGTATGATCTTGTGGCGCCGTGTCTCGTAAAGTAGAACTGTTTAAGTGTTGTCGTGTTGACGCGTTCTCTGGTTGTTAGCTCTGCATCGTTCCCTTTGTTGTAATTGCTTTATGTGCATTCTGATTCTGTTTGGCTGTATATGTGTGCTCCCCGTGTGTCGCGAAATAAATGTGCTTTGTGTGAACTGTTTTTCCGCGTTTACGCTGTCTCTCCTTTATTGCGCTCCAATCTGCTTCACTGTAAAGGGTTGTAGTGGGTGCAACGCCCGGTAATAATCTGAACCGTCGAGGTCGAGTAACACCGCTCGTTATCCCGATAGTACGGAACGGGCCGCCCAAGCGGCTCGTGTCTGAGTCGACTGCGCCGAGGTAATATCGCCGGTTTACATCCGCGGGTATTAGTAGGTGAGTGTTGGGCGAACAACCCTATCCACGAGGTGGCCGATTGGCGATCGTGTGAGCGCCGAAAGGCCCCCCGTGACTAGCTCCCGGCGTTAGTCCGAGAGGGTCACGACAGAATTGTCCGTCGGTGGGCGACGTGCCGCGATTCGGTCACGTGGCCGTTCGCACGCCGGCGGCGGGAATTCGCACAATATAAATTTTTCCAACATCACAACTCTTCCCATCATGCATGCTAATTCACTGTGTCTACATTTAAATTTTATAACTGCAAATTTTTCATCATTCTTAACTTTTCTGCCCCAGCCGCGTGATATCGAAGTAATTAGCTTCTGTTTTATAACTGGTAATACCTGCTCCCTCTGTGAGCGAGATGATTTGTATTCAAAAGTGGCATCATTTCCCACCAACAGTTCCTTCACCCTCCAGCAGGGGTCAGTGCTTAAACCACTTGCTCTATTCCATGTGTACGGTTAAGTACAGGTGAAAATCGCAAGTAGTTTCTCCACACTTATGGGGGTTATTTAATGTCCTTGACCTGACCCTGGGTACCCTGAGCATGTATGCAAAGTTTGGTGTATATTGGTCAAGCCGTTTTCAATTCTATAATGATCAGATGTATGTACACACATACAGAGAATTGCCTCATTAACCCTGCACATGCGAAGTGAAAAGTGGGATGATGAAATTGGTTCATGTCCGTCTGTCCATCTGTCATATCATTTTATGATCGAGGAACAGCTTATTTAAATGGAATGTTATATTTTGAACATTAATCGGGAAGGAAGAATAGGATAGGAAGACGAGTTTGCTGTTTTGCTATACTTTGTCTCTGAGTTTGTTCCAATTGCACATGTGCAGAGATGAGTGAGATAATTTTTCTACTCTGTTTGCCTGCCTGACAGTCAAACAAAATTTAAAATCATTCCAAACATGAAACTTGCTGTTTTTAAGGACGTTATAAAGGACACAAACAGGCATGAATAACTAATGTAACGTTTAAGGTGATGTAATAGGTACTGGGTAAAACCCAGAATTAATTTGTTTATATGCCTTTAAAGCCCTTTAAACCTACATTTAAATTTAATTATATTGTCGAACACTGTAGAACACAAATTGCCTTCACCATACTTCCAAGAACCATTATATATATATATATATATATATATATATATATATATATATATATATATATATATTGTTACGAATCTACGCCGCCCGGCGTGCGAACGACCACTTTAGCCAATGGCAGCCGCACGCCCACCGGACGAGCAATTCAGTCGTGACTTCCCGGAACAACGCTGAGAACCAGTCACGGGTGTGCCGTCAACGCACACCACGGCCCGGTCCGTATTCTATCCGCGTGCGACAGGGTCAATCGCCGAATATCGATATACCTAAGTATTCGCGCGGGTAACCTACCGAGGGACTGTACCTCGGCGAAGGCCTGTTTGGACACGAACCGCTTAAGCGGTTCGTTCTGTTCTGGGATAACCGAGCGGGTATTATCGCCAGACCTCGCCGGACCCGATTCTATTATCGGTATTCAAAACCCAACTAGTATTCCGAAAGCAAGATAGCAGTTCAATTTGGGGAAAAAGGACACGACGAACGGGTTAACATTCACACAAGCACATTTATTTTACACACATGCACATATACAGCCATGCAATCAATGGGGGAAGGGGACAAGACACGAGCAAGGTAAAAGCACTACAACCGACTATTGTTTATCATTAATGCACACTTAAGCAGGTTTTACTTATCGGACTCGGCGCCACAACGTTCATTCAAAAGAAAAGCAAAGAAAGGACCCCCTCAAAGACAAGGGAGTCAGACTGGGCCCGTGGGCCTTTATAACGTGGCGCTTTGATGACCCGAAAGGGCCCACGAGACCGTTGCAGGTTACCTGCACCTCGTGGTGCCTTGATGGGCGAGTCGCGACGTCCGTCCCCACGGCAGCTAGCGTAGCCGCGGTTGAGCTGGGCCTTGCCAAGCGGCAGGCGAGCTCTCTCCGGCTCTCCCCACACGCCCGCGCAGGTTCGCGCGACACAGCAGGCTGCGCCTCAGCCCGCGTCTCCTTCGCGACGCCCGGACCTCCACCGACTGACCGCTCCAAGCTCCCGACTCGGACACGAGCCCAGATCTCCACGCAGCTCTCGGCAGCAGCAGCACAGCTCCTTACGCTGCGTCCAGCGGCAGCAACCACACCAGCAACTCGAGAGAGTTCTTTCACCGCACAGCAGCAGCAGCAGCTCCCCTCGCGATTCTCCTCAGCACGAGCAGCAGCAACAACAGCAACTCCAGAAGAGAGAGAGAGAGAGCGCGACGTCCGTGCGCCCTTTTTATTCCCACGCTCCGCCCCTCCGCTCTCGCCCCGCCCGCCTCTCCAGAACATGCGGGAAACTTCCAGAACATGCGGGAAACTTCTCGGAGAAGTTTTCCGCCAAATCGGGGAACGCTCCCTCGCCGCTGTATTGTCTTCTTCCACACGCCGGGTGGAATTCACTGTGAGACGCCATTCGTCCGGGAGGGGGAAGGGGCCGCCTGCTTTCCCTCGACGAAGCCGGCCTTTGGCAACCGTGTGCCGAGGTGGAAAGCGGTGGTGTGGTTATGAGGGTTGTGGTTAAGGTGGTTGTGTGAGCGTGTGGTCCAAAATACGATAGCAAAAGAATACGGCTAACTCGAGTCACAAGCCCTGTCTACACGATAATTCCCATTAAATAACGGTGGGGAAATCTATCTAAACACACACTTAGCGATATAACTGAACTAAGGACCTTTATGATGTTCTGCGAATTTCCACAGCCGTAACACTACCCCCTCCCCTTTTTACAGACTCGTCCCG
>CM068965.1:42147849-42158805 GCA_035128595.1 Eptatretus atami | reverse complement strand
GCTCCCCCTCTAGTTTCTTGAAGTTTTCGTCGTTGCCGGAAATATCGATAGAATAAAAAGGGTGAGGAAGAGCAGCTGCTGCTCAAGGAGATGCAAGAAAACCAACGATTGGAGATGCAGAAAGCAAAGGAAGAGGAAGCTCTGATAATGATAGAAAAACTGCAGGAAGAAAGTGAAACATATGCACCAAAAAGAAGAAAGTGTAAAAGAAAGAGAGCTGTTAGTTCAGCTCAGAGAGCAAGACGTGCTTGAAAAAGATGCAAAAGTAAAACATAAGGAAGAGTTATGGTTGAAAGTGAAAGAAAAGTTTGAGAAAAGCATGGAAGAACAGGAGAAGAAAAGCAATGACGACGACATGAGAAAAAGAAACGAGGAAGAGCAGATCAGAAAGCGTGAAAAAGAGCTTAGGAAAAGAGAAGAGGATGTAGACAAAATGGAGAACAAGATGTGTCAAAAAGAAGAAAAAGTAAAAGAAAGAGAGCTGTTCGTTCAACTCAGAGAGCAAGAGGTGCTGGAAAAAGAGGCAAAAGTAAAACATGAGGAAGAGTTATGGTTGAAAGAGAAAGAAAAGTTTGAGAAAATCATGGGAGAACAGGAGAAGAAAAGCAATGAAGAAGACATGAGAAAAAGAAACGAAAAAGAGCGAAGGAAAAGAGAAGAGGATGAAGACAAAATGGAGAATGAGATGTGTCAAAAAGAGGAGCAATTTGTGCAGAAAATTAACACAAAAGAGGAAGAGTTATTTTGCAGACAGCGAGAAGCAGATCAACGAGAACAAGAGATTTGTGATCGAGAAAATAATGTGCATAAATGCGAACAAGAGGTCTTGCAAAGTGAGATGAAGGAGAAAAATAGCATCGAGCAGGAAGAACAGAGACGGAAAGAATGGGAAGAACATAACCAGAGAGATGATGAAGAAGGGAATAGGCTCTTGTGTACGTTGTTTTCGCAGAATGAAAGAGAGGTGACATACAAAAGTGTGAGAAATTAAGAGAAACCCCACGGTGGTGAGAGGCAATACCATCAGCAACAGAGGCCTCACCATGAGCACAGGAATCGGTGGCAGCAACCAAACAAACCTTATGGTGGTGACAGGAAATACCGTCAGAAACAGAGGCCTTACCATGATGACAGGAATCGGTGGCAGCAACAAAACAAACCCCACGGTGGTGACAGGCATTACCATCAGCAACAGAGGCCTTAGCATGAGAACAGGAATCGGTGGCAGCAGCAAGAAAACCCCCACGGTGTTGATAGGCGATACCATCAGCAAGAGAATCCTCACCGTGGGTCTAGGATGCAGCGGTTTTGAGGGGCTTCAACAAAAACAGAAGCCTCACCATTATAACAGGCACAAACAAAAGAAACAGCATGGTTGTGAGGGGCTTCAGCAACAGAAGCCTCACAGTGATGACAGGTGGCAACAGCGGCAGCAACAACAGAAACAGCACGGTTTTGATGGGTCACACAATACTCAAGCCGCTGTCACACCTTGACGATTGAGCCAGCGTATGCCGATTTATGAAAAATTGTCTAAAACGCTGGCACACTCGAATGCGTTATTGGTAAGTTTGTAAATACGTTTAAGAAGCACGGCTTGAAAAACCACTGCCATACGTCGTAGTACGCTGGCTTTAAACGTTGTACATTTTGGGTTGTCCTCAAATTTTTACGACGTATGCCGGCGTATGACTCGCACGTTCTGCTACGCTGGCCATAAGTGTAGGCACGTTATGCGATCGTTGACACACGTCGACACACGTTACTGTAAGTTACTACTCATAGTCGAAACACGTCGAGGTAATGTTTGCATACACAAAACTTATTTCTAACTATGAGTAACGTTTGTAAGCACGCTACAACGAACGTTGTTCACACTTCGCAACACGTTACTTGAAAGTTCCTCATATGTCGAACAGTCAAAGTAATGTTTAGGGGTACCCGTGACTTAGTATAACTATGAGTAAACGTGCTTGGGAATTATTTGTAATGCATGTCCTACGCACAAATACGTATGTAGACGTACTTGACGTCTTCAGGATGACCACAGAACTTACTGAACGCGTTTCTAACTTACAGATACCGTATAATGGCGTTATGAAATATATATATATATATATATATATATATATAATATATATATATATATATATATTGTTGCGAATTCGCGCCCGCCGGCGTGCGAACGGCCACATAACTCGAATCGCGGCACGTCGCCCACCGGACGGACAATTCTGTCGTGACCCTCTCGGAACAACGCCGGGAGCTAGTCACGGGTGGCCTTTCGACCTCACCACAATCGTGCCAATCGGCACCCGCGACCCGTGTGGGTAGGGTGTTCGCCAAACTCGACGTACCTAAGTACCCACGCGGATGGTTAACCGGGCGATCGTACCTCGCCACAGGTTGACTCCGGACACGAGCCGCTTGGGCGGCCCGTTCCGTACTATCGGGATAACCGAGCGGTGTTATCGTCGACCTGGACGTTCAGATTAATTACCGGGATGTTGAACCCACTATGAACCCCTTACGTGATGCAAGATGGAGATTCAAATAGAGAAAAGACGAAGCGAAACGGGCACAGTTCGACAAGCAAGCATTTTATTACGCGACACACGGAAAGCACGTATATACAGCAATACAAAATGCACAAAAAGCAAAGGCAAGAAGAAAAACAGTTGACCCCGACCTAACGCGTACACACGGCAACACTTACACAGTTTTACTTCACAGACGGCGCCAACACACATTTACACAAAAGCAAAAGAAGGAAGCCACCCTCACAGACAAGGAGGCAGACAGGCCCGTAGGCCAAATGTGCGCGTGACCTGGAGGAGCGGCCAGGTCCGCGAGACCGGGGAGGTCTTACCCGCATCCTCGTGACGCGTTGGCGGGCAAGCCGCAAAAGGTCCGCGCCGCTGTGCCCCGACTCCGTGCCCCTGGCGTGCTCGTTGGCACACGGTTGGGGGTGGGGGAGGAACGGGGCCCCCTTTGCACACTCAGCGCAGGGGGAAGGGGAAATTGTTGATGCCCTGGGGAGGGGAGTGGCTGGCTGGCTTGGGTCCACGACGAGACGAGCGATCCCCCACACCGCAACCTCGCCGCCGACCGCCGTCCTCCTTGCCTCGGACCCGAGCTCCCTTGCCTGCAGCTCCACCGCGCGCACTCCACCTCTTCCAGCTCAACTCTCAACAACGCTCCCAACGCTCAACGCTCAACGGTCCACTCTCCACTCCAAAACCCAACTCGCTTCGCCCGATTCCCTTGCGCTCGCCTTTTTATAGGCCTGGAGGAGCCGATATGCAAATATGCGGATCAAAACGCGATTGGAGGCGGGCCACGCCACCCTCTGTTCAGCCATTGGTCGCAAAAAGGGGCGGTGAACTCCCTTGATCGCATATTTGCATAAACGGACTTCACAGACACGCGCTTGGAGGCGGGCCAAGCCGCCTCGCGTTCGCCCATTGGACCGAGGAGAAGTGGGCGTGAAGCATTCCTGATCCGCGGATCGACGCGTTCGGCCTTCACTGCCGAACGGCTCCGGGACCACGACGTTGGTGTTGACTGGTGGTGTTGGGAATGGCCGTAGAAGCGATGATGTGGGATGAATTGTGAAGGTAAAGCGAAGGTGGTGGTGTCTGGAATGGTTGTAGAAGCGATGATGTGGTAGCGTAGGTGGTGGAGGTGGCGTCGTTGTAGTGTGGTTGCGCTGTGGTGGGGATGCCGTGGTTGTTGAGATGCTGTTTGTTTGAAATAAAGATAGAACAGAAAAATGGCTAACTCAAAGCGTCGCAGCCCGGATGGATCACATAAATTCCCTCTATACAACGAGTTTGGGCTAACTACACATGTACTTACAGAGATATCTCACCTGAGGCCCTTTATGGTGTAATGCGAATTTCCACACCGTAACAAATATATATATATATATATATATGTTTCAAAAACAATTTACTTTAATGATCATCCTGGTGTATGTATACAGTGATTTTTATTTGACTACGTAAACTGTCCTGCAAGACTTCCTCCAGTTGTAAGATTTATTTGGTGCTTGTCTGACTTGAGTGCAACAAAATAACATTTGTTCCCAACGCTTCTGAGACAGACAAAATGGGACACAATGCAGGTGAAGAACATGTAGTTTAGACAAAGTTTGTAATAATTAGTAATGTGAGGCATGTATCTTGGGACTTACATTCTGACAGAATGTGAGGGATTCCTTGAGTGGGTAAGGAGAGAACAAGCACTCTTCTGAGGAGCCTATGGAAAAACAATAACAACATAAAGGTTAAATACATTTATATGTCCTTATGTTGATAAAGGACCCAAGAGAGGGCACAGAAGGAAATGCACTGATGGATCAGATGATCGATTAAAAGAGAACAAGGTGATATTATTTAATCCAGGAAGGGGTGGTAATTGGGGGACGTGGGGGGCGGGGGGGGGTGGGAGTTAAAGCCATTGTTATTTATCATGAATGGTGATGACCATGGCAATGAATTGTCTTTCAAGTGAAATTATAATCACAATTATCTCCCCAATTAAGGATATTCTTCCAATTCATAGAGGGAAGTATTCACAACTTACGTAAAAAGATCAAGTCCCAAAATTTCGTTCAACTTACATGATCTTGGGGTGAGCTGTGTTTGCACCCGGTATCTTTACATTGAACTTCCCCAAAGTGCTGAATTCTTACCTGTTGATGGTCCTGAAGGCGCTGTCACACCTTGACGTTTAGCCAGCAATGGCAACGTATAAAAATGTATGTAAAACGTTGGCGTACGCTCAAGTTTTGAGTTTTTTTTTAAGTTTGGTCTTATTCATAACGTGTTGTGTATGCATAACATATTAGTAACGGGCACAGACGTTTCGTTGTCTTATAGATAACTTACCAACGAATGCTTAGCCTGTGTCGGCGTTCACAACCTATGCCCAACGATAGTTTAACTTAGCATAGTGCGCTGCACGTATCGCCGACGAACTCGTGGCGTAGCCTGTTTAAAACCTCCGCACGCCGATTTAAATCATAACCGCCTGAGAATTGGAAGTGTCAACATCGCAGTCACACCTTGACGATTTAGCCAGCGTATGCCGACCTATGAAAAATGTGTCTAAAACGCTGGCACACGTCGAATACGGTATGGGTAAGTTGTGTATACCTTAGGAGCACGCTGAAAAACAATGAAGTACGCTGTCACATTCCGTGGTACGTTTAGTACGTCGTGAAATTTTCAAGCATGCTGAAAATTTTACGACACGTACTCGACGTATGGCTCACAAGTCCGCATACGCTGGCATAAGTTCTCGGCACGCTCCGCGATCGTTGTCACACGTCGGACACACGTTACTTGTAAGTTACTCATAAGTCGAAACACGTCGAGGTAATGTTTAGCATACCGAAACTTAATTTTAACCTATGAGTAACGTGCTTTGAACCTATGAGTAGCGTGCTTTGAACCTATGTGTAACGTATCTCAAACGCACATTGTCGTATGTAGACGAATTGATTGACGTCTTCCGGACGACCACAGAACTTACTGAACGTGTTCTAACTTACATCTACCATATAATGGCGATTTGGCAGCGTTTAGGGGAATTGGTATATACAAATGGGCTCAAAGGAACACGTCAGTGTTCCAGACTCCATGTTGAGTAGATGTCAATGTCAGTAGTATCAGTAGTAGTAGTATTAGGTGAGCGTGTCAGTAGTAGTAAGAGTAGTAGTAGTTTGGTAGTAGTTGTAGGTCCATGTCAGTAGTAGTAGGTGAGCGTGATGGGGAGGTGTGGGTGATGATGGATCCTCGTTGCGTCCACGAATAGGAGACTACTTTGCACCATTGTTCGATGTTCTTTTCGGCTAATTTTTTTTTCTCATTCCACGATGAACTATTTTTTTGTTTCAGTTTTTAAAGTATTCAAAACGACCTGGACAAATTGCATAATGTACGAGTAATGAACACAGAACGCTTCGATAACTTATAGATAAGTTATACCAACGATTGATTAGGTGTTTAGGCGTCCACAACCTATGCCAACGAATAGTCTAACGTATGCATAGCGTGCAGCGTATCGTCGACGATTACGTGAGGTTTTCTATTCACAGGCTGCAACTTCACTTTTAATAAATGCCTGTCACTCGCCTATTGTTTTGGACGCTGGTGCTCGGCAATTGAAAAGTTTCCATTGAACGAGTTAAATCGCTTCCACAGCACTGCAGTCACGGCACCAACAGCAGCAGGCTCAGTGCCAGCCTCAGCCAGGCTCAAGCGGATCCTGTAGAAGGTGTACTGCTGGTTATCCTTGGACCCACTCTGGCTAGCAGCTTGTCGAACATCGCTGGGGGAATTTGCACGAAGTTGATGAAGGATGCATGGTCCTCGTTCCGGAGTTCCACCATGAGCTGGTCATATATGCCGATATGGCGTCGCCTCCGATCCATGGTCTGACCCAGTTCCTTCTCCTCCGTTCACGTCTTCTTCTCCCGGCTCATTGGCATGCAACTGGTGCAGTGTCAACTCGATGAGTCATGTTGATGTGGAGGACAGGTAGGTATTGTCGTCTCAGCCTTGCCGTATCCTCCATCTCTCGGAATGACATGGACATGTACTCACCACGAAGTCTAAAAAAAGACGGGTTCCTCCTGCGAAGCCCTTTTTATCTACCAATTCCCCTAATCGCTGCCAATACGCCATTATACGGTATCTGTAAGTTAGAAACGCGTTCAGTAGTTCTGTGTCATCCTGAAGACGTCAAGTACGTCTACATACGTATTTGTGCGTAGGACATGCATTACAAATAATTCCAAGCACGTTACTCATAGGTTATACTAAGTCACGGGTACCCTAAACATTACTTTGACGTGTTTCGACGTATGAGGAACTTTCAAGTAACGTGTTGCGAAGTGTGAACAACGTTCGTGGTGTAGCGTGCTTACAAAACGTTACTCATAGGTTAGAAATAAGTTTTGTGTATGCTAAACATACCTCGACGTGTTTGACTTATGAGTAACTTACAAGTAACGTGTGTCGACGTGTGTCAACGATCGCATAACGTGCCTAAACTTATGGCCAGCGTAGCAGAACGTGCGAGTCATACGCCGGCATACGTCGAATTCAAGCTGAAAATTTGAGGACAACCCAAAAGTACAACGTTTAAAGCCAGCGTACTACGACGTATGGCAGTGTTTTTCAGCGTGCTCTTAACGTATACAAACTACCATAACGCATTCGACGTGTGCCAGCGTTTTAGACAATTTTCATAATCGGCATACGCTGGCTCAATCGTCAAGGTGTGACAGCGGCTTGAGTATTGTGTGACCCATCAAAACCTGCTGTTTCTGTTGTTGCTGCCGCTGTTGCCACCTGTCATCACTGTGAGGCTTCTGTTGCTGAAGCCCTCACAACCATGCGTTTCTTTTGTTTGTGCCTGTTATAATGGTGAGGCTTCTGTTTTTGTTGAAGCCCCTCAAAACCGCTGCATCCTGACCCACGGTGAGGATTCTCTTGCTGATGGTAATCGCCTATCAAACACCGTGGGGTTTTTGCTGCTGCCACCGATTCCTGTTCTCATGCTAAGGCCTCTGTTGCTGATGGTAATGCCTGTCACCACCGTGGGGTTTGTTTTGTTGCTGCACCGATTCTGTCATCATGTAAGGCCTCTGGTTCTGACGGTATTTGTTCACCACCATAAGGTTTGTTTGGTTTGCTGCCACCGATTCCTGTGCTCATGTGAGGCCTCTGTTGCTGATGGTATTGCCTCTCACCACCGTGGGGTTTCTCTTAATTTCTCACACTTTTGTATGTCACCTCTCTTTCATTCTGCGAAAACAAACTACACAAGAGCCTATTCCCTCTTCATCATCTCTCTGGTTATTTCTTCCCATTCTTTCCGTCTCTGTTCTTCCTGCTCGATGCTATTTTCTCCTTCATCTCACTTTGCAAGACCTCTTGTTCGCATTTATGCCACATTATTTCTCGATCACAAATCTCTTGTTCTCGTTGATCTTTCTTCTCGCTGTCTGCCAGAATAACTCTTCCTCTTTTGTGTTAATTTCTGCACAAATTGCTCCTCTTTTGACACATCTCATTCTCCATTTTGTCTTCATCCTCTTCTCTTTTCTTCTATCTTTTTCGTTTCTTTTTCTCATGTCTTCTTCATTGCTTTCTTCTCCTGTTCTCCCATGATTTTCTCAAACTTTTCTTTCTCTTCAACCTAACTCTTCCAATTTTTTACTTTTGCCTGTTTTTCCAGCACCTCCTTGCTCTCCTGAGTTGAACAACAGCTCTCTTTTCTTTTACTTTTTTTTCTTTTTGACACATCTTGTTCTCCATTTGTCTACATCCTTTTCTCTTTTCCTGAGACTCTTTTCCACGCTTTCTGATCTGCTCTTCCTCTGTTCTTTTTCTCATGTCTTCGTCGTCATTGCTTTTCTTCTCCTGTTCTTCTCATGACTTTTCTCAACTTTCTTTCCTTTTCAACATAACTCTTCTTATGGTTTTACTTTTGCATCTTTTTCCAAGCACCTGTTGCTCTCTGAGCTGAACGACAGCTCTCTTTCTTTGACACATCTATGTTCTCCATTTTGTCTTCATTCTTCTTTCTTTCTTTTGCCTTTTACGCCTTCTGTTCTCTCTCGTTCTTTTTCTCATGTCTTCTTCATTGCCTTGTCTGCTCCTGTTCTCCATGATTTTCTCAACTTTTCTTCTCTTTCATCCATAAC
The DNA here is from genome assembly GCA_035128595.1 of Eptatretus atami. Taxonomy (NCBI): domain Eukaryota; kingdom Metazoa; phylum Chordata; class Myxini; order Myxiniformes; family Myxinidae; genus Eptatretus; species Eptatretus atami. The sequence continues at coordinate 42,150,086 of CM068965.1, read as the reverse complement.
TTCTTCCTCATGTTTTACTTTCTGCATCTTTTTCCTAGCACCTTCTTGCACTCTGAGTTGAACAACACCTCTCTTTCTTTTACTTTTTCCTTCTTTTCTTGACACATCTTGTTCTTCCATTTTGTCTACATATCCTCTTCTCTTTCCAAGCTCTTTTTCTCACGCTTCTGATCTGCTCTTCTCGTTTCTTTTCTCATGTTCAGTCTCATGGCCTTTTCTTTCCTGTTTGCTTTCCATTGCTTTTCTCAAACTTTTCTTTCACTTCAACCATAACTCTTCCTTACTGTTTTTCCTTTGCATCTTTTTCAAGCACCGTCTTGCTCTCTGAGCTGAAACTAACGCTTCTCTTTTCTTTTACACTTTCTTCTTTTGGAGTGCATATGTTTCACCTTTCTTCCTAGCAGTTTTTCCTATCATTTATCAGAGCTTCCTCGTTCCTTTGGCTTTCTGCATCTCCAATCGTTGCGTTTTCTGGCCACCTCCTTGAGCAGCAGCTGCTCTTCCTCACCCTTTTTATGCTATCGATTTTCGGCGCAAACGACGAAAAACTTCAAGAAACTAGAGGCGGAGCATCGGTAGAGTGCCAAACCTCCGCCCCCAATACGGGCTAGGTCATCAAGTGAACCTGTATATTCTTATTCATTAATATGACGTCAACAGTGTATGACAGAGGTATATAGTTCTTTTTCTCCAGCATTTTTTTTTGGGGGGGTGGGGTTGGAAATCACTTAAACATGGAGAAATGCAAAAAAAAAACAAAATTCAAATATTTTTTTCAAATGGCCGCCATTTGCGGCCATATTGGATTTTGGACCGGTCCAAAGATTCTAATGCATGGTCCTTGCCGACCATACCTAATCCCCCCACCAAGTTTTCGTCGAAAATTCCGTCAAGGAGTTTGTCCGCAATACTGTTCACAAACAAACACAAACAAAACAGAAAAGGGTGTTGGAAAACGAGTACCTCCGATCTTCGATGGGCGGAGGTTAGAACCACGGGAAATGCTTTCTAAGTGTCAAAAATAACAGTGAAGTTCAGGATGAAGCCACTAAAATGTACGTTTATGTAAAACACAAAAACATGTTCCATGAGCTGCGTGCGTTGTTTTAGGGTTACCAAAACATTGAATCTGCAGATGGACCTAAAACAAGGTTAAAGTGGCTGTGGATTAAAAAAAAAACCCAAGACATAAAACAGGAAAATACAAAAAAGAAAAGAAAAAGAAGAAGAAGAAGAAGAAGATCCTTTGAAAGGCTCAAAAGTTAATACTTAAGGTCATACCTGCTAACTGAACAATTTTTTTTTACCTGAACCACATCCCACAAGAGGATCCATCTGGACAAGGACCCAGAGGCGATGATTCTGATGAAAGACAGGTAACATCTTTTCTGTTTCCGTGACGAAGTGTAACCAACCATGGCTGAACGTGCTCTTACAAATAGTATGAGTGTGTTCCCCACTCTGATACCCACTGAACTCACAAGACTTGACATTAGTTTGTCAAAGTTGATTATTCTGAAAAATTTAAGGACAAAACAGTTTAAAATCTCCTTAGCCATTCTCCTTTTGGACGATTGACATAATAATATTGATGAAAAAAGTAACTTGTGTTCTTTACAGTGAAGCAGCACGTTTTTTTATTCTCTTTTGTTGAAACCAGCGCGATGGTTTAAAATTATTGACTGCACCAACATGAGAAGACGGCAATCGCGACTACCCAAGATACCGTGGAACTGAATCCATCGTCCTTCATTGACAGACCAATCTGGAAAATATCGTGACAAGGGAAGATCGGCAGGAGAATTATTTTTATAACATGGGAATTTAAACTAAACCAATTATTTTTGCGACTCTAAAAAATTTTGATTTACAGGGACTTGTGACATCAAGCCAATGGTGGTGCGGAAAAACATGGCTGAACACATTCTGGTATGAACTATGCTCTCCTTAATGAGAGCTGCCGAACAGTTTCTTGTCAAGGGGATGAAGCGGATGTTTGCCATTGCCTTCCAGCAGCATTTAAAGCCAGATTTTGCCAATATTGTTCAGGGTGCGGCGTGAGCTACTCATCCGAGAGGAACACCTGGGATCTTAATGTTCCACTAATCGATACTGGCTGATGGGGCTCAGTCATCCGAGGGAACGGCACTACACATTGAATGAATTCACAGTCACGTCAAGTTATGCTGTGACGTGACTTGAATCCCAAATTATTCAACTTCGAGCATGTATCTCTT
>CM068965.1:42135346-42146759 GCA_035128595.1 Eptatretus atami | reverse complement strand
TGTCTGATATTGAGTACCTCCATTCATTGTTGGGAGAGTAGACGCAGCATGTCCAATGTCTGAATCAAGGTCTAAATTGATGATCGAAATTGATGATCTGAGATGAGGCTGTTGGAGAAAAGGAATTGTTTTATGTCAATTGCAATTATGGATTCCATGACCTTGCTGATGATTGGAAGTAAGCTACTTGTTCTGTAGTTAAGGAGATCTGTTTTTGCACTTTTTCATGTTATGCTGTGATGGTGGCTCATTTCCAAACAGATGGAAGATAACCTGTGGTGAATGACAGGATGAAAAGGGCAGAGAGAGAATGTGTAAGAGCAGCAGCGCAGGTTTTTAGGACACGTAAGCTTATGCCGTCTGGTCCAGTTGCAGAGTCAGAGTCAATGGTTGCCAGAAACTATTCTACCTTTTCAGCTGAGAAAGACAGAATCCAGGAGCAGTTGCGTATGACTGGGAAGAATGGGTACAGAGAAAGAGGGGTTAGGGACACAAGATTTTGAAGCAAACACAGTATTGAGGCATTCTGCCTTCTCACGAGCGGAGTCAGCTGTGCTGCAATTTTAAGTGATGGAAGGGATAGAAGGGGAGCATGCACCATAGACAGACTTGACCAGGTGCCACCTGGTTTTTGAGTCGAGAGACAAGTTTGAAAGTTCATTCTTGAGATTGGACAGATGTTGTTTTCTGGCTCTCCTGAGAGTAGTCACACACTTGATGGGGGATTTGTGGAATTATATGAAGTTGTCTTCAGTTGGATCTGCCTTCCAGGAGGAGAATGCAAGGTGTTTCAAAGCAACTGCCTTACTCCAGGATTCAGAGTACCAAGGGCAGGAGGATTTATATCCAGTGAGAGTTGAAGATGTGGAAATACAAGATATATAATTTAAGGCAAAATAAAGTTATTGTAATGGCCACTGGAGAAGAAGATGCAATATATGGCGGTGGATCCATTTTTCAGTGTCCGAGTTTAAAAATAAAAAAAATGATTGTTGCTTTGTAAAGGCAATGATATTCTGAGAATGCAAAGGATTTGCCAAAAGTGAGCAGATGGCACATCCAGAGAGAATAGTTTATTGTGTTATGGCAATGTGACTACTGTAGATGTCTGTTTGGGCCGTGGCAATGTTGCAACTATGGGTGTGTCCACTAGGAGTGTGGCAATGTGGCTACGGTAGGTGTGTCCATTAAGGGCATACTATTATTAATGTGACTTCTATGGATGTCTCGATTCTTAGTGTAAATGTCGCAGATATGAACACATCCATTGTCGGCATGTCAACCTGTCCAATCATGGAAAGGCTACTTTTCCATTTGTCCATCATGTGATAGAGCTGGAGCAAGTCCATGGAATACATGCTGTGATTGTTGTTGAAAGCTCTTCAAACCAATTTTTTTTCTCAATTCAATGATTATATTCATCTAAATGCTCCGATAACTGAGTTGGAAAACACTGGCAATGACCACCTGTTAATGTATGTGCCATGATATCCATGTTCTTATAACATAACAAGTTCTACCTTGGAGACTCACAAGAAGAGTTCTACCTCGGAGACCCAGCATACGAGTTCTACCTTGGAGACCCACAAAATTCGGGAAAATCAGGAAAAGAGTTCTGCCTAGATGGCTCACAATGTGAGACCTACCTTTGGAGACTCGGGGAAAGGGTCTGCTTCGATGGCTCACGATGCGAGACCTACCTTGGAGACCCACAAAATTTAGGAAAATCAGGAAACGAGTTTTGCCTGGATGGCTCACAATGTGGGACCTACCTTTGGAGACTTGGAAAGTGGGTTCAATTTTAGAGACTTGGAAAGTGGGTTCTACCTTGGCGACCTTTGGTGTTCTAAACATATCGATGTCATTCTTCGTTAGATGGTGCTTGATGAGAGGTAAGTTCAGTTGATTAAAAATTAATTCAATGATGTATTATTAAATTTGATATGAGATAAGTAATGTATTTATTTATTATTTTTCATCAATATCAAGAGAGTGTTCCGAAGAACTGGTAATCCTGTAGACACGTTCATGAAACATCTCTGTCCCCCTGTCTACTTCTTCAAACGTGAACCAACTGAAACAATCATTCTTAAAATAGAACTGGAAGAAAAGAAAACAAGACTGTTGTGTTAAAAGAATGCATTCACCTTGTATTATTGTTGAACTGTGAAATAAATAATTGTTAAACTTAAACTTAAAAAAAAAAACCTGTAGAAATGATTTATGTGAGGATTTGGGTTGGGTTGGGGTCTGAATGTTTGGGTTAGGGTTCAGTTCGGGAATAATTGATGGAGAACGAAGCACCAACACATTGGGTAAAGCGAGTTATGTCTCATCGTATTCTGTTTAGCTCTTAATCGGTTGTATTTATGTGGATAGATATGCGGTTGTGCCGGTTAGTTAATTATGTTACATGTTCTTTTTGTCATTTACATTTCTGACTTGAGCCATTTCTCACACAACACAACGGACTCTTGCCGTGAGAGCCGCAGGTGAGAGTTCACACGTACGCAGCAGAAAGCAATCAATCCTGTCACACACGGACTGACTGAAAATGTTGTCTCGACAGCGTGGTCCATCACAATATCAACAATCTTAAAAAGCTCACTCCTCTATCTTTGGGGAAAATTCGCAAAATGAGATTTTCATCTGTAAATTCCAATATCACGCCTTTACATTTAGGTTTTCTCATATTCGACTTTTTACCTCCACCACCGAAGATGAAGGAGGATATGTTTTCACCCTTCTGTCTGTCTGTTTGTTTGCCTGTGTGCAGGATATCTCAAAATGTTGTGGACGGATTCAAATGAAATTTTGTGGACACGTTCGGTGTGTCACAAGGATGAACTCATTAGATATTGGTGACGATCTGGATCCGGATCTGACTAACAGAATTTTAAAAGTGATTCTTCACCATTGACAGATAGGGCCAAAATGATATACAGCATATCTCAAAAAGTTGTGGACGGATTCAAATGAATCTTGGTGGACGGGTTGGGTTCCCATTGTGTGCTGCCTTTTTGGCTGCTGGTTGCATCATTGGTTAGGGGCATGGCTTCGCCGCTGATGCAGTGCCCCTATTACCAATATACTGGTGCTCATTTCGCCAACCTCAGGATGACAGGCTGAGTCAACCCCATGGTGTTAATTCAGTGGCCAACAGGGCACAAACTCAGAACCCGAGGATCCCAAGTCACCAGCCTAACCGCTAAGCCAACACCAGGCTATGACGGGTTGGCTGTGAGGCAAGGATGAATTGATTCGATTTTGATGGAGATCCAAATCTGGATCTGAATATGAGAATTATTTAATTTTTAAAGTGATTCTTCACCATTGAGAGAGAGGGCCAAAAACGATCTAGTACTGTATAGCATGATATTTCAAAAATGTATGTGGCCCGATATGTTCTTGTGGATTAGGCGTGACGTGGCGGAGGTATGCGCTCTACCGCGTGCCCTTCTAGTTCATATTTAATTACCTCCACCACCGAAGGTGAAGGCGGTTATGTTTTCACCCCTTTCTGTCTGTCTGTTTGTTTGTCTGTGTACAGAATATCTCAAAAAGTTGTGGACGGATCCAAATAAAATTGTGGACAGGTTCTGTGTGTGACAAGGACGAACAGATTAGACTTGGTAAAGATCCAGATCCGGATCTGACTATTCTCCGGATCTCGCTCCCCAATTTCCTTCTCCGTCCGCTCCCCAATTTCATTCTCCATCCCGCTCCCCAATTTCATTCTCCATCCCGCTCCCCAATTTAATCCTCCATCCCAGCTCTCCAATTTAATCCTCCATCCCACCCCCTAATTTCATTCCCCATCCCGGCCCCCTAATTTCATTCCCCATCCCGCTCCCAATTTCATTCCCCATCCCGCCCCCTAATTTCATTCCCATCCCGCCCCTATTTCATTCTCTATCCGCCTCCCATTTCATTCTCTATCCCGCTCCCCAATTTCATTCTCCATCCCGCTCCCAAATTTCATTCTCCATCCCGCTCCCCAAATTTCATTTTCCATCCCGCTCCCCAATTTCCATTCTCATCCCGCTCTCCAATTTCATTCTCCATCCCGCTCTCCAATTTCATTCTCCATCCCGCTCTCCAATTTCATTGTCCATCCCACTCCCCAATTTCATTGTCCATCCCGCTCCCCAATTTGAGCCGCTGATGGCAGTTTTACACCATAACCCATATAGGACTCTGTATAACTGACATATTTTGGCGACGGGCTGAATGCAAGACGTTAGGCGGCGGGATGACGGATCTAGTGCTAGGGTAGGCCTTTACGGTGGTTTATTATTATTCATAACTCGATGAGAATTGCATTTTGCAACTTGGAAAAAAAACAAAACGATCTAAAAAACAACATATGTCTGATGCCTGTGAACATAAAACAAATTCAAAAGATTGTTTTTTGGCGAATAAGTGCGAATATTACTAAAATTAATACTGGTTCGTCATAAAACAAAATATTTCTGGAATTTTTTTGTTGTTGCAAATATTGACTATCAATAATCTGTATTACTGTATTGTAACATAGAGAAGTTATGCTGTTTAACTACCATCAGCGAAACGATGGGTTCCCTGCTAGTGACCTCTAAAATCACACTTTTCTTTAACTGGTGCTTTGTTGTTACCTTAATGTCCCCAATTCTAATTACTTTAACCAATAGTCTGGACCTTGCAACGGTTCTGACTTCATTATTGCATTGTACACAACTTTGTGGTTGGGCTCTTATAATGGTGTTGTCAACCTTCACACCAATGCTTTAGCCCTCAGGGTTCAGAGTAAACCAGAAGATGATGGAGCCTCACCAGACAAGGCAGAAAGAAAATGAAAGGTGAAACTTTAAGATTGCATTCCTTCTTTAAAGCTAATTTGTATAAACCCCTCTCTTTGCACATCTCATCTTTGATTGGCTATAATTTGCACCATGGTGACTACAAGTCAACTCTATCCCCCACTCATGCCACGAGTCTGCTGTGATGGGAAAATGAACCTCCGACAGTCAATGCAGACGATGTGCATTATATTTTAAAAGGATACTTGCAAAGTTCATAACCCTTGAACGCACTGAACAAAGTATATTTCGCCATTTGTTCGTTTGATTTCAAGTGTGAGAACTAACGAATTACGTATTTTGGTTCTGAGGTCAGAAGCAGAAAAGGCCTGATCCAAAATGCAATTAGATGGCAGCTATCCTTATCTGTGTATGTTATCCAACAATGTTCCGCTGCCGATGTTGCACTCCAGAATTTGATCAATCTGGATTTATTTCCACATTTCTGTTCCGACTGTTAGCGTTTCAATTAACCCATAATTGCTCGACTTACAAGTTATCCCTAAATGGCTATGAGCATGATTCATACACGTTTGGATTTCACACCATGTTCTTTGCTGGAGTGAAAGATCTATTCCACATGCAAAAAAAAAAAACAATGGCATTTTCACATTACATATTTACATTTTTACATGCCTCAAAGGTGTAACGTAAACACATATAATTTGCTTTAGCCGAGATCAAAGTCCAACTTTTGAAATCAAAGTCCAACTTTCTCCTCGATCAAACATAAGCCGGTACGAATGGATTGTTTGGTCTCGGTACAAACAAATTGCCTTATTAGCAAAATCAAGTCCTCAATATATCTTTTTCTTGCAGATTTATCACATGTTTGTTCATGCCTTGCTTTCTATCTTTTCTTCATTGTTGTTCTGACTTTCGATAATGGCATTTTCATCATCACTGCATAGGGCCACCACATAAAGTTCTGCGGAAGCTTTGTCCTCGGCCAATATGGCTAGGCCTGATTCTTCTTTGGTCTTCAACACAGTCAAGCCTCCAGATTCCTTCACCTGTCTTTCCACTGCTTTGCAGTCATTTGATATCACAATTATCTCTTCTGCAGTGGTGTCCGTCATCACGGCCATGTTGGCACCATGCAGTGCCACCACGGCTGCTTGATTCTCCCGTCCCACGATCTCCGCTTCTCCGATGACCTCCTGAGGCTTGAACGGCATGATCAAATCACTGCCAGGCGTTGCCACATCACTCCTTGGCATCGATGAGTGTACGTTAGTCGAAAGGCTGTTGCAAGCTGAAAGTGCACCGAGCGAGGACTGAGAAGGAGAAACACTCTGCACGATGATCTGGTGTGCAGAGTCGGGGTGCACTTGGCTCACGATCTGATGCACAACTTCCAACAACTCGCTGTCCATCTGCACCTAGGAACGAGTCGGGGAGAGAGACGAGTCAGAAGTGCATTAAACATTGCGATCCCAGTCAAAAGATTCTGGGTTCCACTTTAGCTTTGAAAACTTTGGCAGCAGCTAAATGCTCAAACCATGAGTGAGGACATGCGGCCGTAATGAAAGGAGAACTCATTTTGAAAAGTTTCTACCCATGACTGAAAACTACCGATCAAACGCCCTGTAGTTGAAATAGCCTTCCTGGAAACAATATTGTTACGGCTGTGGAAATTCGCAGAACACCATAAAGGGCCCTTCGTTCAGTTAGATCGATAAGTCTGTGTTCAGTTAGATTTCCCCACCGTTCATTAATGGGAATTATTCGTGTTCACCGGGCTGCGACCCTTTGAGATAGTGTTTTTTTTTCTTTCTCTATCGTTATTTTGGACCGACAGAGCACGCTACCACCCCTTCCGCGTCGAAAACCGTCCGAGAACATCAAACAAAGGCGCCAAGGAAAACTGCGATGACGCGTGGGTTTTACCGCCTTTTTTCTCCGAGGCTGGTGTGACGCGAAGGGCGAGGCGGCTCGCTCGCGATTGGTGGATACGAGGAGTGAGGCGGTCGGAGTTGAGAAACGCCCCTTTCTGACTGGTTTCTGGCGATAGTTCCAGGAGGGTCACGACTGAATTGTCCGTCCGGTGGGCGACGCGGTTGCGATTAGAGGTACGCGGCCGATCGCACACCGGCGGGCGCGAATTCGTAACAATATGTTCTTCTCACAAAAAGAAATTAAAAGGGTGGCCCGATAAAGCTTTATCACTTTTGCCTTCTTCTTGCATGTGATAGCTTGGCTGCCGGGTAGCTATCATTTTGTTGGGGAGCGATTATGCCGCTGATGCTGTGCCCCGAAACCAGTACACTGGTACTCATTTCGCCGACCTCGGAAGGATGAGAGGGTGAGTCGACCCCACCTGGTGTTAATTCAGCGGGTAACAGGGCTCGAACTCAGGACCGTAAGATCCCAGGCCCGCCACCCTAACCACTAAGCCAACACCAGCCTTACTTTTTTATGACAGCAACTTTGACCTGGGTTACCTTGGACCAAGAGTTTTCCCATTACAAATTTCCTGGGCCGAGTCTCACCAGAATGATCCATTTTTGGATAAGTGGTCCATTTATGAGACCGGTTGGACAAACTGGTGGAAGAGTTGGCCATGGCGGAAGAGTTGTCATTGTTAAATCTCATCTAAACAACGCATTGTTTGGATAATAAGCCATTGAAGGTACAAGATAAATGCATCAAAATACGATTTATATTTTAAAGTCGACAGAAACACTGCAGAAAATAAGAAAATGTTTTCTCCAAATCTCAGCATGGTAAAGTGCAATTATGTTACTTCAAAACATATACCAATTCTGGTTGAGTCAGATGGCTGGGCCCAGCTCACCCCAACTCCCTCTCCCCATCATTAATGCACAGATCAAAGGCCTCTCTAATTAAGCAATACTACTTTACTTTCCAAGTTATACTATGGAGATCAGTAAATATCAAAATTTACCTCTTGGACACAGGCAGTATCGGTCAAAGCCTCCTGTTGAGTTGTCTGCAGAAAAAGCAGACAAAATGCATCATGACATTCAACCATTGGAAACATTAAAAAAACAAGCTCAATGTAGCTAAGATCCTCGTCCTCTTAATGATGACGTCTAAAAACGAATAGGACGTCATTGTGATGCATCAGGTTTGCATAAATTATCTGTGCTAATGCCCGGCTGATTCCCGCAAACAAAATTCAAACAGCTTGCCTAGTTTCGGATAATGATGTTTTTTAGTTGTTTCTGTTTTATTTATTCTTGCGTTTTGGACGTATTTTTTCTTTTTTTTATGGTGTTTCTTTTTTATTCTTTGGTTTTCTGTATTGTTATTTTTTTTTCTTTTTTCGTGTTTTTTTTCTTTTGATTATTATATATCTGAATTTTTGTAATGAAATAATATGAGAAAAAAAATTGTTTGAAGAGCTTTCAACAACCACACAGCATTACATGGACTGCTCCAGCTCTATCACATGATGACAAATGGAAAAGTAGCCTTTCCATATGAGACAGTGACATGCCGACAATGATTTCATATCTGCGACATTACCACTAAAATCGAGACATCATAAAACATTTAATATACGCCTTAATGGACACACCTACCGTAGCCACATTCCACATTCCTAGTGGACACACCCATAAGTTGCAACATTGCCACGCCCAAACAGACATCTACAGTAGTCACATGCCATAACACAATAAACTATCTCTCTGGATGTGCCACTGCTCACTTTGGCAAATCCTTTGCATCTCAGAATATCATCCTTACAAAGCAACAATCTTTTTTATTTTTAAACCGGACACTAAAAAAGATCCACCCATATATTGCATTCTTCTCAGTCATTACAATAATTTATTTTGCCTTAAATATATACTTGTATCCACATTTCAACTCCACTGAATAAATCCTCCTGCCCTTGTATCTGAATCCTGGAGTAAGGCAGTTGCTTTGAAACACCTTGCATTCTCCTCCTGGAAGGCAGATCCAACTGAAGACAACTCATAAATTCCACAAATCCCCCATCAAGTGTGAGACTACTCAAAGCCAAAAACAACATGTCCATCTCAAGAATGAACTCAAACTCTCTCGACTCAAAAACCAGGTCACCTGTCAAGTCTGTCTATTGCATGCTCCCCTTCTATCCCTCCACACTTAAAATTGCAGCACACTGACTCCGCTCGTAGAAGGCAGAATCTCAATACTGTGTTTGTTCAAAATCTTGTCCCTACCCTCTCTCACCCATTCTTCCAGTAACGCAACTGCTCCTGGATTCTGTCTTCTCAGCTGAAAAAAATTTTCTGGCAACAGACTCTGGATCTTCAACTGACCAGACGCATACTTACTTCCTAAAAACCTGCGCTGCTGCTCTTACACATCTCTCTCTGCCCTTTCATCCTGTCATCACCACAGTTATCCTCATTTTAATGAGCCACCATCACAGATAACATGAAAAAGGAAAACAATCCCTTAAACACAGAACAATACCTACTTCCAATCATCAGCAAGGGTCATGAATCCAAATGCAATGACAAAAAAACCAATCCTTTCTCCAACCACCTCATCTCAGATCATCAATCGATAATTTAGGGGGCGGACCTATCAGCATAGACTTAGACGACGTTCCGCTCTTCCCAACAAAAGGAGCTACTCAATATCAGACAACTAACCGACTGTCTCTACATCTCCAGCTTCGACACGCTGCGCTTGCTCTCCAAACTTCGCCTCGAATCCACCAACCTCTCTTGATTAACCTGGACTTCCACTCCTACCAAACGTGGCTCTCAATGGAACACTCTCTCCTCTCTTTCTGTACAAGGTGGAGTCTTATGTCGCACTTGCATTAATCTTCTCTGTATTTCCCCAACATCTAGCCCCATCCTATTCCAATCTATCAATGATCTCACTCTCTAATACTCTTTACTGCTAATCCTCTCCCATAACATCCTCACCTCCGACACAGGCAGCACTCTCCTTCTCCTCAACCTACCCAAATCACAGACTTTCAAACACTATGGAATATACCTTCTGCAAATCCTCCCATGATAAAAAAATATAATATAATAAAATATAATATATATATATATATCACTTCATCAGCTCCTACTTATTGGTGCTCCTTATCCACACCCTTTAATGTAGCTCCGTTTTCTGCTAACAGGCTTTTCACAATCCAAATTTGAGTATTCTCCAAACACACTCAGTTATATTCTTCACAAGTTCCTTCTGTTATTTTAACAGGAACAATGCCTGCAATATATTTCTCCGATTATCGTACCATCAACATAATCCACCAGCTCCCATAACACGTTATTTGTCGTCTGATGCAATATGTTGATATCATTGTAAGATAGTGTCGTTTGTTTATACCTCCTGATAAATAGACCTGATAATTGTCGGTGGTTCCTTTGTTTAAACGTATAGACCCATAAATCTTTGTCTCGTATTACGATCACGCAGCCAACTCTTGTGATGATCTTATTCCAATGTGATCAACATCTTCTACACTCAGATTCCATAAATTTAATAATATAATATTTATATAAATATATATATTATATATATAATTATATATTATTGTTCGAATTACGCCGCCCCCGGCTGCGAACCACAAACTATACCGCCCCCCAATTTCGACAATTTTCTTCCTCTCGAACAACTCGAATCACGGTTCCTTCACCTAACCACAATTCTGCCAACGCCACCCGCACCCTCGGTACTTTCGGCAACCGAACTATAGTACCCACCTTTGGAGTAACCGCGAGCTTCCTCCAACATTGATTCCCGACATCAGCCGCTCGGCCTTTCTCATATACTAATTCTCCAAACATTATCGGCTATCGGCCAACTCTGAACGTATCAATTTAACTCAACCTTTTGTCTACTGAAAGCACATCACACCATCAATCCCAAGAGTAACAGCCATTTAAAAGACGAACGAACTCCCGTGCACTATGTCGCACTACAAGACCAATAGCCATTCACTAAAGATTAACCGCCCACAACGAAAACCTACTATACATGTAGTACAAACCCAAAATAAAGAGCAAATCATCATAAAAAATTGAACATACCCCATATGACTCATCGTCGCTAACGCTTCATCAACTCGCAAACACACATTACGCACAACCCCCAACGATACAATTAACCCCGCAATCAAGAATAGAACAGAACCACCATCTCTTTCACACCCAATGACTCTACAGCTCCGGAACATTATTACGGCACAAAATATCCTCGACGCATTCAGCACGAAACTTGCCGCGAGATAGCTATCCCAAGATCATGCCATGAATTGATCACAATCCAATATGCCGCTATGGCCATTTTAAAATATTATTTATTTTTAGTCATCTCGCATCCTACATCGTTTTAAGTGATCCAACCCCCCCCCCACCACCCCCCAAAAAAAAAATTGTTAGAGAAAAAAAACCAGAAATTTTCTATTGTTCTTCAACAGATCTTTCTTTAGAGAAGATAGTATGACATTAAAAGTAAAAGGGAAAGTTGCAAACTATAACTGTGAGCATTGTTGACGTCAAATTGAATGAAAAGGATATCAGCTTCACTTGAGTGACCTAGCAGTATTGGCGGCGCAGGTTTTGCACTCTACCGAGTGCTCCCCCTCT
>CM068965.1:42092772-42105638 GCA_035128595.1 Eptatretus atami | reverse complement strand
AGAAGCGGATAGGAAACAAAAAGAACACGAATTGGAAATTGACCAACTAAAGGAGATGAGCAAGAGAATGTATGAAATGAGGAAGTAGGAATGTGAAAGGTGTGGAGATGAGAAAGGAATTAGAAAAAAAAGCTTCTGAGTTACGGAAACACCAAAACAATTCATCGTTTTATCAAATAACTCTTTCTGCAATAATCTCATATAACATTAATCTCATTAGCTTCTGCTATATAAGGCCTAATTGTCAATTTGCTCTATACGGCAGAGGTATACAAGCAGTTCTGTAATAGCCCTCTGAATTGGACAGAAACGTGCGATCGGCCGCAGAGTTTTCGCGGTGGCCTCAGGAGGTGGCCCTACGCCGTTTGGCAATCTTTATACAGGCCGTAAGGGGTAGCCGAGTGGAATTTAATACGACGGGGGAATTATAAACTTTTATTATTCATTTCATAACATAATACATTTTGGTGACACGTAGACAATTTCGACAAGCCGAAAAATAAAAGACTGGTAAAAAAAAAAGAAAAAAAGGGAGTGAACCTACACTCGTTACAATATTATAATGTGACTCCAGTATAATAACTGGACCCAATCAAATCGATTGCCTTAGGCCCCAAATTCGGTCCACCACCTGCAGTAACCATTATAATTGACGGGCACCTTGAGGTACTGCGTCTGCCTTATGAAAACTATGGCCGCCATACAGGTCCCACTCCTTAAAGCGTCACCATGATTAAGCGATCAATCAACAAATTAGACCGAAGTAACGGAAACCCATCCGTTTTCGGTCCCACAATTTATAAATACCATTAATTAATAAAAAAGTTATTAAATATATTTTTAAATAAAATTAAATTAATTTTTACGGATGCGTGCTAAATTCCACGAAAAAATAAAAACATAAATGTAGACAAATCACATTGTGTGAACACAATGGAATTATATTAAAAAGCGGCAAAGCCGTATAAATTACTGCTAAGATTGTAGACCGTAAGAATTTTTGGAGAGCCATAAAATAATACGGCCCCCTCAATTTTTTTCGTGGACAAATGTGACAGGCCATTAATCTGTCTCGAAATTTCTGCCACAGTGTGGTTCCTATAACATTTAATCAATTTTTTACTCACGATCTCTTTCACTTTCCTCTCTCTACAGATCCTCAGATTTCTCGTATTTGTAATCACCGTCTTTCGTTATTGGTGTTTTCAATAAACTCAGAAGCTTTTTCTAATTCCTTTCCTCATATCCGCACACCTCACCCTATGCTTGCTTCTAACTGTTCGAATCTTGCTCAGTGTGGTCTACTTACTTCATTCACACTTCGCCTTTCCTCTTCTTCATGACTATCGTCATGTATCCGTTTTGTTAGTTCCAGTAGACTCAGAAGCTTTTTTTTCTAATTCATTTCGTACATACTCCACACATCTTTCACAATCTTCTTCTCATTTCAACCATTCTCTTGCTCATCTCCTCTAGTTGGTCAATTTCCAATTCGCTGTCTGTTTGTTTTCATTTAGCCCAGCTGGACACTCTTAATGACCACATTCTCCATCTCGGTCGTTTCCTTCATTACTCTTTGTAGTTCATGAACTAAGTACATTGATCTTTTCCAAACAATTCTTCTATCCTTTGCTCCAGAAAGATATTCTACACCTCTTTCTATGCTCACTGTTCCAAAGCTACTCACTTTCTTATCTTACAATAAATACTTATCCTGCAGTAGTTCACAATTCAATTAGTGTTTCGGTTTTTCCTCTTAACCAGCTTTGTATTTTCAATTCCCCTACTTCACCAAGTCTGTCTATACCAGGAGTTACCAATTCGCTCTTTCTCTCTATACTTATCGTTCAGTTCGACTTTCTCATGTTCCCAACTCAACTGGTACTAGAATCCACTTTTTATAAAACTTCCCATACATTTCTCCCCGTGATCGTTCTTAAGCGAACTGTCTTCATTCTACACAACAATTCTTCCTTCCTTTGCTCCAGATAATATTTTTCTTTTTACTCTCCTCTTTTTATCATCAAGTTACTGTTCCAAGCTTCTCCTTATCTGAATTGCATTGATCTATACCAATCCTTCACGTAAAGTTCCAATTCCCGATCGTATTGTTCACACATTTTTCCTATTTTCTTGAATTAACCTTATTTTCCATTCTTACATCCAAAGCTCTTACCTATCCCAGAGAATTACTAATCTTGACTTCTCTCCTCTATTCTTTTGTTCAGTTGACATCCTCTCATATTATCTTCACCTTTTCAGAGTAAACCCTATCCATGCAATTTTTTCAATCCAAATCGGTGTTTTCACATTTTTTTAATTTTTTTTTTTTTTTTTTTCTTTTCTACCTTTTTTTTTCATCTTCCCCTCCAGCTTTCCTATCCACACGAAAATTTGCTATTTGTCTCTCTCTTACTTATTAACTTTTTGTTCAGATTCACATCCATAGTTTAAATTTCACATTGCAATTTTTACAATTTATCTCACACAAAGCAACCATGTTTCCAACACTTCGGAGAATATAACACTTATACATTCAGATTTGTTTACAATATCCCAAATACGTAGTTCATCATATTTTCATTTTCTAGCTTATATTCCCCATTCTTCCTCAGTTCTTCCAATCCCAGAGATTACTAATACATTTGAAAAAAATTATCCATTTTCTCTCTCTAAAACTTTCTTTATTCAGTTCACATCGCTTATTTTGTAACAAACCACGCAAATACACTTAATTCTACTAGCCAGTCGATTTCTTACTCATGTAGTTTCCGCAGAACTGTGATGAGCTAAGAATCCTCTATTAGCTCCACGAATTTTTCCGCATATGCATCGAGTGCTCTAAATATCAATTTAGCAATCCTCTATACAGTTAACACCAAACACACCTCACTGCTTCCATAAGGCATAGACAATTGTGGTCTGAAGTTCGCACAATGTACGCGTCGTCGCCCTGCCTATTATTTCGCAATGTCCATGACCCCTGGTTATTGAATCTGAGTGGAAACGGGAGACGCTATCCAACGACACGATGCCTAGCGCTACGTTGAAGACTATAATAGCAACCCGCTCACGCATCATGCCAAGAGCTGAGGTGCATGGCCACGCCGCCATCAATTGCAACTCCGAGTTTAGTTATGCCATTGAAAATTCCTAGCACAGGACCGCTCCCAACTGACTACAGATATAGTTAGGTGGAGAGTTGATAAAATAAAATAAAGGATAAAACCAGAAATAACATTGCATTGACCGTATTTACCAAACCATTCGGTACAAGAATGTGTTTCAAAACCGTATGAGCGATAGGTAATGTACAATCTTGGACCAAATAATGAATGATTGTACCATTCTAAACACATTATTTCCACCTAAACAACACACCCACACTGCGCCTGCTCATATCATACCTTATTTTGCGTATCGAATATAAAATAATATATTTCCACGCTACAGGAATTTAAATGTGGAATCGAGGGGTCGCAGTCTAAACACACCCTTGATCCATTCCCGTTAATGCTTGGATTGGAGGCGGGATGAGATTTGGAAATCTCAACTCACCGGACAACAAAGTGTAGTAGTGTTTCCCACACACCCATCGGCGTGAAGCGAGATTTAGCAGAAAATCCAGCTTTTTAGAACCAATGGCGGAGGACTCGCATCTTTCTGCCACACCAGACGGGCAAACACCCAGTCGCAGCTAATCGGAACAACACATTGAAAATCACAAGCCACGGGTGTGTTATTTTAATATTTACAAATCCGAAAATCAGCCAGCTATTCTAGAGTATCCGCAGACAGACACAAGGGTTCCGATCGCACTCGAATTATTGAGTCAATTATTTACCTAAATAATTTTTGCTCGCGGACAGAAAATATGCATGGGCAGATTTACACCTCATGTAAACGTTGATACCTAGCTCACGAGAATAAACGAGACCGACATAAGAAAGATTTACAGCTCGCAATCTCGATTTGCGATTATGACCGAGCGGAAAGTATTAATCGACTAAAAAATCCCGCCGGATCCATAATTACTTTATCAGAATTCTATTATAAATATAAGCCAGCTAAAATCCCCGTACCAGCGATGGATAACTTCAATAGATGAAATAAAAGACGCACGACAGAGAACAGAGTTTGACACAAATAAATTTTTAATTAAAAATACAAAAAAGGCACATATATTTTACACATGGACGTAGCAATTGCAAATGGAGCAAGGGGGAATTGGGGGAAAAGGGAGTAGTATATGTGAGTTCGAGTAATATGGGAGCCTGCCAAAGCGTTCATCTATAATTACTTTCACGTCACTATTAGGAGACACGGCGACACATCTCTCATAACACAAAAAAACCCAAAAAGAAAAGAAGGCAAACGTGAACCAAGTGTGGTGAATCCTCAGGAACCATTTTTTTACCGTCACCTTCTCCTGACCAATAACAGCACATGACAGACCAACTGCATGGCATCTCGGCGAGGCCCCCGGACCTCGCACGACAGACACTGCATCGTCATTCAGTTTGCTCCCGACCATCAAGTCAACGAACAGACCTCTGCTGGCTCTCAACCTCAACTAAATTAAGACAAACGACCTCTAGCTGGCGTCTCAGACCTCCAGCCAATATACGTACACGACAGACCTCCGCATAGCGTCTCGGTCGACGTCGCACTCTCTCACACCTCACGATCTTCTGCATAATGACTGGTCGCGTTTCAAAATTACCCCCTCGTCATCGACGCGACCCTCTGCTGGTGTCTACGAAACCATCAGTCATTCCTTTTACACCGAATCGCCACGGACACGAACCTCTGCGTCGTCACTTCGACGCTGCCGCACATCCTTTCGTGTCATGGCCATCAACTATTACTGAAAATGCGAAAACGCGGTGATTTTATTGAAATATCGTGAGTCATCAGTTACATTGATCCATCGCATGCACTGAGTGCGTCCGCACACAACGGAGCATTTTACCGAAAAAAATTGTAAACTCCAAAATCGCTTCAAGTCCAGATCGTGAGGAGACCCAAGAAGAAGAGACAGAGAGACGTTCTTTAAACCTATGACACCGCAAGCCATTGCTGATCTAGGAACATCGAAGACGTTTTTTGCTCTGCCTGCAGTCAACATATCCTGAAGAGCGACAAGCAGGATGAGAGTATGCTTCACGCAATATCAGTCGACGTATTTTCAGCACTATGTATGTCAAAGTCGATCGCATATACAATGGACGTAGCAAGACTTCATTAAACGATAGCACAAGCGTTGTTTGAACTCACAGAACGAGAGAAGGCTCTCTCTAGAGAGTCACGGCTCCAAAGTAGCTTGTGGATTCTGCCAAAGATCAGATAGATGAGAGAGGAATAACCGCTCATCGAAATCTCACCATTGAAATAGCTGAGTAATCATGAGAGCGCGATCGCAGGACGTAGAGAGTAACGAGAAAGGTAGCACGCACGCAAGCAAAAGAAATGCGACTCAAAATTACCTCACACTCAGCATGTTTTTTTATAGCCCTCCACCTCAGACAACGCTTTTAAAACTCATATACTATCGCATAGTGTCACCGAGCGCGTCAACTCTCAGTATAGATTGTATTGTCACTTGCCACCGCCACTATCCTCGGCGGATACTCATGTCTGCGCTTCGTCCGATCTTGAATAGTGCGGAGTATTTCGGCCTCCGAATTAATTGAAAATGTCTCAAGATTATCCTTTCTCTCTGACAACACTAGTGTTGAAGCACGAACACAAACGACATTTGGCTAGAGTCATATGCAGTATGTTCGCTGCGTTCTGGCACAGCTATGCTGAGGGAAGACGGTGTGTAGTCTATTGGAAATAGTGAGTAATTTTGCTTTAAAATTTCGCAAAAAGGGCGTCGCAATTAGACGGGGGCTGAGAACACGGAGTCGAGGCCAAGCAGGCCGTCGTCTTGATATCTCACGTCTGACTCCAACTTTTTCGTTATGGCAATCACTATTCTGATGCGAAAACCGCGCTGATTCTTAGTCTTGAAGATAGCCGTGAGAGGTATCTTTCTGGCAACGATTACATGTTCCGGTAGCTAACTGAGCTGGATTTATGGACAATGCGGTGGTGGAATTATGAGAAAGTTGGTTTGTGAGATCGCAGATATATGTGCCTCCAAAATGATTGGCTAAAACACTGTTGGCTTAACCAAAGCATCGAGCAGTTATGTGTCTGTACGCTCAGTGTGGTGGTTGCGCTGCTCTGCATCACCATTCTGAAGCGACAACGTGTGATGTCATATTGGAATGAGTGTGTAGGTTTTAGCTTCAGAAGTCGCTCGAGAGTAGAGATGCTTCACACCAGTGGTATTTGTACTGCCTAGTAAAGAAGACGAGTTGTGGACAAAGCCGCTGTTTGTTAGACATGCTCGCAAAACGAAAGCATTGTCTGAGCGGTCTCTAAAAGTTGATGTATACACTGGGTGGCACTGTCATGCGTTATGTTGAGCTGATGCAGGAGCGGGAATAGATCGTGTTAGGATTTGGTGTCACTTGAAGAGTTATGTTGGAAGTTATTTTAACATGTCTGTAATGGTTCTCCGAGCAAAAATATGCTAAAATAAAGCAAAAAGAAACAACCCTACCTAAAACACAGAACTTATGAATCAACAGCACGATAGGCATTGTCTTGACAATCACACTGATATTAAATCCCTTGTTTACTAAACTCAACTATTCCTGAAGCGAAAACGTGTTGAAGGTTGTGGGAACCTAATATTTCGAAACTAACGACGAAGTATTTGCTTTCACTAAGATCTATCGAGCACTATATAATCTCTTGGGACACATGATATGACGCTCGTTCTTGAATTTCCACCACATAGAGAGCAAACGACATTTTAAATATAATAACCTAAACTAAAAGGCATTTAGTCTGACTCAAATTATTATTGTTATCCTGATACACATCTATTCTGAAAGCGAAAACTGGTGGAATTTTCAATTGTAATAATAGTGGTATTTTTCTATAAAAGCTCACCTTAAATCATGACGAAAAAATCTCACTTTATCTTATCTCCTGAAGTGGCTGACAGCATGAGGCTAAAAACTTTATATTCTCATAGAACTCTAACAAAGCTCTATCTGAGTCCTGACTCAACTTATTCTTAGGAGTGTACCATAGAACGTTCAACTTATTTCTGCACAGCAAAAAATTATGTGTTCTGTCATTGAAATAATGTCATGTGATGATGTTTTCATCGTGGTTTCGGCTTGTCCAAATTATGTCAGAAAAGATTTCGTACTCCCACATAAATCCTAAACTAACACACATTACTTAATAACAAGCTTGAGAAGAGGCATGAGCACCACATCAAAGAGCATTGTAGATGACTAAGTCCATTCACGAGATACTCTTGTCACTCCACTAATTCGAAGCGAAAAAACCAAACCTGGGTGGTGTATTCAATTATGAAATATGAAGATGTAAGTTGTAAAGCTACAACTGGACTAAGAAGTAAACATAACTGCTCAATTATGGAACCAGCACACAATCAGGTAGGGAGATGCAAGAATATTAATAAACATTAAACAAATCACAGTTATCTTGACTGATCCATGAATTCTGTGTCTTCTATCATGTGACGCATTACACAAAACATCTATTGATCGTAATAGTAATCGGAAATAATTATACGATGAAGCCGATTTACCGATATGAGGAATTAAAGTGAAAAGTCTGATAAGTAAGACTGTCACTGATCTACAAGGTCTCTATGCTGACGAAAATATGAATGGTTCTCAAAATATTGTAGTATACTCAAAGACACATGGTCTCGGAAGAGACACGAAGAATCTCCACTTTTTTTGAGAGACTGCAAAGAAAGGCATCTGTCTGACCAAATTTTGTTCTGCATCAAACTATTCGCAGCGTAAACATCGTGATTTCAATTGAAATAGTGAGGTATTTAGCTTCAAATTCGCAAAATGCTCAAATTAAGACTAAACTTTTTAAACCAAACAAAAGAATTGTCTGACTCAACTTTTTGTTCTGCATCACTATTCGCAGCGTAAACGTGTGATTCTTGAAATAGTGAGTATTTAGCTTTCAATTCGCAAAAATGCCTCAAATTACCCGAAACAAGATTTTTAAACCAAACAAAAGCATTGTCTGACTCAAATTTGTTCTGCATCATATTCTGAAGCGAAAACGCTGTTTATTTCATTGAAATAGTGAGTATTTTTCGCTTCGAATTCGCAAAATGCTCCAAATTCCGCCTAAAACAAGCTTTTAACCAAACAAAAGCATTGTTTGAACTCAACTTTTCGTTATCATCACTATATGATGCGAAAACGCTTGATTTTTTGAAATAGTGAGTATTTTAGCTTCAAATTCGCAAATAAATCAATTACCATAAAAGAAGCTTCTAAAACCCAACAAAGCATTGACTGACTCAACTTTTTGTTCTGCATCCATTCTCTGAAGCGAAACGTGTGGTTTCATCTGAAAAGTTGAGTATTTTTGCTTCAAAATTCGCAAAAAATGTTCAAATTACCCTAAACAAGCTTTTTAAAAACCAAACAAAAGCATTGTCGTGACTCAACTTTTCGTTATCACACTATTCCGATGCGAAAACGCTTGATTTTATTGAAATAGTGAGTATTTTAGATTCCACAGTTAGCAAAAACTCTGCATTTCACCGGAAAATTATAATTAAACTCAGAAAATGCTCAAAATTGGCCGAAACAAGCTTTTTAAACCAAACAAAAGCAGTGTCTGACAACTTTTTGTTCTGCATCACTATGCTGAAGCGAAAGACGCGTGATGTTATTGAATATAGTGAGTATTTTAGCTTCAAAAATTCGAAATGCCTGCATTCACAGCCAAAATTGTAAATGCAAAAATGCATCAAAATTGGGCCTAAACAGACTTTTTAAAACCAAACAAAAGCATTGCCTGAACTCAACCTTTCGTTCTGCATCACCTATTCTGAAGCGAAAAGCGCATGATTTATTGAAATAGTGAGTAATTTTAGCTTCCAAATTCGCAAAAATGGCTCAAACTACCAATAAAACAAGCTTTTTAAACCACAAAAGCATTGTCTACTCACCCTTTTCTTCTGAATCAGTATTCTGAAGCGAAAACGTGTGATTTCATTGAAATAGTGGATAATTTTAGCTCCAAATTCGCAAAAAATGCTCAAATTAACCCTAAACAAGCTATTTAAAACAAACCAAAGCATTGTCGACTCAAGTTTGTGTTCTGCATCAGCTAAGTTCTGAGGCGAAAACGTGTGATTCATTGAAATAGTGGAGTATTTTAGCCTTCAAATTGCAAAAATGCTCAAAATTACCCTAAACAAGCTTTTTAAACCAAGAGCATTGTCGACTCAGAATTTTTTGTTCTGCAATCACTATTCTGAAGCGAAAACGTGTGATGTTCATTGAAATAAGTGAAGTATTTAACTTTAAATTCGCGCAAAAATTTTGCTCAAATTACCTAAACAAGCCTTTTAAACAACAAAAGCCATTGTTGATCTCAACTTTTGTTCTAACATCACTATTCTGAAGCGAAACGTGTGAATTTCATTGGAAATGGAGTATTTTGGCTTCAATTCGCAAAAATGCTCAAATTACCCTAAAGCAAGGCTTTTTAAACCAAGAAGAAAACCTTGACGAGTCAAATTTTTTGTTCTGCATCACTATTTGGAAGCGAAAATCGTGTGATTCATTGAAATGTGAGTATTTTAGCTTCAAATTCGCAAAAATTTCTCAAACTACCTAAAACAAGCTTTTAAACCAAACAAAAAGCATTGTCTGACTCAACTTTTGTTCTACATCAACTATTCTGAAGCGACCAACGTGTGATTTCATTGAAAGACTAGTGAGTATTTTGTTTCAAATTCGAAAAATGCTCAATTTAACCCTAAAACAAGCTTTTTTTTAAAAACAAACAATGAAAGCATTGTCTGCTCACTTTTCTCTGCATCACTAATTCTGAAGCGAAAACTGCGGAATTTCATTTGAAATATTGAGGTATTTAGCTCACATTGCAACAATGCTCAAATACCCTAAAACAGCTTTTTCAACAAACCAAAGCCATTTGTCTGACTCAAGTTTGTGTGTCTGCATCACTATTCTGAGGTGCAAACGTGTGATTTCAATGAAATAGTGAGTATTTTGCTTTTTCAAATTCGCAAATGCTAAATACCTTAAACAAGCTTTTAACAAACAAAAGCATTGTCTGTCTCAAATATTTGTTCTGCTGCATCACTATCTGAAGGCGAAAACGCTGTGATTTCATTGAAATAGTGAGTATTTTAGCTTTAAATTCGAAAAATGCTCAAGTACCTAAAACAATCCTTTTTAAACAAGCAGAAGCATTTGTCCTGACTCAACTTTTCGTTATGCATACTATTCTGATGCGAAAACGCGTTGATTTTATTGAAATATGAGTATTTTAGATTCACATTCCGCAAACGCTGCATTTACCGAAAAAAATTGTAAACTCAAAAATGCTCAAAATTGGCCTAAAATCAAGCTTTTTAAAACCAAACACAAGCATTGTCTGACTCAACTTTTTTGGTCTGCATCACCATTCTGAAGCGACAACGTGGTGAATTTTCATTGCAATAGTGAGTTATTAGCTTCAAATTCGCAAAACATGCTTACCATAAAACAAGCTTTTTAAACAAACAAAGGCATTGTCTGACTCAACTTTTTGTTGCACATATTCTGAAGCGAAAACGTGTGATTCATTGAAATAGTGAGTATTTTGGCTTCAATTCCAAAAATGCTCAAATTACCATAAAACAAAGCCTTTTTAAACCAACAAAAGCATTGTCTGACTCACTTTTTGTCTGCATCACTATTCCAAGCGAAAACATGTGGTTTCCCAAAAAATGAAAAATTTAAGTGGGAAAAAAAAGTATTTTAGCTTCAAAATTTCGCAAAAATGCTCAAATACCCTAAAACTATGCTTTTTAAACCGAACAAAAGCATTGTCTGACTACTTTTTGTTCTGCATTCACTTATTCGAAGGGAAAACGTGTGATTTCATTGAAATAGTGAGATTTAGCTTTAAATTCGCAAAAATGCTCAATTAACCCTAAAACAATCTTTTTAAACCAAAGCAGAAGCATTGTCTGCTCACTTTCGTATGCATCACTATCTGAATGCGCAAAACGCGTGATTTTATTGAAAATAGTGAGTATTTTAGATTCAATTCGCAAACATCTGATTTTAACCGAAAAAAAATTGTAACTCAAAAATGCTCAAGAATTGGTCCTAAACAGCTTTTTCAACCAAAACAAAAGTAGTGTCTACTCAACTTTTGGTCTGCATACCATTCTGAAGCGACAAGTGTGATGTTCATGAATAGTGAGTATTTTTAGCTTCAAATTCGCAAAAAATGCTCCAATTATCCATAAACAAGCTTTTTAAACCAAAACAAAACATTGCTGACTCAAATTTTTGTTCTGCATCACATTCTGAAGCAAACGTGTGATTTCATTGAAATATGAGTATTTAGCTTTAAATTCGCAAAAATGCTCAAATACCCTTAAAACAGCTTTTTAAAACCAAACAAAAGCATGTCTGAATCAACTTTTATGTTCTACATCACTATTCTTTTGAAAGCGAAAACGTGTGATTTCATTGAATAGTGAGTATTTTTGCTTCAAATCGCAAAACAATGCTCAAATTACCTAAAGAAGCTTTTTAAAGCCAACAAAAGCATTGTCTGACCAAATTTTGCTTCTGGCTCATCACTAAATTGAACGAAAACGTGGTGATTTCATTGAAATAGTGAGTATATTAGCTTCAAATCGCAAAAATTCTAACTAGCCCTAAAACAAGCTTTTAAACCAATCAAAAGCATTGTCTGCTCACTTTTTCTTCTGCATCACTATCTGAAGCGAAAAAGTGGTGTTTCATTGAATATGAGTATTTTAGCTCCACATTCGCACAATGCTCAGATTTACCCTAAATCAAGCTTTTTCAACCAAACCAAGCAATTGTCTGACTCAGTTTGTGTTTCTGCATCACTATTCTGGGGAAACGTGTGAATTCAATTGAAATAGTGAGTATTTTAAGCTTCAAATCGCAAAAATGCCAAATTACCTTACCAACCAAGCTTTTTAAACCAAAACAAAAGCATTGTCTGACTCAAATATTTGTTCTGCAGTCACTATCTGAAGCGAAAACGTGTGATTTCATTGAAAATATGAGTATTTTTAGCTTTAAATTCGAAAAATGCTCAAATTACCCTAAAACAAATCTTTTTAAAAGCAGAAGCATTGTCCTGACCTCAACTTTTGTCTATGCATCACTATTCTGGATGCGAAACAGCATGATTTTATTGAACATAGTGATTAATTTAAACATTACACAATTACGCAAAAAAACTTTAACTACTGCAATTTATAAAAAAAAACCAACAAAAAGAAGAAAAAAAATAGTAAACACAAAGTACAAAAATGCTACAAAAATTGGCCTAAAACCAAGCTTTTTTAAACCAAAAAACAAAGCCATATGTCTGACTCAACCTCAACTTTTGGTCCTGCATACCAAACACAATTCTAGAAAAAAGCGAACACCGTGTTTCATAAATGAAATGTAGAGTAATTTAAATAATAGAAACAAAGAGACTTTCCAATTTCGCAAAAAATGCTAGAAAGCTCAAATTAAACCTATATAACATACTTTTTAAAACCAAACAAAAGAATTTGGTTGAACTCAAACTTTTTGTTCTGGGGTCATGCATACAATCAACTATTCTAAGCAATGATCTAGGAACAAGGTAAACAGTAGTGATTTCAAATTGAAATGTGAGTATTTTTAAGATTAATTCAGTTCGCGCCACAAAATGGCCTCAGAATTACTTTTAAACAAAACCAC
>CM068965.1:42037474-42053306 GCA_035128595.1 Eptatretus atami | reverse complement strand
CATACTGTGTTTAACGAGTGGGGTGTGTGAATGCATACGATGTGTGTGAATTGGGCATACCGATACTGGTGGTTTAATAGTGGGTGGTGTTGAATTGGCATTGATGTGTGTTGAAGAGTGGGGTGTGTGAATTGGCAATAACGATGTGTGTTTAAAGAAGTAGGGTGTGGAATTGCATACCATACTGTGTTTAAAGAAGTGGGGTGTGTGAATTTGGCCATACGATGTGTGTGAATTGGCATCGATACTGTGTTTAAGAGTGATGTGTGAATTGGCATAATGATGTGTGAATTGGCATACAAGACTGTGGTTTAAGAGTGGGGTGTGTGAAATTGGCATAACGAAATACTGTGTTTAAGAGTGGGTGTGTGAATGGCATATGATGTGGTGTTTAAGAGTGGGGTGTGTGAATTGGCATACGATGTGTGTTGAAGAGTGGGGTGTGTCGAATTGGCATAGCGAATGTGTTTAAGAGTGGGTGTGTGATTGGCCATACCATAGCTGTGTTTAAGAGTGGGGTGTGTGAAATTGGCATAACGATACTGTGTTTAAGAGTGGGATGTGTGAATTGGCATATGATGTGTGTTTAAGAGTGTGGTGTGTGAATTGGCATACCAAAGAACTGTGTGTTTAAGAGTGGGGTGTGTGAATTGGCATACCGATACTGTGTTTTAAGAGTGGGGTGTGTGAATGGCATACGATACTGTGGTGTTGAAGAAGTGGGGTGTGTGAATTGGCACACGATACTGTGTGATTTTAAGAGTGGGGTGTGGTAAAATTGCATATGATGTGTGTTTAAGAGTGTGGTCGATGTGGAATTGGCATAATAAGACTGTGGTGTTTAAGAGTGGGGTGTGTGAAATTGCAACAACCGATACTGTGTTTAAGAGTTGGGGTGTGTGAATGGCAACACGATAACTCGTGTGTTGAAGAGTGGGGTGTGTGAATTGCATACTGATGTGTGTTTAAGAGTGTGTGTGATGAATTGGCATAAGTACCTGTGGTTAAGAGTGGGGTGTTTGAATTGCAATACCATGTGATGTTGAAGAGTGGGGTTGTGGTGAATTGGCATACGATACAGTGTGTTGAAGAGTGGGGTGTGTGAATTGCATATGATACTGTGTTTAAGAGTGGGGTGGTGTGAATTGCATACGATGTGTGTTTGAAGAGTGGGTGGTGTGAATTAGGCCATCAACATTAGGACTGTTAACATTCGCTTGGTCACATCTGACTGCCTGAAAATAGCGCGACCTGTTCACACGGGAACTTATTGGTCTCACCCGAGAACGTCAATCAGGACTCCGGAGCAAATAGGCGGTACCCGCGAGCCCTCTACCCAAGGGCTTGGTCCGTAAACAACACGCAGATGACAACACACACACACAGCACCCTTTTAATTAGTATAGATAGTGGGATGTAGTTCGCACGAGTGGATGTGGGCAAAGACCACTTGGTTATGTTTTCACACCTGTTTGTTTGTCTTCTGTCTGTAAGCAGGATATACTCAAAAAGTTATGGCGGATTCTTACGAAAACTCGGTGGACAGGTTTGGTGTGCGACCACAGGATGAATTGATTCGATTTTTGACGAAGATCCGATCCGGATACTAGCAAATTATTTTTCGCAAGTGATTCTTCATCATTGAGTAATGGGGCTAAAACGCGATTTATAGCAGATAATCTGAAAAAAGTTAATGATGGATACGACAAAAATTGGTGGACGAGTTATTCTTCACGAACAGGCTGACCAGGCACTGACGTATTTCGGGCAGGAATTTGTCATTTGTCTTCAGGGTGGCCGGGCGATAACGTCGCCTAATCTTCATGAAACACGTGGCACCGTTCACGTCCACCACCACTCATGCCGGCAAAGACTGGACGGCCAGTTTAACGTCCATCCGAGGGAGGCATGTTTAAGAGTGGGGTGTGTGAATTGGCATACGATACTGTGTTTAAGAGTGGGGTGTGTGAATTGGCATATGATGTGTGTTTAAGAGTGGGGTGTGTGAATTGGCATACGATGTGTGTTGAAGAGTGGGGTGTGTGAATTGGCATACGATGTGTTTAAGAGTAGGGTGTGTGAATTGGCATACCATACTGTGTTTAAGAGTGGGGTGTGTGAATTGGCATACGATTACTGTCTGTGTTGAAGAGTGGGTGTGTGAATTGGCACACGATACTGTGTGTTAAGAGTGGGGTGTGTGAATTGGCATATGATGTGTGTTTAAGAGTGTGGTGTGTGAATTGGCATATAAGACTGTGTGTTTAGAGGTGGGTGTGTGTGAATGGCACACGATACTGTGTTTAAGAGTGGGGTGTGTGAATTGGCACACGATACTGTGTGTTGAGAGTGAGGTGGGGTGTGTGAATGGCATATGATGTGTGTTAAGAGTGTGGGTGTGAATTGGCATAAGACTGTGTTTAAGAGTGGGGTGTTTGAATTGGCATACCATGTTGGTTGAAGAGTGGGGTGTGTGAATTGGCATACGATACTGTGTGTTGAAGAGTGGGGTGTGTGAATTGGCATATGAATACTGTGTTTAAGAGTGGGTGTGTGAATTGCATACGATGTGTGTTGAAGAGTGGGGTGTTGATTGGCATCAACATTAGGATGTTAACATCGCTTGGTCACATCTGACTGCTGAAATAGCGCGACGCACCCGGGGAACTTATTGGTCTCCCGAGAACGTCAATCAGGACCTCCGGAGCAATAGGCGGTACCCCGAGCCCTCTACCCAAGGCTTGGTCGTAACAACACGCAGTGACACACACACACACACACCCTTTTATTAGTATAGATAGTGGGATGTGTTGCCACGGTGGTGTGCAAGACCACTTGGTTATGTTTTCACACCTGTTTGTTTGTCTGTCTGTCTGTGAACAGGATATATCTCAAAAAGTTATGGGCGGATTCTTACGAAACTCGGTGGACAGGTTTGGTGTGCGACAAGGATGAATTGATTCGATTTTGACGAAGATCCGAATCCGGATACTAGAAATTTTTTCCAAGTGATTCTTCATCATTGAGTAATGGGGCTAAAACCGATTTATAGCAAGATATCTGAAAAAAGTTAATGATGGATTACGACAAAACTTGGTGGACGAGTTATTCTTTCACGAACAGGCTGACCAGGCCTGACGTTTGGGCAGGAATTTGTCATTTGTTCAGGGTGCCGGCGATAACTCGCCTAATCTTCATGAAACACGTGGCACCGTTCACGTCCACCACCAACTCATGCCGGCAGACTGGACGGCCAGTTTAACGTCCATCCGAGGGAGGGCACACACACACACACACACACACACCGATGAATCACCCTGATGGTGAAATACCGGCATGACAGTTTATAGCCGGGTCGGGATTCGAACCCAGGCTAGACACCACGGAGGCGAGTCGAAGGAGACGAGTCGAAGGAGACGAGTCGAAGGAGACGAGTCGAAGGAGACGAGTCGAAGGAGACGAGTCGAAGGAGACGAGTCGAAGGAGACGAGTCGAAGGAGACGAGTCGAAGGAGGCGAGTCGAAGGAGGCGAGTCGAAGGAGGCGAGTCGAAGGAGGCGAGTCGAAGGAGGCGATAAATCGTCCATGCTGTTTCCCTACCTGACGCTCCGAAGGTGTGCCATGTTTAAATAACCCGATTCTGACGATATTTCACACAATATTCCCTGCGGGTCAATGACTCTTGGAGTCTGGAGGGCCAAGTAAAGGCTTTACTAATAACAAGATCCCTTCCCCTCACAAGGAAACCCCAACGCACGAGCGTTTCTCAGACGCTTTACCGGCATTTTAAAATTATTATTATTATTATTATTATTATTTCGGATAAAAACAATCACCCGACAGGCGATTGGATTCACAGCAGAACGAGCTCACCTTCTTCGATCAATGCGGTGCGGTCCGACCCCAAACAAAGATTCATGACCACTTTACGACCTGCCGTCGAGCGGCCTCATCGGCCCTCAAAACCGATCAACGTTCTTCAACGCCTCCCTTCAGGTCACAGCAACGTACAATGAGGTGAATAATATATTTTTTTTTTCAACTATAACCTTCATCGTGTGATTCTTATTTCTCCTTTATTTCCATACTTATATTATAGCTTTACAACGGAAAAAAAAGAACTTGGAAGACAGACTCACGAACTTAACGTGTAATGATAATACACCGCACAAGCTAGTTTGCTCAAATGAACTGTTTTTCCGATATTAAGAATTAGTACAACACGCAGAAGTAATAGCATAATAGGTAAAATAGTTTCCCTCTTGGAGACAGAGAATCCGTATCCAACATTATACATTTTTTTTGTGTTTAACAGATTTATCAAAACATCCGTGTAAAATCACATGGAACCACAGAAGTTAACTCGCGCTATTTTTAACCCATGCTGTCTGAAATATTTATAACAAATAATTATATTTCTTTAAATTTTTCATTTCTGGAAAGTGCACATCGACGTGCTTATTTTTACGACAACGTCGTAAAGACGCCCTTGGCTTTTCGTTAGTACCATAAACGGCTTTCTGGTTTTGCGACCGTGCGACAAGCGGCCTTTTGAAGTTGCAATGTCGAAAAAATACCTTTTTCGTTTGCGACACCATAAATATGGCTTTTCGTTTTGTAACAATCACAATACAGAACGTACACGTCCTTTTGTATCACAGATCTCTGCACGAACTGCGTTGGAAGCTCGATACTGATTGGTTGAACGGTTGTGAAGCTGAGCGGCGGCCATCTTGTGACCCCCAAGAAAGCGATGCTCCTCCCTTTAAACAAGCGACCCGAAAGCCGTGCTTTAAGTTACATGAAAGCTGCCACTTTATACCTGGAGTTTAAAAGTCTTCGTCTTGTAAAAAAATTTTTTGCGGTTTCTTAAATAGAATTGTGAAAAGTCAAATGCTTTCTTGCGCAGCATACGGAAAAAACGTGCTGAGGGTGATCGACGCGCAAACTTCCTGTCAGTCGTAAAGTGTATTTGGATTTGCGGCATCGTCGTAAGGTATCGTGACGATGTGAAGCCGTATTGGTTTTACGATAGCGTCGTAAGTGTGTAGACGCGGTGAGGGTGATGTGGTTTTTCTCACGCGATCCGTGTCGGGATCTCGCTTGGGAGGTTGGGACTCGGACTTGTGGCCTGGACGGGTACTCCATATGGAACCTCCATCACGGGCGGCGCAAGGTGCGCAACTTGGGATTGTTGGACACGTTACTTACGTGGAAATTGCTGACGTATGATTTGTTTACCTTTGCAATACGTGTATGTAAAACGGATTTAGTGACGTGTTTCGTTGTCCGTTTTTTGGACACCCGTTTGGTGAAGCAACAAATCAGGTAAACACCTTTTATAGTTATATATATATCCGGATAATTATAGACATGATAATTATGCAAACTCACCTCAAAGCCGTCTAGCTTGGGTTCGAATCCCGACCCGGCTATAAACTGCCGTCCTGGTGCTTCACAGGCAGGGTGATTCATCAATGTGTGTGCCGTCCCTCGGATGGACGTTAAACGTCGATCCCACACGGTATCCGCGAAGAGTAGGCAAGCTATCACCGGCACCCTGAACAAATTACTACTAATACCTGCCCAAAGCCAAGTCGAACGTCAGGCCTGGCCATCCCGTTCGTGAAAGACTTGGGGGGGCAAGCTTCCCCCTTGGACACGTCACAAGAACGTGGGAATAATTGTTCCCGTTCAAAGACTAATGAGAAGTTGGTTGAAATGTAAAGTTGAATAAAGAAATGGAGGGGCTACAATGTTGATGGACAAATAAGAGATGTCGAAGTAAAAGCCTCTGCAAAGATCGAATAGTGACAAATACTGTCCCAGTCCTGTTGGGTGGTCGCGAGACTACCCTTAGTCTCAGGTTTTCCATCCGTCTGTTTGTTTGTATGTAATGGACAGCTCTGGAGGCCAGAGGAATCAACCGATTTTGATGAACTTGACTGGTAGGTTCATACCAGGATTCGTTCTATGCTTTTGAGCACCGTTGCTATGGACACCACCGTTGTCTATCAACGGGACTTTGAAATTTTTGAAAAAATCCGAAAAATATTGTTTTTTCGAAAATCAAAAATCTGCTTCCTCGCTTTTATGCGCACTATAATCAACCTTTTGTCAAAAATTTTCAGCCCGATCCGTCAAAAACTGTATGACTAGTATGCAATTATATAGCGACCACCCATGTCGCCGACCGGCTTTATTACAGTTTGTGTGTCAAACCATTCCAGTCTTCCATGCTCCCCAAATCCTTAACAAACGCTTTCAGTAGTCTTTGTCACCATCATTGGACTCCATTTAACAGTTGTAAGATAAGTATTGACCTCAAATTCCAGGTAATAGTAGGGGTGCCAGAGCCCAGAAACTTGGAGAGGGTAGTCATGAAAGAACATATTTTTGTCCTAGATGTTTTTTGGTAGATTGGACCTTGGCGCACAGATGACTGGGGTGGTCTGCTCGGCAAACTCTCTTGCGAAAGTGCTCATCTGGCTCGATTTATCATGTGTCACCATGACAAAATTCGGCCCAAAATTAGGGTAGGGGAAATGGAATTCATTATTGAACATGTTCCTATTGTTGTTTACCAAAATTTTAGGTATCAGAAGAAAGGTTTGGGCTGAGCTACAATTTGGTAGGAGAAACATTTTGATGGGGTCACAGTGCAGGTTGAGGGGTCAAAAGGTCACGCTCGGAAGGGTCAGGTGAAAATCTAGGGGCCGTGGGTATAAATGGAACTGCTGTACCCAAACCAATAAATATAAATGAATGACACAAACACAATTTAAAGAGTACTATATAACAAGTTTTTGATAATCAAGCCATGTTAGGTGATACAGAGAATTTGAGAATTAAACCCTTTATGTCTATGAGCAGAATCGCAAAATTGGCAAAGTCAGCTTTTTCTCATAAAAGTTATTATTCGCTAATTACTTGACCAAAACATGACTAGACATTGTCAGAAGGTATCAGTTGACCAATTTCAACCTATTTACCCCTTTAGTTGCATATATTAACCCCTTCTGGATGTTTCATATTAACCCTTTGGGTACGTTTACTAGTTTCTACCTCCTTGCTTTAGAGTAACTAGTACATGCCCGTAAAAAAAAATAATAATAAAATAATAATAAATAAATAAACACACAGGCCGTTTCTTCGCTCTCACGTGCCCGTACGTGCGTGACCCGGAAGTTCGATATTATTCGCAGTTACGATTATTCACAATTATTTTTAAACCCAATTATTCAATTAGCGCCAAGGTATTTTACCTTTTCGCAATGTCGTGGCAAGAAAAAAAAGAGAAGAGAAGAGAGAAAAAATTTACTTCCTGGTTCGGAGCATACCAGCACTCTGATGTTCCCGAAATTTATACACCGTCTAATATGAAAACGATCATAACTTGGGCCATTGTGTTTATCTATAAATGCGCATAAGAAATCGAGAAATTATTAGAATACACGAAGTCATCACTCTCCGGAAGCCCGTACGTTGTAACCCGTAATGGGGAACGCGGCTGAGCTTCCCTTTCCCATCGGCCACGCCCACGCAACAACGTGTCTTGTCATTGGTTTGGTAAATAAATGGCCATAACTTGGGAAGCACTTGTCCGATTAATATCAAACCTTGAAAAGGCACATCCTCAGGTCCCCAGCAATATACCTGGCAAGTTTCAATTAGATCGGACCAGTGATTGTCGAGAAACAGCGTCACAGACACACACACACACACAGACACACAGACACACACACAGAGTTGCTGGAATTATAGATAGATGAAAAAATTCAACCCAAGCCTTTGGCATGCATAACACTGAAAGCTGTTTAGACATGGGTTTAATAGACTTATGAACCAGCTTGTGAACTAGCTATTTAGCTACGACGTCTGAGCTGTCCACCCTACAAATGCCAGTCAGGTACACTCGTTCACATTATCAGTATTTTCTGTAAAATTCAGCACATTTTCAGTATTATTTTCAATATCGGTAAACACCATTGTACACCTTTCCCAACCAGTACTCAAAGACAATTATTGAAAGAATGGGATACCATTTATAGTAACACTAATTCAATCACTTTTGGCTAAAATCAGTAAACATACTGATGAGAGTACATGTACAATGTATTAATTAGTTGACTGATCAGCTGATGTCGATGATGATGAATCATGGATCTAGAGCAATATGTTCATGTTCATAGAATATCTTCATTCTTCTCTCCATAAGCGTGCACAGCAGTGGATCCCCACAGCAGTTACAAGCCATGGTGCACGACACTTTGGCCTTTCGGCAAGGGCAATGTGATCTGCATTTGTCTTTGCGGCATTTGCATCTTGTTGAGAGAAAGCCTGGTTTGGATGGCTTTGTCATTAGAGTAGCCAGCAGGTATCCTTTCTTGGTATTCCTACCAAAGTCTGTAGGATCCGGCAGCAACGGATTTGCCAGCGTGGCACGTTTCCAAAGTAACATTTGGTACAGAGCCTCATGATGTGAAATTGAAATGCGTCGCTGGTCGGTGGCAATGATCGGAGGTCAGATTTCTTTGTTTGAAACAGATGACATCGTAGCTCATCCATAGATCCAGAGAAGTCCTTTTTCCCATATAGTGCGTAGATGTATTTCCGTGCGGACTCTGATATGGCTTCTGATATTTCAATACGCTCATGCTCATCAGGAATTCCATACTGTGCAACTGGCTCAAGGATCTTTCCACAGTCCAATGCCACTTTCAATGCACGTTTTTTTTCCACAATGGAAAATGTCGCTGACTGTGTCACAGCGGTGATTGCATATGCCGAGAGTAAAGACGAACTTGTGGTATTTGTATAATTGCTTGTCAGAAATCTGGAAATAACATGGCATGGAATGAAGACATTCTGCTTCTGCATCCAGAGTTCCTCTAAGCCTTGCACCCTCGAAACATGGTAGATGCCCATCATCAAGATATCTGTGTCTGTGCTTGGATGACTACCCTCTTGCATCCTTATTCCTTTGCTTAGTATGCAATGTGAGCAAAGATTCGTATATCAGCCTCCTCGTGTTCATCACATCCCAAGCAGTCAAGTTCCGACGTCCCATGATTTGTCACATAATGGCTGGTCCCCGAGTCATGCCTCCCAGTATCAAGGTGCATCCCACTGGTATTCCCTGGTGATTTGTCATCCATGTCGTTGAAAGGTACTGTTGGAGATGTTCTGTTTTCGTGGTTTGAGACAAAACCCTTCCATGATGGGAGCTGTAGGTTGTCATGAGGGATGAAGGTTTTCGTCTTCTTTGCCGTTTTGCTTCTTCGCATTCTCTCCTCAATCTTCAAGCTTTTCTGAGGGATGACATCATAGCGATCACCAACAACATGGACAATCTGACAATCCTTTGGTCTAAGACGCAAGATCTTTTTGAGGTACTTTGCTGATAGCTCTTCGAATGTAGTGCTTCCAAGTTCCTGATAGCGCTGAATGAAGGCCATAAGGTCAATGAAATAGCCTGTCCCTGACTCTACATTTGGAAGTTGCTCAAGTTCCTTCCATTGAGATCCAATCGTGGCCTTAAGCATTGTGGCATAATCAGACTTGTTGCCCTTTCTCATTGAGAAACCCGATGGATGTAGTTCGTCTGGTGTGAAAAGTGAACTGGGATATTCTGCCACTCATGTGAAAAGGCGTCAACTTTCTCGTTATGTCCTAGGCTTTCAGCAAAGCAGAGGTTGCGGACGACAGAACTCTCTTCAATGTACAGTTGTTTCGTTTGCTGAAGTGTTGATTTCTTGTTCACCTTTTCAACGAAAGTCTTCAGTCTAACAGGCTCAACTTTTACAGAGTCCTCTGCCTCAGCCTTGGCGAGTGCCTTCAATCCTTTCTCCTTTGCTTCGATCAATTAAAGTGACTGTGCAACTGACCCGTGGATATGTTGACAAGTTCCGCATCATTTGATTGTTGAAAAGGGTTCATCATCTTTTTGGTTACAACAGACTTGATGTTCTGCACTTGTTGCAGATCCCTCTCCGAAGTGCTCACTTCACCTGTTCGATGAGGGTCTTGGTTCAGGTGCGCCATCACACATGATTCATGAAGCCCAGATGTAGTCTACAATTAGCACAGCAAATCTATGATTACATGACTTCAATTTCTACTTTACATTTCTAGGCCAGCTGCATAATCTCGTTACATGCCTTAGGCCTACATGATCAGAGTTTGCAAGGCCCTTGGGTGTTTGGTTATCTTGGTTCAAGTTCAAAGTAAGAGATGACACGCTTGAAGGCCCAACATCCTTAATCTGTGCATCTAACTCAAGATTCTGATCATCTAACTCAGATTCATGGTGTTTGTATTGTTAAACTAATTACCTTAAACTTCCTCTATTATTATGTATCATCAGTTCAATATCATTTTGATGATGTTATTGGATATGATGGATTAAAATCCTTCTGAATTTTCCTGTTGCATGGCTGAAGGTCATGAGGAGATCAATTTTCACCTCCAATTAATGAGAGCTCTTTGTTTTAAAAAGTATGGTGTCTCATTGGGACAGCAAATTCTCACTTGGGTTAAAATTATATTGTAGGCATAAAACTTACTTTAGCCAAAGTATGGTAAAATAGGTTGAAATTGATCAATCGATACTTCTGACAATGTCTAGTCATGTTTTGGTCAAGTAATTAGTGAATAATAACTTTTATGAGAAAAAGCCGACTTTTGCCATTTTTGCGATTCTGCTCATAGACATAAAGGGTTATTCTCAAATTCTCTGTATCCACCTAACATGGCTTGATTATATCAAAAACTTTGTTATATAGTACTCTTAAATTTGTGTTTGTGTCATTCATTTATATTTATTGGTTTGGGTACAGCAGTTCCATTTATACCCACGGCCCTAGATTTTCACCTGACCCTTCCGAGCGTGACCTTTTGACCCCTGAACCTGCACTCAGTGACCCCATCAAAATGTTTCTCCTACCAATTTGTAGCCCAGCCCAAACCCTTTCTTCTGATACCTAAAATGTTGGTAAACAACAATAGGAACATGTTAAAACTAGAGGGGGAGCACTCGGGAGAGTGCAAAACCTCCGCCGCCAATACTGCTGGGTCACTCAAGTGAACCTTATATCTTATTCATTAAATATGATGTCAACAGTGCTGACAGAGTTATAGTTCTTTTCTCCAACATTTTTTTTTTTGGGGGGGGGGGGGGGTTGCAAATCACTTAAAACATGTAGAGATGCAAAAAATAAAATCGAAATTTTGTTGAAAAAAAGTTGCAAAAATTTTTTTTTTCTGTAACAATTTTTTTTGGGGGGGGGTTGGAAATCACTTAAAACATGTAGAAATGCAAAAAAAAAAAATTTGGGGGGGGGGGTTGGAAATCACTTAAAACATGTAGAAATTCAAAAAAAAAATTTCTCTAACAATTTTTTTTTGGGGGGGGGGGACCAAGTCCAAAATCTAATGGCATGATCCTTGGACCATACCTAACCCCCCCCCCACCAAGTTTCGTCGAAATCCGTCGAGGAGTTTTTCCGTAATACTGTTCACAAACAAACAAACAAACAAACAGAAAGGGGTGAAAACAGTAACCTCCGATCTTCGATGGCGGAGGTTAATAATGAATTCCATTTCCCATACCCCTAATTTTTGGCCGAATTTCGTCATGGTGACACATGATAAATCGAGCCAGATGAGCACTTTCGCAAGAGAGTTTGCCGAGCAGGCCACCCCAGTCATGTGCGCCAAGGTCCAATCTACCAAAAAACATCTCGGACAAAAGTAGTTCTTTCATGACTACCTCAATCTCTTTTTAAGCACATTTCTGCACCTTGGCACCCTACTATAAGGACAAACACCCTTCTCCACCAATTTGAAAGCTGGTACAGTTTATTATTTTCATGTATCACTTCAATGACCACCCAAGTTTCGCACATGATTGTGCCAATTGGGAAGATTAAGCTTTTTACAAATCTCGTCTTGGTTCACTGATTGATGAAGGAAATTTAACCCTTCCTATTCGATGGATTTCACTTTCAAAAGATTCCAACATTTTTAGTTATTATTATCCCAAGTCATTAAAATGATCGAACAATTTCAACTTATTCTCTTCAAACTTCGATTTAGGTTCATCTTCTATCTGCTTTACTATGGGCAAAATGGCCTCCTGTGCATAATTTCCTTGTAATCCTTGTAATCGGTATGTAGGTGTTCACGTTCAAAATTAGTCAAAGTTATTCGCTGTCAAATTTATTTTTCTCAAAACTTTCTTGTAATGGATTCTTGTTTGTCGCTATGTCTGACCAGGGATCAAATATTTATTATCTTCCTGCTAATTTAACTTGTACCATCATATTCCAGACCCCTAACCTGAAGTTATTAGGGGCAGGGTGCAAGTTAATTTGAGATGTGTCACTTGTGCGTGGGATGGGGCATTGACTATGGGAGTCTGGAGTGGTGGGTATGGAGGACACCTCTGCATGAATGGTTCCAGGTAAGGATTTATTATTTATTCATTTCAGATACACGTTGCATTCCACCCCTCCAGGGCTTCCAGATATATGTGGCTGACAAACATTTCAAGGCCATCAGCTAAAATTGTGGATCATGGAGGGTATATGGGCAGTTTGGAAAGTGTTATGGACTAGTATAACATTTAATTGTGTTTTGGTGAAGGTATTTCCTGTTAAGTCACATCAACAACAACAATAAAAAAAGCTCGGCAGTTTTCAGAATTGGAGGAGATCAGAAGGAGAAGGCAATGGCACATTCTCCTGAGTGCTCACGCTCGTTTTCAAGGCATTTTAAAGGTCCCATGACACTCAAAACTTTCTGGTTATTTATATATTAACTTGACCTTCCTAGTGAAGAAATCACCCGTTTCTTTTTTTAAATCAACAATGGGATAATTAGACCAATATTTCGAACATTTCTAGTGCTTTTCACAACTTGCTATGCCCCGCCCCTCAAAAAAGTCGACTTCAGCGAACCGCAGATCACGTGACCGTTGACGTCATCTCCAGAACGCGACACGCACAGAGTGGATTGATTAGATGTCGCGCGCCGTATAAAGTACGTACAAATGCATTGTGCACATGTGTTTGCTATCTCACTGATCGTCTTAATTCCTGTGATTGTTTCGCGGAAAAGAAATTCTGCTTCTGAGCCATGTATGCACAACAATCACAAGGCAATTATTTATCCCTTTACTACCTTGTTGTAGTCGTGTACAAATCCAATACATGTATGCACAATAAAGGGCTGTACCATGTCCACAAAATATAAAATATGACTGTTGAACCATTCCATTAAAAATAAACTTACAGGGACATACAAGTAAAATACTAAAGATTAATATTGCATCATTTCAAGGCGCAAGGGATAATTTTTAAAATCAACACAATTCGTGAAAAACCTGCAACCCAATTTTGCTTAGCTGTATTAGATTTCGTAAGTATATTGATGACTTCCGTCCTCTGTTTGTGTGTTTGTTTGTGTGTGTGTTTGTGTTTGTTTGTAGGCACGATAACTCGAGAACGGAAGAAGCTACCAAGTCAAATTACACCACGTGATTCAGGAGGGTGATGGCTAGTGCTGAGATTTTGGTCAAAATCGGTCAAAGGTCAAGGTCACAGTGAGGTCAAACATTCGATTTTTGATGGTTTGTACAGAATCATCGTAGAAACTTCTGGTTTGCGTCGCTACCTTCTCTAGAGACAGCTTTTATTAGACAAGGTCAGAGGTCAAGTTGACGATTTCGTAAGTACCAGTCTATGACTGCTTGTTTGTCGTTTGTTTGTTGTTGTTTGTGAGGCACGATAACTCGAGAACGGAAGAAGCTACCAATGTCAAATTACACCACGTGATTCAGGAGGGTGATGGCAAGGCTGATTAGATTTTGGTCAAAACGGTCAAAGGTCAAGGTCACAGTAGGTCAAACATAATTCCGTAAATTACGTGGAGAAATGGAGTATTTTTGCTTCGTCGAGTTACGAGTTCTTTAACTTCGATTTTAATTTTGTCTTCGTTTTTGCGATCGCTTAGGACACTTAAAACTCGGTTTGTCGAAATCTGGTAAAAAAAAAATCGGATGTTTTGGAGACGTTTTAAGATTGTATAAAAATATTTCACTCGAGCGTCAAGGGTCCGTCATGATGTCATTGCGCTCGACAGGTCGTCACGGTGTCGTCCAGATGCTAGTGCGCTCGAGCAAGACGTTCACGGGTCGTCCCATGTATGCAGGCGCTCGAGCATGGCGTTCGTTGATTCACGTAAATAATATAATTGCGTGGAGAAATGGAGATTTTTGCTTCGTGTCGACGTTAGAGTTCGTTTTAACTCGGGATTCTTTTTTTCATCGTTTTGCGTATGGCTAGTATGCTTAAACTCGGTTGTCGAAATTCTGGTAAAAATCGGATGTTTTATGAGATTTATGTCGGGTGTCGTATCTGAGGCTATAACTGAAGATTATGCTAATGAGGGGGATTGTAACACACGCATTACGCACTCGTTGCGTCGCTACCTTCTCTGAGACAGCTTTTTAGACAGGTCAGAGTCAAGTTGACGATTTCGTTAAGTAACCAGTTCCTATGACTGCTTGTTTGTTTGTTTTTGTTTGTTTGTTTGTATGTTTGTTTGTTTTGTAAGGCACGATAACTCGAGAACACGGAAGAAGCTAGCCATGTCTAAATTACACACGTGATTTCACGGAGGGTGATGGCTAGTGCTGATTAAGATTTGGTC
This sequence comes from Eptatretus atami, assembly GCA_035128595.1. Taxonomy (NCBI): domain Eukaryota; kingdom Metazoa; phylum Chordata; class Myxini; order Myxiniformes; family Myxinidae; genus Eptatretus; species Eptatretus atami. Next base: position 42,038,595 of record CM068965.1, on the reverse strand, counting down.
AAAAATCGGTCAACGGTCCAAAGGTCAACGGTGAGGTCAAACATTCGATTTTTGCTGGTTTTGGTACAGATAACTCGGAACGGAAGAAGCTACACATGTCAAATTACAACCACGTGATCAGGAGGGGGTGAGGCTAGTGCTGATTAGATTTTGGTAAAAATCGGTCAAAGGTCAAGGTCACAGTGAGGTCAAACATTTCGATTTGTTGATGGTTTGGGTACAGAATCATCGGTGAAAACTTCTGGTTTTGGCGCTCGCTACCTTCTCAGAGACAGCTTTTATTAGACAAGGTCAGAGGTCAAGTTCACGATTTCGTAAAGTACCAGTCTATGACTGTTTTTTTGTGTGTTTGTTTGTAGGCCAATAACTCGAGAACAGAAAGAAGCTACCAATGTCAGATTACACCACGTGATTCAGGAGGGGTGATGGCTAGCGCTGATAGATTTTGGTCGAATCGGCAAAGGTCAAGGTCACAGGAGGTCAAACATCCAAAAATGATAATCTCGGAACGGAAGAAGCTACCAATGTCAAATACACCACTTGATTCAGGAGGGTGATGCTAGCGCTGAATTCAGATTTTGGTCAAAATCGGTCGAAGGTCAAGGTTCACAGTGAGGTAAACATCCAATTTCGATTTTTGATGGTTTGGTACAGAAATCATTGTAGAAAGTTTTTTTTTCTGGTTTGCCTTGCTAACCTTCTCTAGAGACAGCTTTTATTAGCAAGGGTCAGAGGTCAGTTGACGATTTCGTAAGTACCAGTCCTATGACTTGCTTGTTGAATTGTTCGTTGAAACCAGCCTGCTGGGATAGGTACATTCCACATACATGCAAGCCAGGTATGGCTGCACTCGACAACATGGGTTTATTCTAAAGTGAAGTACTGCTTCCATTGGCTACTATCATTAACATTTAGCCAAAATGCTGTAATAAATGAACAGGGAAAAATATGTTGGCACAACTATGAAAGACAAATTTATCTGTCCTATTACATGGCCTATTAGCCTCGGGACTCTTACGCATTGACTTATACATTGTGTGCATGCTAATACAAGTTAGGCCTTAGTTATTTTATAACTTGGTTTACGCAGTTCTTCAGCTAAAATGTAGGGTCGGTAGGTC
>CM068965.1:42022306-42036942 GCA_035128595.1 Eptatretus atami | reverse complement strand
CTGAGGCCAGAGGAATACAACCGGATATTTTATGAACTTGACTGTAGTCTCCATACCAGGATCTCTTCTATGCTTTTGGCACCATTCTGCTATGGACACCACGTTGTCTATCACGACTTGGAATTTTTGAAAAATCCGAAAAAAAAAATTTTTCGAAATCAAAAATCTGATTCCTCTCTTTTACGCACTTATAATTCAACCTTTTTTCAAACATATCAGCCGATCCGTCAAAAACTGTATGACTAGTATGGCCACATTATATTAGCGACCACCCATCAATGTCGCGAACCGGCTTTATTAGTTGTGCGTTCAAACCATTCAGTTCCATCACGCTCCTCCAAATCTCTTACACTAACACGCTACAGCTTTTCAGTGACGAGCTATTGTCCAACCATTCATTTGTGACTCCAATTAACACATGTGGAAGATAAGTACTGACGGCTCTAAGTATTCCAGAATCAGTAGGAGTGCCCGAGTCCCAGAAACTTCGGAGAGAGAGGTATCATAAAGACATCAATATTTATTCCATAGCATGTCTTTTGGTAGATTGACACTCTGAGCCGCACTCATAGACTGAGTGGAAGTTACCTGCGCGAGACAAAACATCTCTTGCAGAAAAGTGTCATCCTGCGCTCGCATTATCATGTTGTCACACATGCACAAAATTCGGGCCAAAGAATTCAGGGTAGGGGATAATGTAAATCCATTATCTGACATGTTCTATCTTTGTTTACCCAAACAACTTTTACACGTACTCAGAAGCAAAGTCTTGCAGGCATTACTGAGCTACAATTCTGGTGGAGAAAACATTTCGATGGGTCACAGTGCAGGTTGAGGGTCAAAGGTCAACGACTCGCAATGGTCAGGTGAATATCTAGGGGCTCGTGGGTATAAACTGGAACTGCTGTACCCAAACCAATTAAATAAATGACACAAACACAAATTCAAGAAGTCTATATAACAAGTTTTTGATAATCAAGCCACTCTCTAGTGTACAGAGAACTTGAGAATTAACCCTTTACTATGTCCTATGCAAGATCGCAGAAATTGACAAAGTCAGCTGTCTTTCTCATAAAATTATTAGCGTAACTTACTTTGACCCACCACCCCGACGCCACCACAACAAAACAACACAGAAAAAAGTCACCCGTAACCACCACTCAATACACAAACCAAACAACCAAAAATACACAAAATACTAAGACATTTCAGAACCACATGGTTCAGTGACCAATCTTCAACCTAATTAACCCCTTAGTTGCATATATTTACCCCTTCGAGATGTTTCATATTAACCCTTTGGGTCGACCCTTTACTAGTAGTCACCTCCTGCTTAGCTTAGATTAACTATACATGCCGTAAAAAAAAATATAATTAATAATAACTAAATAAAATAAACCACAAGGCCTTTCTCGCTCTCACGTAGCCCTACTGGCGTGACCGGAAGTCGATATTCTTCGCCAGTTACGATTATTTCCACAATTATTTTTAATACCCAATATTAATTACGCAACGTATTTTTACCTTGTCCAAACTGTGTGCAAGGAAAACAAAAGAAAGAGAAGAGAGAAAATTTTAAATCCTAGTTCGGAGACATCACCAGCACTCCTGATGATTTCACCGAAATTTAGTACACCGTCTAATATTGAAACGATATAACTGGGCCACTTGTGTTTTATCTATAATGACGCATAAGAATCGAAGATATTCAGAATACACGAATCATCACTCTCCGAAGCCCGTACGTGAACCCCGTAATGGGAACGCGCTGAGCTTACCCATTTCCCACGGCACGCCCACGCAACAACGTGTCTTGTCATTGTTGGTAAATAAATGGCCATCACACTTGCCGGAAGCACTTGTGCAACCCAGAATTCTAATACACTCAAAACCGTGAATAAAGGGACACCAATCTCAGCGTCACCCAGCCACTCATAACCCCGTATAGGCACACTAAAGATTTCCAGATTAGATAGTACGACCACGTGCATATTGATCGAAGCACAACAGCTCACGGTCACAGACACACACACACCACACAGCACACAGGCGACAACACACAGAGATTGCTGGATTTATAATAGATGAAAAAATTCAAACCCCAATTCCTGTGCAGTGCATAACACTTGAAACTGTTTAGACCATGGGGTTTAATTAGATTTATGAACCAGCTTCTCGTGAACTACTATTTTAGCTACGACGTCTGAGCTGCACACCACTAACAGATGCCATCAGTACACTCGTTCACATTTCAGTATTTCTGTAAAATTCAGCACATTTCATATATTTCGAAATCCAGTAAACACCATTGACACCTTCACCAAACCCAGTACTCAAAGCACACTTATTAGAAAAATGGGATCCAGTTTATAGTAAACCTAATCAATCACTTTTGGCTAAATATCAGTAAACATACTGATGAGAGTACATGTACAATATTAATCATGTTGACTATCAGCTGATGTCGATGATTATGTTCATGGATCTACGAGCAATATGTCATGTCAAATATCTTCATTCTTCTCTTCCATAGCGTGCACAGCATGGATCCCCACCAGCAGCTTACAAGCCATGCGTTGCACGAACACTTGCCTTTCCGCAAGGGCAATGTGATCTGCATTTGTCTTTTGCGGCTTGCATCTTGTTGAGAGAAGCCTGTTGGATGGCTTGTCATTAGAGTAGCCAGCAGTACCTTTTGGTTAATTCCTACAAAGTCTGTAGGATCCACCGGCAGCAACGGATTTGCCAGCGATGTGCACGTTCCAAGTAACTTTGGTACAGAGCCCTCATTGATTAGGAGAATTGAAATGCGTCGGCTGGTCGTGCAATAGATCGTAGCAGGTCAGCTTTCTTCCGCTGTCTTGATCACAGATGACATCGTCTATGCTCATCCATAGGATCCAGAGAAGTCCTTTTCCCATAATAGTGCCGATAGATGTATTTCCGATGCTGGACTCCTCATATATTACTTCTACGAGTATGCTTCGATCACGCGATCCAATCGCCACATAATCTCAGATAATCAGATATCCGAACCCATACTTGCAAAAGTACTCAAGGATCTTTCCACAGCAGTCACAATGCCACTTCTTCCTCAAATGCACCGTATTTTCATCAGTTCTACACTCACAACTCAGGAGAAATAAATCAGTTCTCAGCCGACTGCTGTCAACAAATCCACCATAAATACTGCATTAGCACTATTATCAGAGGCAATATCAAACATAACGAACTTGTGAAACTCAGACGCAGTATTTAGTAATATTGCCTTCGTCAGCAAATCTAGCGAACAATAACCATGCACTGAATGAAACACATTCTGCTTTGCATCAAGAGTCCTCTAAGCCACTGGCACTGCACGATCCCTACGAAACCACTGGTAGTGCCCATCTCAAGAATCATCTGTGTCTGTGGCTTGGAGCACCTACCCTCTTGCATCCCTTCATCTTGCCTAGATGCAATGTAGCAAAGATTCGTATATTACAGCCTCCTCATGCTCATCACCATCCCAAGCACGTCACACTAGACTTATCCGAGTCCATATTTCGTCAACATAATGGCTGCGTCCCCGAGTCATGCCTCCAGTATCAAGTGCATACCCACTCGGATTCCTGGTGATTTTCCACTCCATTTCAGTTGAAGTACTGTTGGACGATGTTCCTGTTTCGTGGTTTGAGAACAAAACCCTTCCATGATGGAGCTGTAGTTGTCATGGAGGATGAAGTTTTCGTCTTCTTTGCCGTTTGCTTCTTTCGCATCTCCCTCAATCTCAAGCTTTTCTGAGGATGACTTCATTAGCGATCGACCAACAACATGGACAATTGACATCCTTTCGCGTCTAAGACCGCAAGATCTTTTGATTACTTTGCTGATAGCTCTTCAACGTTCAGTGCTTCAATTACCTGATAGCGCTGAATGAGCCCATAAGGTCAATGAATAGCCATGTCCCTGACTCTAACATTTGGCAGTTGCTCAAGTTCTTCCAATGAGATTCCATCGTCCTTAAGCTGTGGAACATCGAGACTTTTGCCTTTCATTGAGGAAAAAACCCATACAACCGATATGATGTAGTTCTCTAGCCTCTTGGTGTGAAAAAGTGAACTGGGATATTCTGCCCACTACATGTGAAAAGCGTCAACTTTCCCGTTATGTCCTAGGTTTCAGCAAGCAGAGGATTAGCAGGCGACGACAAACTCTCTATCAATATACAGTTGTTTCGTTTTCTGAAGTGTTGATTTCTGTTCACCTTTTCACACAAGTCTAGTCACAGACTCAACTTTACAGCGGTCCTTCGCCTCAGGACTTGGCGGTGCCTTCAATCGCCTTCTCCTTTTGCTCGATCAATTAAAGTCGATGGCACATCGACCCCCACCAGGGGAGTGGACCTATCACAGTTGACCAAGTCTACTCCGCAATCCTCATACTGATATGTTGAAAAGTCCGGACTTCATCACTCTTTTTGTCAACAGACTTGATGTTTCGTCACTTGTTGCAGACCCTCTCGAAAGTGCTCACTCTCACCCGTTCGCACTTGGTTGGTTAGTCGCACGCCATCACTACATAGCATTCATGAACCCAGATGTAGTCTACAATTAGCACGCTCAATAATTCTACCATGCTGACTTCCACATATTACTTTACATATTCAACAATCACCGCCAGCCTGCATAATCCTACATGGCATTAGCGACCTACATGATCAAGGTTGCAGGCCCTTGACGTGTTTGGTATATCTTGGCTTCAAGTATCAAATAAGAGATGCAACGCCAATTGTCAGACCCAACATCCTTAATCTGTGACATCAACACCTCAAGAATCCTACACTCCTAAACTCAAGAATCATTCCACTGGTGTTTTTTATTGTTAAAACTAATACCTAAACTTCCTTATTATATGTATCATCATTCATATCATTTGATGATGTCTATTGGATATGATGATTAAATCCTTCTGTTTTCCTGTGCATGATCTGAAGGTCATGAAGGCGAGATCAATTACACTCCAATTAATGCAACAAGCTCTGTTTTCTAACCGAAAAGCCTCATCCTGTCTCTATCCTTCATTGACAGCAAATTCTCACTCTGGCGTTAAACATTATATTTGTTTCTTTATTCAATATCCTCAAGCATAAAACCATTCTACATATTTAGCCAAGCGGAAAATGGCCCTATAAACAAGGTGAGTGAAAGTGCACCAACTCCGATCACCTTATCCATGCACAAACTGGTCCTAGTCCACACCGTTCTGGTCTCAAAGTAATTCTAACGTTGGAAAATAACTTTTATAGAAAAAAGCCCGACTATCGCTCATAATTCTAGCGTTATCCATAGACCTCATAAACATAAGGATCACTTACATTCCAGCAACAACTTCTTGTATCACTCGCTAAACATCGCCTTGTTTACTACTCATCAACTAATACTCATATAATATAGTCATCTCTTAATTTGTGTGTTCATTCATTCGTATATTATTGCGTTTGCGATACAGCAAGTATCCAATTACTCTCATCTACCAGCCCTACAAGCAGAGCCCCTTAGATTTGCACCTGACCTTCCCGGGAGCGTGACCTTCCTTGACCATAACCCGCACCTCATCTGACCCCGATCAAATACAGTGTTTTCCTACCAATTTGATAGCCCGCCAAACCCTTTCTTCTGTACCAAAATGTTGGTAAACAACAATCCAGAACATGTTAAACCTAGAGGGGACACTCCCAAAGCAGAGATGCATAAAAACTCCGCCGAACGCAATACTGCTGTCACTCAAGTGAACCTTATATTATTCATTAAATATGATCAACAGTGCTGACAGCATTTAGATCTTCTCCAACATTTTTTTTTATGGGCCGCGGGCTAGACAACACTTCTCGGGTCAACCATAATAGAGGGTTGCCAAACAATCCTCAACAAACCAGCCAATCAACACGGCAAACCTCCCAAAAAGACGACACGAGGTTCAAATCACTTAACACCTGTAGAGATGCAAAAATAAAAAATCGAAATTTGTTGAAAAAAAGTTGCAAAAATTCTTTTTTTCTTAACAATTTTTTTTGGGGCGGGTTGAAATCACTTAAAACATGTAGAAATGCAAAAAAAAAAAATTTGGGGGGGTGGGAATCCTTAAACATTAAGAAATTCAAAAAAATTTCTTACAATTTTTTTTTCTTTGGGAGGGGGAACCAAGTCCAAAATCATAATCATGAGATCCTCTGACCATACCAAACCCCCCCCCCCCCACCAAGTTTCGTCGAAATCGTCGAGGAGTTTTTCCGTAATACTGTTCACAAACAAACAAACAACAAACAAAGGGTGTGAAACAGGTAACCTCCGACTTCGATGCGAGGTTAATAATGAATTCCATCTTCCCATACCCCTAATTTTTTGGCCGAATTTCTTCATGTGACACATGATAAATCGAGCCAGATGAGCCACTTTCGCAAGAGATGTTGCGAGCAGGCCACCCAGCATGTGCGCCAGATCCAATGTTACAAAAACATCTCGACAAAGTATGTTCTTTCATACTACCTCAATCTCTTTTAAGCACTTTCTGCACCTTGCACCCCCTATAAGACAAACACCCTTCTCACCAATTTGAAAGTGTACAGTTATTATTTTTCAGATCATTTCACATGACCCAAGTTTCGCACGATTTGCCGAATGAAATTAAGCTTGTTTACAATCTCGTTTGTTCACTGATTGATGAAGGAAATTTAACCCTTCTATTCGATGATTCCTTTCAAAAGATTCCAACATTTTTAGTTATTATTATCCCAAGTCATTAAAACAATCAACAATTTCAACTTATTCTTTCAAACTTCGACTGTTAGTTCATCTCTCTATCTGCTACTATGGGCAAAATCGCCTCCTGTGCATAATTTCCTTTATCCTTTAATCGTATGTATGTGTGCCCGCTTTCAAAATTATCAAGTTATACGCTGTTCAAATATTATTTTTCTCAAAACTTTACTTGTCATGGCATTCTTGTTTGTCGCTGTCGACCAGGATCAAATATTAATTATCTTCCTGCTATCTTAACTTGTACCATCATATTCCAGACCCCTAACCTGAGAGTTCATTGGCAGGGTGCAAGTTAATTTGAGATGTGTCACTTGTGCGTGGACTGGCATTGACTATGGAGTTGATCGGTAGGTATGGCAGGAACCTCTGCCATGAATGTCCAGGTAAGTATTATTTATTCATTTTCAGATACACGTTGCATTCCACCCCTCAGGCTTCCAATATATGTGCTGAACAAAAACATTTCAAGCGCATCAGCTAAAATTGTGATCATGGAGTATAAGGCATTGGAAAGTGTTATGGACTAGTAAAATTAATGTGTTTGACGTTATTTCCTGTCAAGTCCACATTTCAACAAACAAACAATAAAAAAAGCTCAGGCAGTTTTAGGATGGAGAATCAGAAGCAGAGAGGCAATGGCCACCTTCTCCTGAGTGCTCACGCTCGTTCAAGACATTTTAAAGTCCCAATGCACTCAACTTTCTGTTTATTTATATATTAACCTTACCTCCTAGTAAAATCACCCCTTCTTTTTAAAATCAACAATGGATAATTAGACCGAATATTCGAAACATTTCTAGGCTTTCTCCAACTTGACTATCCACGCCCATCAAAAATCGACGTCACGAACGCAATCACGGACCGTTGACTTTTCAGCTCCAGAACGCGACACGCACAACAAGCTCTGAGGAAGATGATATAAGATGATCGCAACACCAGGCAGACACGTATAAGTACGTACAAATGCATTGTGCACAGTGCTTTAGCTATCTACCACTGATCCGTCCTTCAATTCCGTGATTGTTTCGCGAGAAAACAACAATTACATAGATTCTGAGCCATGTATTGCACAACAACAACAACCGCAGCACCTTACAATTTATCCCATTAATACAAACCCTTTACTTATAGTCGATACTGACAAACTCCTACAACCAACACTAATATAACCCAGAATGATCACATACCAAAGGGCGACAAACGAAAACACCCTACATACGAACACCGCTATCAACAATGCATCCACAAGAAGAACTACTCAACCATCTACTACTAGATCTAAACCCGAACCTATCCAACCAACATCCTAAAATTACCACCTCGTAACCACGCGTGACCCCAATACACGACATAACAATTACTAAAGATAATATTGCGTCTATTTGTGTCAAGGCCAAGGAGAAAATTTAAAATCAACAATGTGAAAAACCTGCACCAATTTTGCAGCTTATTGAATTGTTCCTTGAAACCAGCCTGCACTGGATAGGTACGATCAATACAGCAAGCAGTATGGCTGCACACACATACATGTGTTATTCTAAACGGAACAAGTCACTGCAAATATCACGACATCTCCATTGCTTGCTATTCATTAACATTTAGCCAATATGCTGTAATAAAATGAACAGAAAAATATGTTGGGCACAACTACTAACATACTCACAACTAAAACAGTAATCAACAATTCCTTAGCCGCCATATCCCTACCCACACCCTATACATGGCTCATAATTAGCTACCTCCGGTCAACTCAAACAATTCTAGCGACACAAGAAAACAATAGCAATCCACACCTCTCCACCCAGATGCCAACCTCCCAAGACGCTCACTATCACAATCCTAAACAGCCCACTTAACACAACTCCATCAACTTGTACCTAATTCTTCAGCTAAAACTGTAGGTCGATAGGTCGAATACTAGAAACAACCTAAATTCCCCACCAACATATATCTACGAACCATAAATTAAATTTTTTAGATTTTTTTCGATTCCATGGAAAGACAAGGTAGGGGAAGAGTAAATATTAATCCCGTCCCAGAGACTAAGAAAACATTGAAGATGGAAGACATTCAATTGCGAGATGCCCATGTCACTGTATCATCTGATGTGAAAAACAATAAAGAAGAATTAAAACTTGTCTTTACATATAGTCTGGCATGTTTTTCAAAACAACAACAACAACACACCAGACTACCAGCTAACGATTCCATCACTCAGCACAGATTAGAGAAAACCTGTGTCATCAAACAAATGGGAAACAATGCTTGAGGAAATTACTGTCCAAGTCGTAGATAGTGTGTGTCACTCCAGTGCATACAGTGCTGGATATGATTTTAAAAAGGTGTCTACTAGGAGTCAAACACGCTCAAAACGCGTCAACAGAGCCATAACAGCTCTACTTTTCAGTGGATCTGATCACATCTCCCCACCCATGAGCACATCAAAGGACCCATCCTGTATTCTTATGCGTTGAAGCTGGATATCAGCCCATCCGCACGAGGCACACATACTGACGTACCTTGCACAAATATTTCAATACGAACAGCGGTTGTACAACTTTCGATGAACAAAATTGGCGACGATCGAGAGTAGCCTGCGAATCATCCCTGCTGCTCATGAATTTATGCAATCGTATCGGCCGAATATCGTCGTCAAATGTGTATTAAAACAATACATCACTCAATTATTACCGCTGACACTTCTTAACAATCACTTTCGCTTCAGAAACACAGTCAATCTGAACCAGCTGGCCACTGCTCAAGACCCATGACCGAAGACGAGTGCGCATTCTACTGTGCACTCGACTGCGCAGTTTGGATTAAAGTAACTCGCATTTTGCACGCGCGCACGAAATTATATATTTGAAAATAAAAATGCCCACGTTGCATTCACGTTTGAAACTTTTGCACCTTCGGCGAAATTGCTATAAATAATAAGGCAAAGTGTTTTAATTTATATTTCATTTCGGCAAATATACCGTCGGCGGATCCGTAAACCAAGTTATAAAATAACTAAGGCCTTACTTGTCAACTCGAGTCTAGACTAGTCCGATAAATCCGTCGTCTGTTGGCCTGACTGCTGGGGCGATTAGATTGACGGTGTCCTTTTGGGGGGGGTTATGTGTTGTGGTGTGTGTGGTGTTGTGGTGTGGGTGGTGGGTGGGTAGATGCACCCTTATTCTGGACATTTCCATCTGTCTGTCTGTCCGCAAAACTTTGGTCAACCTAGGGGCTAAACCACCAACCGATTCCAATGAAATTTGGTAGGGTAGGACCAATATTTCTGGGAATCGTGTGCTTTCGAATATGGGACCCCGGGCCCTAGCAACGCATAGCAACGGCCCTTTAAAGTGTCAAAAAATTCGAAAAAAAAAATCGAAAAAATTGAAGCTTAGAGTTCTGTGTGCAACTATCTAGCTCCCTTCATGCAATTTGCAGGCCCTAACAAAAATATTTGTAGGAGGAGATAGGTTTTGGGCGAGTTACATGTCGAACATTTCAGAAGAACGGTTAATTGCGAATATCTCTAAGAGAAAGAGTCTGATTTGATGAAACTTGGGTGAAATGTGTACAATGGCGCTAGCATGTACACAAAATGAATGGTTGCTATGCGCACCTCCGTTGCTTAGACTCAGCTAAAATACTTTATCGTACATCGTACACTTATTGTGGACTGTACAAATAAATCAATACCTCCGAAACTGGACCTCTGAGGGACCTGTTTTTTTTGTGCCCAAGGAGAAATGTCTTACAGCATCATATAAAAAAATAAAATCTTTAGCGAATAGATAATGGAATTACCAGGGCTGCCATTTGTTAGAGTCTCTTTGGAAACATGCCTGAATTTCACAAGGCGGGTTTCTGGGCGCAAACTAAGAGGGCTGTGGATAATCATATTTATTGTGCTAAATTGATTGATAGCATGTACATGAATACCGGCTAGTCGCGTCGGCCAGCTTTCCATCTAGAGCGAGCAGCCATGTCGCCTACCGGCTTGTCTTCATTGTTTTTTTACTGGCGCTACATGACGACAGTAGGAATAAAATAAATAAATATGCAACAGAACGTCAGATTTATCAGACTACTCTAGACAATTGTGTCACAAGGTGTGTTCCATCCCTTCCGTCTCTTCAAAAGGCACCACAGCTGACTCCGCTCATGAGACGTCTGAATGCCTCAATTCTGTGTTTGCTTCTAAATTGTGTGTCCCCAACACCTCACAACCCACCCTTCCCAGTTGTACCCAACTGCTCCTGGACTCTGTATTTTGCACCTGAGGAGGTTCTTTCAACCCTCAAGTCTGACTCTGCACCTGAACTGGATGGCATCAGCTCACATGTCCGAAAAACCTGATCTGCTGCTCCTTCACATTCGCTCTCTGCCCTTTTCACCCTATCATTTGCCCTATGTCATCTCACATCTGCTGGAAAATCCACCATCACTGCATTGCATAAAAATGGTGCAAAAATGTATCCCTCAACTACAGATGTATCAGCTTACTTCCAATCATCAACAACATCATGGAATCCATCATCACGGTTGATATAAACACCTTCATCTCAGATCACCAATTTGGTTTCAGACCTGGTCACTCTACCTTGGACATGCTGCTTATAATCACCAAACAATGAATGGAGGTCCTCAATATCAGACATGAGATCAGGTCCATCTCTCTGGACATATCTCATGCTTTTGATAGTCTGGAATCCTGCCTTCCTCTCCAAGCTCTACCTATGGCATCCAAGGCCAACTCCACACATGGCTTGCTGACTTCTGGAGCCAATATGTGGCTCTCAATGGAATACTTTCATTTCCTCTTCCTATCAAGGCTGGAGTACCCCAAGGCAGTGTTCTGGACCAAGTCCTATTCCTGATCTTCACAAATGAGGTCTCTGACTCTGGAAATAAGGTCTGTCTTTATCTATTTGCTGGTGACTCCACTCTCTGTTGTGACATCCCTCATTCTTCAGACAGGCAGGCTGCAGCCTTTTCCCTCTCTTCAGACCTTGACAAAAACTCACAAGCTGTTCAAACACTTGGAATATGTCTTTCAATCCTGGCAAATCTCACTCTCTCACTATCCCTTTCTGAAACCACCTCATCCACTTTCTCAACAATACTCTTGAGGAAGTTCAGTCATTCAAACTCCTGGGTCTCACTATCAGCCATGATGTTTCTTGGGCAAACCACATTTCAACGTTGGCCTCCAAAGCCAGCCGCCAACTGGGCATCCTCAGACGTACGAAGTCCTTCCTTGGCACACCTGAACTCCTATTCACAAGGCCTTCATCCACAGCTTGATGGAGTACTGATCTTCCCTTTGGGCTGGCTCCCCACCTCACATCTTACTCAGCTAGATGCTGTGGAAACCAACGCCTTCAAGATAATTGGAATTTCCCATGCTGAAGCCGTCTATGGACTTATCACCGCCATCACAGACAGTCTCTGTCTTCTACCGCCCCTTCTGGTCTTCTTTCTCAGTGGTCTCTATCTGCTACCGCCTCCTTTCTGGGCTTGCACCTCTCTGGTTTGTCTCCCCCTCACCTCCCCCCCCTCCCCTTCCCAAGGTTTCTGCAGGGTTTACACAGTCCACCGTCAACCCTCTTCTGGCAAAACGACCGAAATCCAGGATCACCACTCACCTCCACTCATTTGTTCCTCTTTTTTTCCTACCTGTGGAATCAACTTCCAAATCCTCTTCAATTTCATTCTTCCCTCCAAATCTTCAAGACAGAAGTTCACCACCATCTCAGATCATCCCCAATCCAAAACCAGGATCTTTTCTATCCTTGTTAACCCCACCCAAATCCCTCCTAATTTTCTGTTTTTTCTCCTTGGAGTTTCCTTCTACATTTATTTATTCCCATGCAGCCTATGGCTGCTTGGCTGCATCATTTTCTGGGGGTGCGGGTGTGCTGCTGATACAATGCCCCTGCTACCAGTAAGATGGTACTCATTTTGCTGACCTCGGTAGGATGACGGGCTGCATCAACCCATCTGGCATATATTCAATCGAATACCAGGGGCCTGAACTCAAGACCCTGAGATCTTAAGCCAGCCACCTTAACCGTTAAGCCAACACCAGGCTTTCCTTCTCCATGTATGCGTGTTTTGCGTTGTGTTTTTGTCTGTTACATCTTGATCCATTTGGTGTGCTAGCTCTTCCACGAGCCTCAACTACGTATACAAAAAGAAAAAGAAAAAAACAAGCAGTCATAGACTGGTACTTATGAATCGTCAACTTGACCTCTGACCTTGTCTAATAAAGCTGTCTATAGAGAAGGAAGCGACGCAAACCAGAAGTTTCTACGATGATTCTGTACCAAACCTCTCATAAAACATCCGATTTTTACCAGAATTTCGACAACGAGTGTTAAGCATACTTAACCGTTACAAAATTGAAGACAGGATTAAAATTGATTTAAAACGAGCGCGTAATGCCGTGTGTTACAATCCCCTCATTAGCATAATCTTCAGTTAAGCCTCAGATACGACACCCGACATAAATCTCATAAAACATCCGATTTTTACCAGAATTTCAACACGAGTGTTAAGCATACTTAGCCATTACCAAAAGTGAAAACAGAATTGCGATCCGAGTTAAAACGAACTCGTAACGTCGACCGAAGCAAAAATCTCATTTCTCCACGCAATTATTTAATATTATTTTCAAAGTCACAAAACCGTAATATTCGGCCATCCACCAACAATCTTTACATAATCCGACGGCTTAGCGAGTCAGGCATGTCGACGATAACCTTTATTGGGATAAAAAATGACTTTTAAACACCATCTTTATCGAAAACACCGTCAGCGCGCACACGCAAAACCTTTACATGACTCAACGACGCGTCTGCTCGAGCGGCTGCACACCACGTGACGAGCGTGACGCGGCGAGTGAAATATTTTTATGCAATCTTAAAACGTCTCCAAAACATCCGATTTTTTTTTACCAGATTTCGACAACCGAGTGTTAAGCGTCCTAAGCGATCGCAAAACCGAAGACAAAATTAAAATCGAAGTTAAAACGAACTCGTAACGTCGACCGAAGCAAAAATACTCCATTTCTCCACATGAATTTACGGAATTATGTTTGACCTTTACTGTGACCTTGACCTTTGACCGATTTTGACCAAAATCTAATCAGCGCTAGCCATCACCCCTGAATCACGTGGTGTAATTTGACATTGTAGCTTCTTCCGTTCTCGAGTTATCGTGCCTACAAACACACAAACAAGCAGTCATAGACTGGTACTTACAAAATCGTCAACTTGACCTCTGACCTTGTCTAATAAAAGCTGTCTCTAGAGAAGGTAGCCGACGCAAACCAGAAGTTTTCTACGATGATTCTGTACAAACCATCAAAAATGAATGTTTGACCTCACTGTGACCTTGACCTTTGACCGATTTTGACCAAAATCTAAGCAGCAAACTAGCCATCACCCTCCTGAATCACGTGGTGTAATTTGGACATTGGAGCTTCTTCCGTTCTCGAGTTATCGTGTCTACAAACAAACACCACACAAACACACACACAAACAAACACACGAACAGAGGATGGAAGTCATCAATATACTTACGAAATCTTTAGATTTCGTAAGTAAAAAAGTAGGAACAAATGAGTGGAGGTGAACATTTCATCTTGAAGGAAATGGTCATCCCAAAACAAACGATTGAGCTAATCAGATCATTACATAAAAGCCAAGGTGACAGTTTGTACACATTCGTCCTCAGCTAGGCAAGGGTGCATTTTTTTACTTACGAAATCTTAAGTATATTGATGACTTCCGTCCTCTGTTTGTTACTTACGAAATCTAAAGATTTCGTAAGTATATT
>CM068965.1:41963784-41982310 GCA_035128595.1 Eptatretus atami | reverse complement strand
CCAAGAGAGATACTATATTCATTGGTGATAGAAGGGAAAGGGGGCTGTCGAAGTTTATTCCTGATATGTCAACGGGAACAAACACAGACTGGATATAATCAAAGGAGGAATGTATAATAATGATACAAAGCAGGTAAAGTTTACTGTGGCAGTTCCTCTTAAAGGTATATTGGATTTTGTGATCATGATAATTCTGTATGGTCTTAAAATTAGATTTGCAACTACAAAGGAGATATGAAAATCAGATACTTTTGGTGGTTGGTAGTGCTTTGGTGAGCAGAATAATTTGTAATTGATGAAATGATTGGTATGTAGTGAATATCTCCTAATCTTAACAACAGAAGAGATTGTTGAATAGAAGACTTACTCAAGAACCACTCGGTGTATTCATACTCAAACGAGATGCCCAATACGTTAGAACTCAACCAAACCTACTTACACGGTGGAAATTTGGTGTTCTGGAAGGAAAGCCACGATATTGTGATCATTTTTAAAGAAGCCAGATGGTGATACTGCGGACTGATAAGAATAATGCATGAGGTGATATGCTAATGGTGAAACAACTTCGTGTTTCTCTAGATGGCACATTTTACGCACGAGATTCAGATTGGAAATTATCATGTGGGAAAAAAATGATTTTGCTGAAGCATACAAGTCTTACGCAGAAAGTTGTGTGAAGTAATGGAAATAAGAACCTATTTGGATATGCAGCATTTTAAAGTTTGTATACAATCTATGCGTTTTGACTGAGTGCTTCAACAAGGAACTATAAGTCTAATGAGTGATTACTTCCTAACATTGAAAGAGGAGAGAGTGAAGAAGTTGATGCATATTGTTTGCTTTTGGAAGAAACAGAATACAGATTAATTACAGATATATGGTGTTATGAATAGTCTCACTTAATTTTTTTGTTAAATAAATGAGTGGCAAAGTACAACTGGGGTATATGTTAATGCAAATCACTCTCATAAACTATCATCTTGTTGGTTCAAAATCAAAGCCTTGTAACGATAAACGTTATACAATTCAGAGAAAAGGAGCAAGTAAGAATGATGTTTTTGCCTCACAAGAGAACAGGTTAAATCTGAACGGATACTGGCTCACTTTAAAATTAAAATGACAAAACCAATGTGAAAAAATATCAATAAGAGAGACGAGTGGCAGGATTTCTCCAATTTCTATCCTTTATTTGCTGGTTTAAGTGCGGTTGGAGCATTGACGGGTGGTATTTCAACAGCGGTGAAAATGCCACGAAAGGAAGGCTCACTCCGGCTTCAAAAGAATTGGAAAGAACATAACAAAGAGTTGGAGAAACAAATTATGAAGTGGTTAATTAGTAGATTTTGCTGAAAAACTTGAAGGTCTGCCTGATACAGCGAGATGTAGTTGGAGAAATGCTTTCTTCTATCGCACAGCAGGTGTAAAATTAACTAAAGAGGGTAATGGATTATTCTTTCTAATTAAATAAATGAGCCCTTGATGAGTGGGTTTAAAGAATTTTGGAAAGAGATACACATTCAAATTACAACTTGTCAATATTGTAGGAAATTAAAAAATCATAATGTGTTTTTGTATGAGAGATGAATTAACAAATGTGCCGAAACATACAAGAATATTATTATGAACTTAGAAGATAATAATGCCGGTTCTCCATTGGGTTTGTATTTTTAATAATCAAGACAAATATTTTATTTGATAGTTTTGGTCTTCCACCACCTGGTTTGAAGTCATAAAATCTTACAGAATGTGGTTTATCAAACATTTCAAGTCCAAGAATTAAATTCTAAGTGTTGTGGTCTAATTATTGTCTATATGTGTTATTTCACTAACAAAAATAAAAATTTTTATGACATTATTTTTAATCTAATATAAATGACTTATTGTTGGGGAAGACTGGTTCTACTTTGGTGTAATCCCAAGAAACTGGATATTGATTATCAAATTATTACACAAAGCGACAGGCTTGAACGACATAAATAATATAACCAAAAAACAATAATATGAAACATGCTTATAAATTAAAAATTATCCAGCCCGGACTGACGCGAAGACTTTGGTGGATTAATGATTGTATCACAATATATATCCTTAAATAAAACGGCTGTGTATTCACAAGAGACAGAAGTGTTGATTTATCTCCAGGTCATACAGAATTCACAGTTCGAATTAAAATAAATTTTTCTAAAGGAAGGGCGTATGATTTGTATGAGAATGAACAATGGGGGTATGATATGAATGATTTAGGGTATAATTGGTCATTTTAAAATTAACCTCGAAGACCTGGAGCATTAAATCAGTCTCGTAAGGAAGAATATTATCCACTTGGTATAGAGAATGAGTTTTGTGGAGCCACGATTAGTAAACAACAATAAAAGAATTTAATAAGGGTAAATATAATATGGTTTTGCCCTTGTTATCTCATGAAAACAGAAAAAACAGATTATATGTAATAAGTAGGGAAATACAAAATGATTTAACTATGGGAAGATGGGGAGGTGTTTCGTGTCATAATATTATTCTAACATATTTTCTAATACATAATGACGCAAGAAGGCTTCCAAGAAAATTATCATTTTCTGTTGTCCAAGCAAACCTTCAAGAACAGGGTATCGGTATTTTAATAAATATGTTCTACACCATAAGAATGATGTATTTTCAATAAAAGATTGGCTTTATGCTGATGTTGATAAACCGACAACTTTGGAATTAACTAAAATGTTAAATAATGAAAAAATTATAAAGAAAGAAACGAAAGGCTCTTTTAGAAATTCAAAAGAAATTTTATTGGTTTCCTGTTGTAAAAAAATTATTTTGGATACACAGAATAACAAGAATCCTGATGAATATATGTATGATATTCTATGGGGTGTAAGCGTTCAAGTATAGTAAGGGACGAGGAAGGAGTTGAAGAGAGAGAAGAGGAGAGGAGAGAGAGAAGAAAGAGAAAGAGGAAAGGGAGGAAAGAGAAAGAAAAGGAGGGAGGAGAAGAACAGAGAAGGAGGAGAGGGAGAGAGAGAGAAGAGAGAGAAGAAGAGAGAGGGAGGAAAGAGAGAAGAGGAGAGGAGGAGAGGGAGGAAAGAGCGAGACAAAATAAATATCAAATATGGAAACCAGTGAGATCAAAAAAGATTGGTGGTATACAGAAAATAACTCAAACCCACCGAGGAGGAACAAAGAATTGACAAGTCTATTTGCAATACTTTTCTTCAAGACTATTGACATCGTCAAGCTATTCATTTTAATTCAAGTTTTTTTCTTGAATAAATGGAGGAGAGAGTGAAGGCATTTCTAAGGATTCTTTATGTTTTAAAAATTAAGATTCAAATGTGCAATGTTGGAAACTAAAAAAGTTTTTGCACTCTGCAGGAATTTTCTCATAAATAAATGAGTTATTGTCTCAAATGTAAAAAGAAACTAATACTAAAAATATTTCATATATTAAAAGTAAAAATAACAGGGTTATATAAAAAGGTAAATGTTCGGTGTGTGGTTCAAAAAAAAATCAATTATCTCCAACACAAACTCGGAGGAGATATACAAAGTTTTTATCAGGAAGTAATATTTACAACTACTGGAATACCAGGGGAATTACATCTACCAGGGTATTCTTTCTGTGGTCCAGGCACAAACTTGGATAAAAGATTAGATGAGGCAGACATCCTAAACCATGGAGTAAACTATCAATGGGTTGATGAAGTGTGCATGAGACACGATATTGATTATGGAATTACCACAACTTTGAAGAAAAGCATGAAGCCGATAGAGAATGTTGTATAATTTGTCTCTGGATACAAAATCCAACCTTGAGAGAAAAAGTTTGATCGGTTCATCGTGAAGAAGAATGATCAGTGCTAAATTGAAACTTGGACTTGGAAATTCAAAAAACTTATAGACTCTAATGATGTCATTAAGATTGAAGAGCAATTAGCTGATGAATTACATAAACCAATATTCAACAAGTTTTCGTAGAGGAAGGTTTATTCAAGGAAGTTGATTATATCTTGGTCCGCTGATTGATTGAACTCAATAATGATAAGGGGTACAAGTATGCTTTTAACCGTTATTGATTTGAGGAGTAGATACGGCATGGGTGTGTACCATTAAAAAACAAAACAGGTAATACTCTTATGTTAGCCTTTCACCAGATATTTAATAGAAGTTAAGAGAAACCTAAAAATTGTGGACTGATGAGGGTAGAGAGTTTTATAACAAGACATTTATGATTTTCTAAAAAATAACAGTATTCATACATTATACAGTACCTTTAATGAAGGGAAGGCGGTTGTTATTGAACGTTTTAATCGTACCTAAAAGAGAGACTATCATAAAAAATTCACACAACTCGGTTCACAACAAGTTATCTTTTATTCAGGATATTGTGATAAGTATGAATAACACGATTCATACGTCAACAAAATCTGAAACCACAGAAACATTTACAAAATAAAATATGAAAAAGAGATTAATGTCAGAAAACCCTAAGTTCAAATTTGGTGATATCGTAAGAATATACAGGTGAAATCTCATTTTGAAAAAGGTTTACTGACAGATGGACGAAAGAACTTTTTAAATTGTTTCTGTAATAGATACGGTTCTTGGACTTATAAGATATATGATTTAGAAGGGGAAGAGATTTTAGGTTCATTTTATTCACAAGAATTCAAAAGACAAAGATAAATTGAATTTTTTTTGACTCCGCTTTTTGACTCCACCCACACAAGCCCGCCCAACACAAACTCCCACAAACCCCACCACACACAACCCCACACAAGCTCCACACAAGCTCCACACACACACAAGCTCCACCCACATTCATCAATATTCACATAATTAGTGATTAGTTAATTAGTTCCCACACACAACATGTTTATTTAATTAAAAAATTATCCACTCATCCACCCATCACCATCTCTCACCCATCCATCTCGATCCACACAAACTCATCCACATTCGCACCCTCCCACATAAGCTCCACCCACACAGCCCCTCCACACCGAAGCCCCGCCACACAAGCCCCTTCCCCCTCATCCCACTTTGACCCACCACACAAGTCCCCCACACAAGCCACTCCCACACCGAGCCCGCCCACACAAGCCCTCCCCCCTTCATCCCACACAACCCCTTCCACACAGCCCGCCCCCAAGCCCCGCCACAACGCCCCACCCACACACGCCCCACCAACACAAGCCCGCCCACACAAGCCCTCCCCTCCCCCCCCCCCCTCCCTGTGCGCCCCCACCTTTGACCCACCACCTCCCTCATCCCACCACCCTTCCCCACCACACACACGGGAGGGGAGGGGGTGGGATTGAGGGAGGTGACTGGGTCAATTGGGGGAGCGCACCTAACCCCCCTTCATGTCTTGATTCTTTTTTTATAATTCAAAATCAAGTAATTGTAAACAAAAAAATATATATCATCATATTGAAAATATTATATTCATTTGCGAGAATGTATAATCTTTCCCACAATCTTCTTCAGATGTTCTTGTGATTTCGAAACTCAGACACCATATTCTGTTTTGAAACAAAAGTGGATAATAATTACGGTTTATAAAGATAATTACATGGTAATATTAATAAGCCTGGTGTTGGTTCTCAGTCAGCCTCGTTGACCACTGAAATTAACACACCAGGAGGCCGACTCAGCCTGTCATCCTTCCGAGGCCAATAAAATGAATTCGGTGTACTGGCATAAACCGCGTCCAATAACTGATGCAACCCATAAGGCGACATCCAAAGAAAGAGTGATATTATAAAAGAATAAATAAACATAATAATAATAAATTCAAAAACATTTACCTCCAGAAAATCATGTGTTTGTATCAGATTGGTTCAACAGCTTATGTTGTGTGATCGAGCTGAAAAAAAATAAAAATAATGAGTCAAGGGTATAGATGAGAGAACAGATAGAGAGAGGTAGATAGAAAGACAGACAGAGAGACAAACAGAGAGAGAGAGGAGAGATACAAAGACAGACAGGGAGAGATACAAGAGAGACAAACAGACAGGGAAGAGACACGCACACACCACACGCACCACACACGCACACGCACGCACCACCACATACACAGACACACACCATACCATCACATAATACACACACACACATACACACACATACACAAACACACATACACGCACCACACACCACACACACGCCACACACACACACGACACACACGCGTGCGCGCACACACCACACACAACGCACACGCACGCACACACACATACACAGACACACACCACACACAACACACATACACGCACACACACACACAACGCACACCACACAAACACACGCCACACACACGCGTGCGCGCGCACACACAACACACCACACACCACACACACACACACACACACACACATAATACACACACACACATACACACACATACAAACACACAATACACGCACACACCACCACACGCACACCACAAACACACGCACACAGACACCCACGCAACACAACACACACACACGCAACACACCACATACACACACACACACACGCAAACACACACACACACACAGCACACACAACACGTCTCACCGTTGGTTTAATTCACTCGAGATCAGTGGCCTTGATAAGATTCATACCAGTCTATACATATTGTTTTTTCAATTCTCTTCTAAAATCACTGACTTCATCAATAAGGGCATTTATCTCATCGACCTCATGCGTCAAATGTAAATTCACGTCATCCAAGGACCTGCCACAAAACAAAAAATATTTTAGCCATTATCACGAATAATTTATAATCATTTGCTTATCGTTCAAAGAGGAACTAAACCCATACAAAACGTACCAACTTTGTAGTGAATGTTATCTTCATCGGAAGAGAGCAAGTCCATGGCTCAGTTTTTTTTTACCATTGGTACAAGATGTAAAGATCAGAGGGCTTGAATAAGACGTCGTGTGAGTCATTAAAGTCTTTTCATTCTCTTTCTCAGAGATCGACCTCTACAAGAGAATTAATTCCATGCACATTCGTCGTGATATATAAACTGCTCTTCTTCACTGCCTGGACCTGCCAGAAAAAAATATATCAGAATTATCACGATTCAATATATAATCACTGCCTTCATCGTTCAAGAGAAACACCATCTTACAAACTTACCAGCTTGTGTTGAGCTGTTTGTTCGTTGGGAGAAACATCGTTGATGCTCAGTTGTAAAAATGAAAATCCGTCTGGCAGAAACTGTCTGGCGAATCACTTATAAGGCAAGCGATGAGAAATTTCCAGAACATCGGGTGTGCCACAGGAAATGACGCTTCTGGTGAGACAGCTTGGAAAATAATTGGGCGATTATATCTCTCTTTGTATGAATCATTTTCGAAACATCCTTAAAAATGCTTGATTAAACTTGATTAATTACTTGCTTGATTAAACTTGAAGCTTAACTTAATTAAACTTATGTTTTAAGCCTGTCCGTGTTCGAATTGGTTAAGATAAACACGAGTGTTCGATCACACAATAGTTCCTGTTTTTTCAACAGCACGACGATGTCGAAAAAAAAACACTCTCATTTTACAGACACGACCGTGTCGAAAAAAAAAAACACTTCCTCATTTTACCAGCACGACCGTGTCGAAAAAAAACCACTTCCTCATTTTAACAGCACAACTGAAACATTTAAAAAAACTAGTTTATGGTGTGGTTTAATACAAAAAAATATATACACTCAGTGAGTGGTCAGATGAGATCATTAAGAGAAGTATATCATTTCGTAATGGCCAAAAGGGTAATCTTGAAAATATAAAGATTCAATAGTTTTGTTTTTTAAAATATTTTAGATGGGGATTATTGTGCAAAAGAAAATTAAACTATTGAAGAATATGAGAAATGAACAAATGTTTATAGGTTCAATGAGTGAGCTAAACAATATGCATTGTTTTATTGAAAATGAGTGTCCCTCGGCTTACAGGTTTCAGATATCTCTTCAGAATCACTTGAACAAACCACATTACTAACGTCTCACTTTGAACCAATCTTTATCTTGTCACATTGGTTATTTGAATAGAATGCCCCTAGGTTAAAAGGGGAGACAAACAAATAAAAATAAAAAATTTTAAAATAAGGGGTTATAATTATAGTGAAATAAAATTTAAAATATCATATAAATTTAAAAAATATAATAATAAATATTTAAAATATAAATAAAAAAAATAAAAATAATTAATTTAATATAATAATTAAAAATATAATTATTATAATATATATATTTTTTTAAATATTATAATATATACTAATTATATTAAAAATTATTTTAATAAATAATTTATATAAAATAAAAATAATAATAAAATAAATAATATTTAATATAATAAATTATAATATTAATACTTATTATATAATACCTTGGGTAAAAGGGGGTGGTAATTTTTAGGGGAAAAAATGTGAATCGCTGAAAATCCCCCATTCATTACATGGGGAAAAGTGAGCCAGAATCAGAGTATCATCCACCCTACTTATATATGTGCTGTATATATATATATTTATCATGTGTATATATATTTATATGTGATATATATATATATATATATATATATTTAATTTTTTAATTTTTTTTGCACGTGCTATTTCTTATTCTGAAACGTCCCATAAATAATTGTCGAAAATTTAATTTCAAAATATTGTTGGGTTTTGGATCCCTGGGTTAAAAGAAACACTGACATATGGAGTGAAGCTAGTTATTTCATAATATTCTGTTTAGCTTAAAGTATACTGTATTCATGTGGGTAGATATTCATTGTGAGTGTGTTGTTAGAAATCCGAAATGTGCTATGTCAGAAATGCACACCCTTTCCTGCATCCATTTCCCATATTACTCATCACAATATGCTCCGCTAATAGCCCGAGCTCGTTCAGCCCGCCATTCCTAAACCTTGGTGCAAACAACATACCAAACTCAACCCAAACTGGTTTGGTTGACACCAGGAACCACGTATCACGCCAGATGGCTCGATCCATCACCTCCGAGAGACAGCGTGCCAAAACTTTGAGAGCCAATCACCGGATACCAGCAGAGGTCAGAGTAGCAATGCACCTATCAGGTTCAGAGGATTATCTTTCGGTGGCCGCAACTCCTACAGACAAGTCGGGGGGGAGGGGAAGGGAGGGGGGGGCGCGAGTGGAGGGAGGCAAGATTCCAACACAAGGTGGAGCTTGAGATGAATACAGCTTTTGCCAGAGAGCTTCTTCTTGAGAGGGACAAGTGGAATGAGCCCTAACCACCAGCCAGCCTCAAACGTCTTGCAGTTTCTCATCGTACAAGCCGCATATTCTCGTCCGTTTGAGTTTCCTCTCTACCTTTCCTTTATTCACCTTTCCTGCATGTTCTCATTCTCTCCCCCCCCCCTCCCCTTCATTCCTTTATTCACTTTTCTCGTTCTCATGCCTTTATTTCTGTGATGCATTCAACACTTCTTGTCCTTTTGCGCATTTGCGTCAACCCTACTCGTCATGCTGCGCCACCTGGAATCATTGGCCCTCGCTTCGCCTCACACACCTCCCTCCTTTCCCGCCAAAACCAAAACTACATTGAGTTTGCGCTGCCGATGGCACATTTCAGACGTGCGGAAAAGGCAGCATGTAGGGGACGGTGAGGAGGGATCAAGAGCGGAGCACGAGGAGTCCATACCCCAAGACCATCAGTCAGAACCACTGGTGGCGTTGGCTCATTCAGGCTGGCGCAAAGTGTGAAGGGACATGGCACATGACCCCAGCTTTTTCTTTCTCTCCTACTATCGCACCCCTTTCCTATCTCTCTTTTCCCCGGATGCATGCGGCACCAGTCATTGTAAAGCTGGTAGGTGACTGGTAAGGTTCCGAGGGTGGGTATGTCGTGTAAGGGTCATGGGAAATGTTGATACATGTTGTAAATATCCGCTTCATTCAGCCTCTGTCTCTTTTTGTAAATACCGTACTTGCTTGTTTGCTACGAAAAGCCTGTTCATAAGAAACATGTGTCTTGACTTATTCTCTCGCTTCTGATTGCTCAGTCGGATAGCTGAGGGATAATTGGACTTGATAAGTGTTAGAAGCACTTAAGTAACCAGTGGTCTCACTTGGCCTACTAATTAAGATTGGTTACTTGATCATCGACAAAGTACCCACTCGCACTCGGGCTTGTTCGTATGGTAACACAACTCTGGGCGTGGGATCCCACTGTGGAAGTTCAGGGGTGACTGGCGATTGTGGATTCTTCGAGACACGCCATCCTCTCTGGATTATCCGGAGGTGACGTTCATTACGCTGGTGTCTTTCGGGAGCCAAAACCGTCGCAATGTGTTTTCAGATCTTAATAAAGACATTTTAATAATCATTCAGATATTTGGTGGTCTTCTTTCTAATAGTAGTATTTTTGTTTGAAACATTTTTATTTTGATGGTGATTTTTAATAATCTAACTTTAATTTTAATTAGGACCTTTAGTATGTAATTAAACTTGGCTTCAGGTTTTCACTCCTCAGCCCGAATGGGCTAAGGGGTATGTCGTTACAGGCGTTGTCCGGGCGTCTGTCACTTTTGGTTTCCGTCAATTTCGAGGAGAACGCCTTGTCCGATTAAATCCATTTTGCAGTGTGTGTTGGGGCTGGGTAGAGGAAGGTTCCTTTCGATAATGAGCGCATTTTCACCCCTCAGCCCGAATTGGGCTAAGGGGTATTGTCGTCACAGGTGTTGTCCGGGTGTCTGTCAACTTTTGGTTTCCATCAATTTCGAGGAGAACGCCTTGTCCGATTAAATCCATTTTTGCAGGGTATGTTGGGGTTGATTAGAGGAAGGTTCCTTTCGAAAATGGGCGCGCTGCGATTTTCAATGTGGCCTCCATGGCAGCCATCTTGAAATTGGTTTCCGTCGATTTCGAGGAGAACCCTTGTCCGATTAAATCCATTTTTGCAGGGTATGTTTGGGTTGACTAGAGGAAGGTTCCTTTCGAAAACGGGCGCGCTGCGATTTTCAGTGTGGCCGCCACGGCAGTCGTCTTGAAATTAGTTTTCGTCAATTGCAGAACGGCTTGGCTTGTCCGATTAAATGCATTTTTGCAGTGTGTGTGTTGGAGTTGAGTAGAGGAAGGTTCCTTTCGAAAATGGGCGCGCTGCGATTTTCACTAGCCGCCACGGTAGCCATCTTGAAGTCTGATTGATTTTCGATATGCGTCCAACGTGCTCTAACTGACTGCATCATCGTGATATCACTGCTTCCTTTTACAATGCATGGCTGAGGGGTTACGCCCGCTTTGCGGAGCTATTTTTGTTTTTGTACTCCAATAATTAATCATTTGTCTAAATAATTTGAGCAATCACATTTTAGTTTTTGGGGTCTTATGCAACTGATCAGCTTTCCACCAGAGCAACTGATTTATTTGGTCGAAATTCAACAATGGTAACCAACACGATCTCACTCACTTGTCATTCCCTAGGTATTCAAGTCTATTAAGTGCTTTCTCGGAAGGTTGGAGACTCTTTCTGAAGATCCAAGCAAAGAGAGTGAGCTGGGTGAGTTTGAAGATCAATTGTGAATTGGATGGTCGTGTTCAGTGGTGTGGGCTGATTGGATAGCTCCTTGCATTTGCAGGAACTATCCACCCTAATCACTCCTGCATTCCTCCTGACCCAATTGTTCTCACCGACCTGCAGCATCTGTTGTTGGCTCTCCATCAGTGCCACACTTGCCTTTGAGTTCTTCTTCCCCTTTAGTTTGCAGCACATTGCTACAGGTCACATCATTTGCTGGGGATTTAGCTGAATTGCTGATGTTATGCCCATTATAAGTTGTAGCAGGAATTTGGAATTTGGCCAGGGTGCAGGCAATAGCTTGACCTACTTTTCATGATGGACAACGTGGGATCTTTAGCATCCACCAACTAATGCTAGCAGACAGGACACCCAGTTTAACGTCCATCCATATGTTGAGGCTTTTCCCTGCATGCAAAACACCTGGATGACAATTTATACCTGTGTCATGATTCAAACCCATGCTAGACAGCTCAGAGGTGAGTGTGCATACCTCTTGAGTCTAGACTATCCCGGCAGCTCGCCTTTGAGTTGTCCAGTTTATTTGATTTAGCTCAACTATAAACTCTCACCGTAGTGTTTCACAGTCAGGATCTTGCATCAATGAGTACACTGTCCTTCAGAGAGGTGCTAAGCTGGTTGTACCGTCTGCTCGTACTTCCTGGTGGGCTTTCATCATCCCACGGTCTCTTTTGCAAGAATAGGTCATTGTGTACTGGCAGCCTGTAGCCAATTTCAAATTGCTGCCCCACTACTGAGAAAGGCAATGACAAACCATTCAGTGTATCTCTGACCATTAGATTATTTTGATAGCACCAAAGCTCTGAGAAGTGTATGGACATTGGATTGGCTTTGATTCTGCAATGTAGTCCAATCATAGCAAGTTACCGACTGGTCCTTTATTAATTAACATTGTATAAGCAATGCAGGTAATTGGAAGTTGAGGAAGATGTATTTTAAGCTTTTAACTCGAGTTGCGGTCTGCAAGTTCATTCCGTCTTGTCTTCTTTTCTGTGCAGAGAAAGACGTGCTTAACACCTCCCGGCAGACAGGAGAGGCTGAGGGATGGGCTGGATGGGCAGTGACGGGTGTTGCGTCCATCACATCGAAATTCATCCGACCTGGGGCGACCGCAGCACCAACAGCATCAAAGGCCTCCTGCTCGGAACCCTCTCCCAAAGAGAGACCAACAGATGACAACTCTGCTCCAACTGCTCACAACGTTTTGGGTCAGAGCAATTATTTTGACTGTCGAGCCGTAATTACACCGTCAGCATGGAAGGTGTAAGATCGAAAATGTTAGCTTGAAATATGGCCCTTTGCCTTCTTGGCTTCAATCTTCCTGTACACGGCCATGATGGTTCTTGTATCATTGCATCTCTTTGGGAAGAGACTCTCAAATATGATGTAAATTTATTTAATATCTGTACATGACCAACTCTTTATTTTATTTTATTTTATTTTATTTTATTTTTTGAAACATTCAGAGAATACTGCTTCGGTCATGTTTGTTTAAATGCTTTATAATAGAAATGCTAAGCCTGGTGTTGGCTTAGTGGTTCGGGTGGTGGCTTGGGATCCTAGGGTCCAGAGTTCAAGCCCCGTTGGGCCACTGAATTAATACACTAGGAGGTTGACTCAGCCTGTCATCCTTCCGAGGTCGGCAAAATGAGTACCAGTGCACTGGTAAGGGGGACACTGCATCAGCGGCATAGCCGCATCCCAACCAATGATGCAACCAGCAGCTACAGGCTGCACTTGATAGAGAGAGAATAGAAATGTTAGCCCCGTCTGGTCGAGATAATTATTCTGAAAATTATAACTCCACGCCGAAATGGCTTGAGACATGCATGAGATTTATTTGAGGGAAGGATCTGTGTCTTTCCAAGTTGACTTTTTGCTGTTAATTACAACCTCACTGCAAAAGCAAAATAAATAACATGTGTCTTGGCTTGTTGTTTTCCTCAGCACCAAAGCCATCAAAACCTTCGGCTGATGTTTGTGAGACCGAAACTTCACACGAGATGGCAGACACTGAGGGAGATGGGGAGGACTGGGATGATGGTGATTGGGGAAGTCTCGAGGTATGTTTTGTTTTCTTAGGGAATTCGTACCCAGCTTGTGGACCCCAAGAGAGCTTGGTGACTCAGTGTACTTATTGTAGTTGTATTTTCAGATTACTCCACTTTATTCTCTGGTTATGTGTTCTGTATACTTGGTGGTGGCTTAACAGTGAAGGCTGTCGTCTTAGGAGCTTCGGGTCCTGAGTTCAATCCCCAGTTCCACCGAAATAACACCAGCTGGGTCAGACAGCCTGTCTTCCTTTTGAGGTCGGCAAAATGAGTACCAGCTTGGGGGTAAGAGATCAGTAACGGTTTATCTGGTGATTGCAGTGGCACCGGGGTAATGTGGAACCCTTGATGTGAGGTGGATGAGCTAGTATTTAACCAACGGCAACCACAAAACTACACCTGTGGAGAAGAGGGTGGGTATACAGTGTCGCTGAAGCCGTGGAAGGCATGTTCCTCGTCTAGTGGATGACACTGCAGTCCAATTCTTCCCCAACAACTTTTGTACCATTTTCAGGGTATAAATGGGCACTGATATTTGTTCTCGGTGCTTATTCATAAAAAAAAAACCCTCTCCCCCATCCTGTGCAGGTGGCTAGAAGCCAGTAAAAGCAGACCCTTCAGGTAGCCTTTAACTAAGGTCGACAGCTTACCCTGAATGTTCTGTAAGTCCGAAAAGGTCACAAATGATTAAAAGATCGTTTATTTGCCTAATTCTGTGTGAATCCCATCTCTCTCTGTGGTTTCCCTCTCACGTCGCCTTGGCACATAGGGCTGCCAAGGCGGTTTCAATGGCTAGGAAGCACATTCCTGGTCGGGTCGCCACTTTAACGCAGAGAGTGAAGGGAGGAATTTGTAATTTGTTCAGGGTGCCGGCGATAGCTCACCTACTCTTCATGGAGGACACTGTAGGATCTTCATGTCCAGCAACTAATGCCGGAAGATGGGACGCCTGTTTAACGTCCGTCCGAGGGACGGTTCACATTGATGAATCGCCCTGCCTCTGAAACACCGCAATGACAGTTTATCGCTGGATCGGGATGCAAACCCAGGCTAGACAGCTTTAGAACCGAGTGTACCTCGAGGTCTAAGCCATCCTGCCAGCCCATAAATCCCATCACCACATTCCAACATGCACAATGTTTAAGTGGGAGAGCCTGGAATTTGTAATTATTCATGCCAATATCAAGAATGTGCTTGATGAACTAATCGGAGAAAAATATTTTCTCTATTCAGCCGCTGTGATGGAACATTTATGTGTTTGAGTTCATTTTGGGGGCAGGGAAAAGTGAGCACTATGCAATTAATTTAATTTAATGCTTACATTGTGAAAAGGCAAAGCGCACATTATTTTTTTCTTCTTGTTTTTGCAAAAATAAGTAAATAAATAAAACATGTCCGTGGTATCATCCGCTCTTCCAGCCAGTGTTATAATGATGATGTTAATGTAAATAATATGACTCTCTGTCTCACCGCTTCATGCATCACCACCAAACTTTGTGGGCATAATTAAGGATGTCTTACAATTCTGCTTATGACATCGCAGTTTACGTCCAACTAGATTTATTCCACGGACTTTAGTCAAAGCATTCGCCATGCTGGTTGACTTGGTGGCATTACTGTGGGTTGGGGTTTCAAGCCAAACATCACAGGATTGTTTGTTATTCTCAATTTATTACCCTCGCTAGAGGAGAGGGTATTGCATTTGGGCGCATTTGTTTCTTTGTCTATCAGTCTGGCTGTTTGTCTGCACAGAACGTGAGTATGTGTGTTAATTACATTCGACCATTTAGAACCTTAAGACCCCTGAAGACCCCCCAAATCATGAAAACCTTTAGAACCCTAAGACCATTTAAGACCCTTTTGAACCCAAACACCCTTTTTATTTCGGGGGCAGACCCTCTAAGACCCTTTAGGCCCACTCACAACTAAACCCGATTGACCCTGTTACACTCCTGAGAACCTTTCGATCCTCTTTTAACCCTTTAGAACCCCAAAGACCCTTTGACTCCTTTCTCCCCTTCTGACCTTGAAACCTTCACACCTTTCAGACCTTTTAATACCCGGTGGACCCCTTTGACTTTTAGACCCTTTAGACACATTCCGACAATTTTCACCATTTGACCTTTACTTCTTTTCAGACCTTTTACCCTTACACATGTGCAATTGGAGCATTTAGACCTTTCATTTACTGCATCCTTCCATTTATTTGCTACACAAAATACACTAGACAAAACAAGTCCTGGTGAGGGTCTGCAATCTCTGATTACTCTTTCTAGTTCCATTTGTCATGTGTCCTGAGCCTCCTTTCAACTGCAGTTGCATCCCATCACCCATCCTTTGGCAGGTACAGTGCCATCAGAAAGTCTTCACACCCCTTGACTTTGTCACATTTCGTTGTGTTCCAGCCTGAATTTAAAATGGATTAAATATACCTTTTTTTTTGCACAGGTCTCACAAAATAGCCCATCATGACAAAGTGAAAGCATGTTTTAAAATTTTTTTTACAAATATATTGAGAATGAAGTACAGAAATATCTAATTTACATAAGTATTCAAGCCCCTGAGTCAATACTCTGCAGAAGCGCCTTTGGCAGTGATTACAGCTTCGAGTCTTCTTGGGTATGTCTGTATCAGCTTTTCACATCTGGATTTGGGGATTTTCTCCCATTCTTCCTTGCAGATTTGCTCAAGCTCTGTCAAGTTGGATGGGGAACGTCGATGAACAGCAATTTTCAAGTCTTTCCACAGATTCTCAACGGGATTCAAGTCTGGGCTTTGGCTGGGCCACTCAAGGACTTTCATGTTCTTGTTCTGAAGCCATTCAAGTGTGGCTTTGGTTGTATGCGTATGCTGGTCCGTGCATTCAGGCCAAAGACTTCAATTTTCGTCTCATCAGACCACAGAATCTTTTACCTCATGTTCTCAGAGTCCTGTTGGCCATTGTCCTGTTGGAACGTAAATCTTTGCCGCAGTCTAAGTTGGTTTGCTCTCTGAAGCAGGTTCTCCTTAAGGATTTTCCTCTATTTGGCACCCTTCATTTTTCCCTCTATCCTTACACTGAAGATCTCCGCAGTCCCTGCCACTGAAAAGCATCCCCACAACATGATACTGCACCACCATGCTTCATGGTAGGGATGCTGTTAGATGGGTGATGAGCTGTGCTCGGTTTCTGCCAGACATAGCGCTTTTCATTCAGGCAAAGACTTCAATTTTCGTCTCATCAGACCACAGAATCTTTTACCTCATGTTCTCAGAGTCCTGTTGGCCATTGTCCTGTTGGAACGTAAATGTTCGCCGCAGTCTAAGGTCGTTTGCTCTCTGAAGCAGGTTCTCCTTAAGGATTTGCCTGTATTTGGCACCCTTCATTTTTCCTCTATCCTTACAAGTCTCCCAGTCCTGCCACTGAAAAGCATCCCCACAACATGATACTGCACCACCATGCTTCATGGTAGGGATGCTGTTAGATTGGTGATGAGCTGTGCTCGGTTTCTACCAAATGTGCGCTTTTCATTCAGACCAAAGACTTCAATTTTCGTCTCATCAGACCAGAATCTTTTACCTCATGTTCTCAGAGTGTTTCACTTGCCTTTTTGCAAACTCCAGGCATGCTGTCATGTGCTTATTTCTCAGGAGTGCTTCATCTGGCCACTCTCCCATAATGCTAGATTTGTGAAGTGCTGCATAGATTGTTGTCCTTCCGGTAGGTTCTCGCCATCTCAGCCAAGGAACTCTGTAGTTCTGTCAGAGTGGTCATTGGGTTCTTGTTCACCTCCCTGACCAAGGTCATTCTTTCCTGGTTGCTCAGTTTGGTCAGACGGCCAGCTCTAGGAAGGGTCTGGGTGGTTCCATATTCTTTCGATGTCCTAATGATGGAGCTCACTGTGCTCTTGGGAATTTTCAACACTCCAGAAATTGTTTTATTCCCTTCACCAGATCTATGCCTCCTCACAATTCTATCTCAGAGCTCTACAGACAGTTCCTTGGACTTCATGGTGGAGTTTCTGCTCTGACATGCACCGTCAACTGTGGGACCTTATCTGGAAAGGTGTGTTTCTTTCTAAATCATGTTCAATCAATGGAATTGGCCACAGGTGGACTCCATTCAGGTTGTAGAGATATCTCGAGGATGATCAAATGAAATTGGATGCACCTGAGCTCAATTTGGAGAGTCATAGCAAAGGGGCTGAATACTTATTGACACAAGATATTTCAGCTTTTCATTTTTTTTTAATTAATTTGTAGAAGTTTCAAAAACACGTTTTCACTTTGTCATTTTGGGGTATTTTGTGTAGATCGGTGACAAAAAAAATCTCAATTAAATCCATTTTAAATTCAGGGTGTAACAATAAAATGTGACAAAATCAAGGGGTGTGAAAACTTTCTGAAGGCACTGTACATTCCCGACTTAAAAACACAAACTTGCCTTTGACCGATTTAAAATTCCAAGTCACTTCCATTTCTCCTTGTGCCACAATCCTGTTTCTCAAGTGAGATGTCTCATTAATTAGCCTCGCTCGTTCCCAAAGGGATGGCAGAGGCTATTGTAATCAGTCGGTGAGTGTCAGCACGCACATCTACTCGAATGCAGATCGTTCATTCTCACGTATCTATAATCCATAATAATAATAATAATAATAATAATAACATGGCGGATTAACTGCAATGTTTATTTCACGGGTGATTAAACTTTGCGATGTTTCCAGGGTTGTTCTACGTTAAACAGCAACTCTTTTGTGGATAAAGTCATTATTTGAACGAGTTCATTTAATTTATTTAACTGCTGTGTGTGTGGTGAAGACTGGCTTTAAAGCAAAAGGGATCATATATGGTATGTCGTGACAGCCTGGCCATACGTTCCTTACCAACCATTTAATTGGAGTGCTTGCTTCAGTGCTTAAGCCTCTCGCTGAGCGCCCGACAGTTGACAACGGA
>CM068965.1:41926095-41957900 GCA_035128595.1 Eptatretus atami | reverse complement strand
CGAGGCCGGGCTGGTTACCTTCACCTTCGAGGTGCCTCGCTGGGGCGACCCGCGACGTCCCTTCCCCACGGCGGCTGTCGTGTCCGCGGTCCGGCCCAGGCCCCGTCCGACGGCCCGGCGATTCGGGCCCAGCCGGCAACGCCTCAGAGAACGGACGGAGGTTCTTTTCTCTTTTCAGAGTTGATGCTCTCTTTAAGAGCCCGTCCGTCCCTCAGCGCTGCTCGGACTGTCCCGAAGCCCGATCACCTCGGACCGTTCGATGCGGCTGGCGACCTCTCTCCGGTTCTCCCACGTCCCGCACACGAACGCGCAGTTCTGCACGCACGGCAGGCTTGGCCGCGCTCTCCGCTCCCGTCTCCTCGGCGAACCCAGACCTTCACTGCCCTCTACTGGACTCGAACCTTGGTCTTCACACCACACCAAACCCGACCGACTGCAACAACGA
Source organism: Eptatretus atami (assembly GCA_035128595.1). Classification (NCBI taxonomy): domain Eukaryota; kingdom Metazoa; phylum Chordata; class Myxini; order Myxiniformes; family Myxinidae; genus Eptatretus; species Eptatretus atami. The sequence continues at coordinate 41,957,455 of CM068965.1, read as the reverse complement.
GCTTGCGCTCTGCACGCCTTTTTATAGGATTTGTGAGGCGAGGTTTGATCTCCGCTCTTTCCCCTCTGACCCCACTGGCTCCCCCTCTTGATCTCCTGATCCGAATTCCGAGGCGAAGCTTGGAGCGAGCGGGACGTGGTAGAGATCATCGACGCTGAAGGGAGAGCGACGTGGTAGAAATCACCGTCGCTGGCAACAAGGAAACCCCCGCGTTTGTTTGCAGCGATTTTGCCGTGGCCGGCGCAAAGATGGCGGCGCCCGCGGAGTCGAAGGTGAAGCGATGTTGTTTCGTTGTTGGTATTGGGGGAGATGCGGTTTAGGAGATGGTGGTTGGCGTTGTGGAGAAGTTAGTTGTGGTTGGCGTCGTGGAGAAGGTGGTTGTGTGAGGGCGTTGTGGAGGAGGCAGTTGAAATGCAGTTGGCGTTGTGGAGAATGTGGTGTGGTGGCATGTTGGAGAAGGTGGTTGTTGTGAAGCGGTTGGTCAGAGCGATGTTGGTGGTGGAGGTAGTTGTTGTGAAGCGTTGTCCAAAATACAAGATAGCAAGAGAATAACGCGTAACTCAAAGATCACAGCCCGGCACACGAATAATTGCCCGTTAAACATCGGTGGGGAAATCTATCTGAACACTAGATGTCTTATTGACATAACTGATCTAAGGACCTATATGGTGCTCTGCGAATTTCCACAGCCGTAACAATATAAAGACAAATTAAGAATTTGGACCAAAGATCCAACGCACCGTTTCACATACAAAATAAGAAGTCCGAATACAAAGTGGACAGGCTTTGCATTTTCAGATGCTTTCTCGTTGATGTTCCATTCATGTTGAGATGGAGATTGCCGTGATTTTATTTATTTATTTATTATGTGAAGACAGAAATGAAAAGCCTCAGTCCAAGTCCCCTGCACCCTAATATATATGTGAGATTGCCTGGATTCATAATTATCACTCGCCTCTGCCAAATACAGAGCTAATGTAAATGCCCTTCTCATCCTATCAAGTATATTGAGGTTGATGCCTTTTTATAAAATGATCGTCATGCCCCCCCCACCCCCTAAGCTTGATGAGTGAGATTAATATGTGCGTTGAGTTTGTTCAGATTAGAGAATGGGAGTGGAGGTGGAAATAGAAACTCGCTTGTTTTTCTCTAACTAGGAAACGTCGGAATTGACCCGCATCACTGGGGGATCGCATTGGCAGCAACAGTCGAGTCGTGCGACCTCTGACTTTGGTCAGGTTAGTGATCACACGAGTGCTTGCTTCACGAGTTGTTTGCGTTAACAAGCAGATTAGCCTTGGGCCCCATTTGTGTGATGTTCCTTATTGCATGCAAGCAGTTTTAACATACTTGCTTTGTCATCAATGCACTGATGTAAGGTCCATCAATTGGATGTGTTGTGTCATCAGGTGATGGAGAACAAGATGGGGTTGAGTGCAAGTTTCGATGATGATGGTGGTGATGATGATGATGACTGGAACAAAAGCTGGGCAGATGCAGGATGGGGAGAGGAGAAGGAAGAGGTTGCCGGAAACTCGTGTGGGTGGGGAGAGAAAATCGTGCATAAAGAAGATAAATCGCTGGAAAAGTCACCAAAAGTGATGGGAGATGGTGGCAAAGCGCAAGTGGGGATGAAACTTGCCAGTGAGTACAACTGGGACACCATGTGCACGACCACGAAAAAGGTAAGCCTAACCTGCTGAGTTAACTAAGCTGTTGGTTGTCTCAATCAGAAACCATTGGTTGTTTTGACCTTTCGAAGCGGTGAGCTCAATTGCTTTATTTATTTATGAAAGTTTGGAGTGCTGGAGCCTGATTGTGTACACGCCTCTCAGGACAAAGATGAACTGAATCTCTGTAGTGGCTGGGACACAGAGAATTGGGAGCCGATAGAAGATGAGGGTGAGTTTGGATTTTTGCCTTGGACAGTCCGAGAATCTTTCGGATTCCGCATCGTATGTCCATACGGTAGTTACGCAGTGTAATGGGAATTTGCGTGCTGTGTGACGAAAACAGGTGTGAGCCGTGCAGAGGCAGCACGCAAAAGACGCGATGAGCGGAATCGGCAGCGCCAGCATGAAAGGGATGCACGGCGTGGAAAGAAGGGACCATTGCATCTGGGCGCTCAAAAGCTACGGTAGTTGTATGTGCAGTAGCTAGAAAATGTGCTGCACCAATGTTGTTCCATCGACATTGGAATCCGCATTGGCAGTTTTAAACGGTACCTGCGCGTCCTGGGACTCTGTTCTTACGGCTTGCTTTGAAATAGTCCTCCTTGCCGTTCTTTATCGAAGAGATGCTTCCCGCCTGGTTCGTTTGCCGCACTGCCCGTTTTGACCGGCTCTGCATCGAGCCAACCCTTGTGAGACCATAGTCCATGCACAGGTGCTATTATTGAGGAACGCTGTTCAGAAGCCTCCAGGAGCATTGATGGACAGAAAATTTCGGCCAAAGCTATGGAAACGATTTCTCCGGCCGACACTTTCCGAAAGATATTTCTTTGTGGCTTCGTTCCCTTGTCTGCTTGCTCTTCGCCATCGTTTGTGTCATCAAAACATGTTCTGAATTTTATGTTATGCTTTTAAATGGGTCGATTTTCTAAATGCTTGACCTGCACCTGCCTTTACCTCAATGCTCAGAGGTGTTTCCTGCTTCCTTTGTGCTTTAAAATAGTATTGATAGTTGTCCCCCCCCCCCCCCCCCATTTTTTTCTCACCCCATAATAGCTTTTCTGTGAAGCGTTACTATAACTGGTGTTCCTAAAACAATCTTGCAAAGTGTATTAATATTTGACTGCAATTTAAAGGAAATGACCACAAGGGTTCATCGATCACTTCGGATTCAGGAAACAGGTAGTTCTTGGTAACTCTTATAGACCTACACCTTCGTTTGATGAACGGAATGCCACTGTACGTAAACTGGATTGGGTTTCCGTTATTGGTCACAGTTGGTGTGTTCAAAAGCCCTGTGATGCTTTCCCACCATCCACTGTGGTTATTCACATAATCGCCGTGGAGTAGGCGGTTGGGTAGGTTGTGGTTCGGTTTTTCACATGCGACGTTGCTGCAATGGTCAGCATCTGATGTTTTGTGTCCATGCTGCTGATGCTCGTCCCATTAGCAGCGGAAATTGAAGGGGTTCATTACCGGGCAGTTTTGTTTTTTTCTTCTCATCACAGCGCATGACCAACCGGGACGTGGCAGCACAAGAAGAGCCTGTGACGTGTGATCTCTAAAAATTCCATTTTAACTCTCATTTCTTTTCCCCACACCAACACAACTCGTCCTTTTGTAGAATGGTTCATTTTTTTTTGGCATTTCCTCCGTTACCTTTTTGTTCATCTGTTGTAGTATGGGCAATGTGCATTAGCTTTTCATTATTAAGTGACAATCAAACAGCTGCATTAGGTAGGGTTGATTGTGCAAGTACATCTCCGGGCAGTGTTGGATAGCCGAGGGGAAGTTGCCCTTTTGTTTTATCCCTCCACTTATTTACATAAACAATTGCAAAATTGTAGAAGGCATTCTTTTAACATTTGTTTCAGCCCCTCATTTAATCCACCAGATAAACAATCCCGGGGTGGCAGGGTGGCTAAGAAATACACACACGCTCACCTCCAAGCTGTTTAGCCTGAGTTAGAATCCTGATCCAGCTATAAACTGTAATCTTGATGTTTCACAGGCAAGGTGATTCATCAATGTGGGTGCCATCCCTCGGATGGACGTTAAACTGGGCGTCACATCCGTCAGCATTAGGACGTTGCACGGTGTCGTTCACAAAGAGTAGGTGAGCTATCACCGGCACCATTAAATTACAAATTCCTGCGCCCACTACCGAGTCGAATGTCAGGTTGGGAGAGCTGGTTCATGAAAGACTTGGGCCAAGCTTCCCCCCCCCCCAGCCAGCCAATCCCACAAGTGGGAATAATAATGGCCACTAAAGAAGATAACCTGTTTCGCTTCCCACACTCTGCTTGCCCTTTGACTGAAGGTCTGTTAAAATAACCTGTTGCTTTGCAAGTTTATTGCACATTATCTGTGCCAATATAACATTAGGTAATAAATAGCACATGTGGTTCAGGAATTGGGTAAGTAAATGTGAGTGTATTTTGAGCACTGTGTTAAAGTTGTGCCTTCCTTGGGGGAGGACTTTATCAGTAATACACAAGAAAACAGCAACTGGTTGTTCTTGTTCATGTGCTGAATGAACCCGTTAAACTTTGCCAAACATAAACAGCTCGACATTAAGAAAAAGAACCCTTAAAACATTTCCCAATGCACCAACATTGGGTAAATCAAATTAGCACAACAAAAAAAAATTCTTCGTCCACACAGATGAGGGTTAAAACCCAATCAGTAAACATACTTTATTTTTGTATTCAGATTACACGATATCCAGGACAAAAACAGACACAAAGCAACATGGCCTTTCGAATCGAGCAATTAAAAAACGATTGCACCGAAGTACACAGCAGCATCATGGCCTCGAATCCACGTTTTACATTGAACAAAAGCAACAAAATGTTTTAACCTTCGGCATTTGCAAGATAGCTTCACTGATGACGTGAAGTTTACAATATAATTGAAGAGAAAAAAATGAAATAAAAAAAATGCATCTTCTGTGAAACGTAGAAATGCTTCACAAAAGATTAGCAACACGTTATGCCATACAGGTGACCTCAATAGCAGAATGACTTGCAGTCAGTGTGTGTGTGTGTCTGATGAATCTGGGGGACATCTTCCACGTTGGATGTTTTTTTTTTATCGTTTACTTGGTGATGTCAGTGTTACAGCTTAGCTAAACCTTGCAGTACACACCTGGAGTGTGGATTTATTTGTAGACATGGCATAAGTTGTGATTTGTAAAGGCTTAACCTCAAATCCATTAAGAAATCCAGACTCAATGGCCAGCTGGTTTTCCCTACCCATTAACAATGCAATGCCCTGTATCCCAGCTAAACTCAGTCCCTTGTGAAGAATAACCTTGGTGAGAGCTCAAAAGCAAGGAAGTCATTTGAGATGCCCTCCCGTCATCTTGCTTGCACCTCAAAAATATAAAATTGAACAAACCAGGAATACAAAGCATTATGCATCACCAAGGGAGGGGGGGGGGGGGGGGGGGGGGTGGACTGATTACGTTTTTTAAAGGTTAAATAAAGCATGAGCACAAGAAGGAAAAAACAAAAACTTTAACCCCCGATAATTAGGATGTTTTGATTGTAACCATGACGTGCTGGCACAGAGGAGAATTAGGCCTTTCCAAAATCTAATCATAAATACCAAGCTTACAAACATGTCAAACCCTGTTACAGCAAGTCCTTGTTCCAACAACAAAATGGCCAGCTTAGTTGGCAAAATTAAGGTTTGTGAACCTGGCTTATCATGAAATACAATACTTCAGTGAAAAATCGTAGTTTTACCTTCATTACAACATATTACCATCGATTTTCACACGAAAAAAAGGGCAACTGGCACAATTTCCAACTTTTCAAGACTATCTACACAAGAAACTATTTACAGCAACAATCCTTCCATTTGGCGGAGTTTAATTCTGCAGCAAAAGTAAAAGATCAAGCTGCGTTACTTGTGCTGATGGCTACTTATCCTGAAGGTGAACTTGCATTTAAAGAGTGGAATACCAAACGGCGTTGGGCACGTTTAATGCAAGTCCATCCAGATGAGCAGTTCAGCATGCACACAAGAAAGCCTCAAGATGTACGTTGGCAGATTTGGCCTACACAGCTAAAGCAGTCAACTTTTTATTTGGTTCACTGTGGCTTAACTGAAAGGGGGGTGAGGAGCAACACAAATAATGGAGAGAGCAACAAAATGTGGGAGAGTGGGAACAAGAGCAACTAAAGGAAGGGGGTGGATGGGGAGCAAGAGCAACTAAAGGAAGGGGTTGGATGGGGAGCAAGAGCAACTAAAGGAAGGGGGTGGATGGGGAGCAAGAGCAACTAAAGGAAGGGGTTGGATGGGGAGCAAGAGCAACTGAAGGAGAGCTCACCTTTCCCCTCAAAGGGCAATAATGTTGCAGTGTTAACATTTGACACTGAACAGGGATTTTGCCACAATGACTACCAGAAATTAAAAAAACAAAAAAATCTAATCAAAACAAACTACCTCCCAAAAATAAAATAAATTATTAAAAAAAAATAAAAAAGGAGTCAGATATAAAGCACCAACAGCCAAAGACTTCATCCTTTGACAATTACAATAAACTACAGCTTGGATTTGAGGAGTTAAAAGTCTCATTTCTGCAGCCATTATGACCAAAGTGCAGAAAAGTCATCGACTGTCCATCCTTCCTTCAGGTATTCATCTGGACAACACCGTGCAAAACTGACAATGAAGAGGATCATCATGTAATCACATTGGCTGGCCAAGGAGTGTCAAATAGAATGCTGACTTTCAAAACCTTAGTGTCAGAATGGGGCAGATTGCTCATTCAAAAGGGCAAAATAATAAATAAAACGATTCTTCTTGAAGAGAGATTGTCACATCAGAAATGCTGCAGCAGATGAAAAGGGAGAGGTTGGGGGTGGGGGGGTTAAGTTTATTTTAAAAAGTCACCACAGCAGTTCCCAAAGCACTTTAACGAGCACTCGACCTCCTTGAAACTTGAACTTCATTCGATGATGTTCCTCGTCACTTGTCTGTAGCCAGCTCCGGCGATGGCTTCTGAGGGTTTTTTTGCAGGTTGTAGTTCGTCTCAGGGGCTGGATGCATGATGGGAAGGTACAGGTCATCCATGTTTGGCATCACAAGGATTTTCTGTGAGAATAAAATGGACGTTCACACAATCGATGAGAATTCTGTTGGTCACGCGAAGAAATATTCAACCGCCAACCCCCGTACTTCAAACAAATCCATACTTGAAACTCTTGCTCAAGCTTGCTTTCGATCCACTCCTGTACATGAGTGAAGGTAACCTGCCGCTCACCGAGCTTTGGACGAGCCTTAAGCTCCAAGTGGGGGGGTCTCCGGAAACCGTACCTGTTGAAACACGCATTGGGGGGGGGAAGGGGGCAAGGGAATAGGACTGATGAACAGAGTGGAAAAACAAAATGGAAAGACACACAAAGATCCCAGTCGAGTCGTACCAGATACGATCGGTGGGTGGAGAAGGGATATTGATCGCCAACTCTCCTCTGCATTCTTGAACTGCAACGGTCAGCAGGAGCGGTGTGTTGGAGACTTCTTCCATCTTTTTCTTGATGTACTCATTCTCTGTGGCTCTTTGAAAGTACCGAGATTTGGCGATTTTGTCCATGAAGCGGAGTATTTTGCGGCTTGTGCGGCCTCCGCCTCCAAATCTGAATGGAAGCCAATTGTTAATAAAGTAACATTTTTCAAAAGCACTTTCGCATCAATTCAATTTTATCAAGACAGTTAACCGTGTTCAATACCCTTCCGTGCCAAGCGCAACAGGTTTGTCACAAATCGGACCCGTCACCACGTCGACTGGTGGGAGGGGGCGATCTTCCTCCTCATCTGAAGAGCCTGCACTGGATGATTCTTCATCGCTGTCAGCCAACGATGAACACTTGAGCCTGAACCTAGTTATGACAATTCGGTTGGAAGGCCCAGTGGTCGAGTTAAAAACCCGCAAAGCAGACTCATTCAAATAATTTGCCAAGGTAATTCCAGTACATTGCAAAAGGGGACTTGCAGGTAAAATGCAATGCCAAATACCAGCGTGGCACATGCTCCTGTTCACACAACAGTGGAATTGGTTTAAAAAAAAAAATTCAATCATGTCTGCATCAAACGCAAGTAACCATCGCACCATGGAAAAGCACTTCAAAACTCACCAGAAAAGATGGCAAATCCACAGCAAGTCGGCAGAGAGAAATAAAAAAATAAAATCAGCAGCACCGGTGCATTTGCTTTAATAAATAAATAAAAACAGGTCAATCTCATAGTCCAAGTATTTCACTAGGACTGTAGTCTGTCGTATTAAGATAGCAAATGTTTCACTTTTACAAATACCTTCGAAAAATTCATCCCAAATAAAGTACATTTAACGCAAACAGAGGAAGCTACCGACCTTGCGGCATGCCATGCAGCTATCGTTCACAATTACGTACCCTTCCTCTTTGGTAGAATCGGACTCCTTTCCAAGGCGAGTCAAATTCATCTTTGTCTCCAGAGTCATTTGAAAAGAGCCTTTATAAGATACTTCCAAATCTATCCAAAGACCTTGGGAGGATTTCCAACAAAGGACAAAGAGAGAGAGAGAGACAGAGAAAAGAAAACAGGAGGACTCCAGCATGTTCACTTCTCCATTTACATGCGTAATCAATACAGCAAACTAAGGGTCCAAATGGTCATTTGTAATTTGTCTGATTATATAGCTGACGATTTATCCAAGAGAAACGTTGACTGTGTCAGCACAACTTTTACAGCATTTACTACACCTGGTACCAACGACAGTCGTTTGACACTGCCACTACAATTCCAGGCAGCACAGTCGATGCAATGACAGTTCCATTCCCATGTGTTACCCTTTGTCTTGTAATGCAACATTACAAGGATGTCATGCATTTTTACTGTTAGATGCAAATCTGGACACGCTCTTCCCAGAGCACGAGTAAACATTGAGAAACCTCGTGCTTGTAGGACGAACCTCAACGGAACTTGTTCTTCATAATGTACAAATAAACAGGAATGTACGGATTTTAACTTTGGGACCCCCTCGGCATCAAACAAATCCTTAGAAGGAAACCAGTAATTGTAGATCAATGGAAACCATGCTGAAGCCGAGTCTATGGGCCTATCACTTTCCCGACACAGACAGGTCAGTGGTCTCAGTCTTCTACCGCCTACTTTGTGGTCTTGCACCCTCTGCTCTTTCCATGCTTTGTCCCTCCCAGGTTTCTGCAGGGCACACGTGGTCAATCATCAACTCCCTTCTAGTGAAACTCACAAAATCCAGGATCACAGCTCACCTCCACTCATCTGTTCCTCTTTTTCGCACCTGTAGAACCAACGTCCACATTATTTTCAATCTCATTCTACAAGACAGCTGTTTCCCACCCTCTCAGATAATCCCCCATCCAAAACCATCATCTTTTCTTACCGTCGTTAAGGCCCCCCCCCCCACCCAAATTTCCAGTTTTCCCTCCTGTATCCATTATCCACCCCATGCATCCTTTCATCTCCCTAGTTTGTCCATGCCCTCCTCTATCTTGTCATTTAACTCCACTGTTGATGTCCCCCCCCACCCTCTCTGCTGTCCCCCCCCCGCTGTCCCCCCCCCCCCCCCGCTGTCCCCCTGCCCTCTCTGCTGTTCCTTTTGTCCTGTTATATCCTGATCCGTTCAGTGCACCAACTCTTCCACGAGCTGAGACTCAATATACAACAATGAAAAAAAATAAAAGGCAGGTGGCAAATTACTCACCCTAAACGAATGCAAGGCAAGTATAAGATGCAAACGAGCAATCACTCGCCATTCATGACGAGCTCTGCCGTTCCTTTTGTCCTGATCCATTTAGTGTTCGAGCTCTTCCACAAGTCTTGACTGTATATAAAATAGATATGAAGTACTGTTCTTTGCTTTGGGCTGGTGCTCCAGCACAACAGTCTCCTGGATTCTTTGGAATATAAAGCTCTCAAAATTATTGGATTTTATGTGACACGGCCAAAGTACAAGGTTTTTGCTCTCACATCAAGGCAGGTCAGTGGTCTCTCTTCTACTGTCTCTTCTCCGACATTGGCTCGCTCCACTCTGCGAGTCCTCCAATCTTCGTCAGCAACTCCATGATGCACGCGCTCTTCCAGTAACCCCCTCCTCATTAAACTTCTAAAATGGACACCTCAACTCCTTTGTTCCATGCTTTTCTCATCTATGGAACCACCTTCCAGAGGCAGTTCTATCTTTCTTCCCTCCAGGGCTTCAAAAAGCAGACAGTGCACCTCCATCTCGTCAACCCCCATCTTCTTTATTCCCCCCATTAACCCAACTACTTGTCGATTTCAACGTGTGTGTGTGTGTCTCCAGTTATCCACTTGCTGGTTGTGCCCAATTGTTACCCCACTACCAATTTAACTTTGCTCTTCCATGATCACCATTGTAGAGAAGAAAAAAAAAACCCTCAATGGAGTTGCACCACAGATTACATCATTTAGTCAACGTTTGATACGATACTCAAGTCAGGTTTTTGCTCATTATTGACATACGAGATGTCATTATCAACATTTCAGATAGACGTAGGCTGAGAATCAAGAGGGCAAATAAGTCTCAAAATGGGTGACCATGCTCGATTGGATGATACCAAGGCTGTGACAATGATACAAATGAAAATAATTTTTAGTTTCCGTGGAACACCATTTTGGCAAAATCTGAGCAGGCTCAACAGCCAAAATCATCTTAAAGTTCAACATATTCACATTACATGCACAATGACACCGATCCAGGAAAACGGTGCAAATCACCTGACACGTCAACTATCATTCAGCTGTAATATTCTTCCATAAAAATCAAAATCCCAATTGCAACACATCAGATCATGTTCACGTGCACAAATATTTCAATCTCTCCATTCTTTGGAAATGTCACTGCACGATCCGATGGATTCTTCAAATCTACCCATTTAATGCGACAAAATGTGAGCAACAGTTTAACAAATCGAGACAAACTGCGTTTACCCCTCAACACGCCACGTCTACAAAGGCTTGAGTTTGTGACTCTCTGTGTTACCTTGATTATCCATGGCGAGTTTGTTGGCATGGATGATGTGTGGCAGCGAAGTTCCCATGTCCAACTCGGTCAATCTCAGCTCGTTCATGAAGTATGGTAACTGATGGGGCACAAGACCACCGGCACCATCCATGAAATGTGGTGTTCAGACGTTTGCCCCAATACAAGTCATGGTTTTACAAAATTAAAAATCAACGGGCAAATCAGCTACCGATTTACAATATCATAAGTTTGTATGGAGCACATGCTTGCTGGATGCGTGGCTATGCTGCCAAAACAATGTCCACTGTAGGTTAGAGCATATGCCTGTTGTTGGCTCAATGGTTAGGGTGGTAGGCTTGGGATCCTAGGATCCTGAGTTCAAATCCCACTCGGCTGTTGAATTAATACCAGGTGGGGTTGACTCAGCGTGTCATCATTCTGAGGTCGGCAAAATGAGTGCCAGCATGCTGGTATCCTGTGTTGGAGTGGCGACCAGTCCAGGATTGTGCCCACTAGCCAAGGAGACTGCTGAGGCAGCACCAACGCTCTGCACAGAGTATGGTCCTGATGTATGTATGTATGGATGTAGGTGAGAGCAGGAATTTGTAATTTGTTCATGGTGCTGGTGATAGCTCACCGACTCTTTACGAAAGACACTGTGGGATCTTTAACGTCCACCAACTAACCCTAGTAGACAGGGCGCCCAGTCTAACGTCCATCCGAGGGATGGTACACATTGATCAATCGCCCTGCATGCGAAACACCGAGATGACAGTTTAAAGCTGGGCTGAGATTCAAACCCAGGCCAGCCAGCTTGGAGGGGAGTGTGTGCACTTCTCGGCTATGATTTATTACCTCAAACTACAATATGCAATTGCCTATGGGAAACATATTGGCAAGTTTCCATGGCAGAATCATCATAGACAAAAATAAAAAGATTACCCAACAGGAGGTCCATCCTTTGTCCAGCTCCAGCTTCTCAATCTTCATTTCCATTTCCATTGCATTTTGGTGGCCAAAGACCAGATCACGTGGCTTGATTATCTAATCGTCAAACTTGCTCAGATTCAAAGTTATCGTGGTAGATCGAATAACACGTTTGCTGCACAAGTCTCCGAGTGCACTCTACAGGGCTTACCTAGTGTTTACAAATTTAGCGCCATCGTGCAGCCAATTTGAATCCAAAAACATTCCCTTCTCAGCGTTAAAAATGCAACTGATACTGGAAAAAAAAAATTGAAGAACATTAATGGACTGACCGATAAATGATCAATTCAGTAACATTTAAATTTCAATGGGGCCAAAGAGGAGGGGAATTTGGACAGACATGTGCTCTTATGAAAGCGATAAACTTATACACAATACAATAATTACTTGTATTTGCAGGGCGATGAAATACAAATCAAGGAATGTCGTGAGGCCATGTCTAGAACATCGTGTACAGTTTTCGTCCCCACATGCGAGGAAGGGTTCGGCGTCAGGTGATCCAGCATAGGAAGTAAGGGTTCAGCATATAGCTGCCATAGAGAGGGTTCAGCAGAGTTTGATTACATCGATTCAGGGGCTCACGAGATCAAGATATGAGGCATGGCTGAAGGAAATAGGACTTTATACATGAGAAAGGAGGTGATTACAAGGGGCTATGATAGAGATGTTCAAGCCAAAATAGATGAAGAGGAGGTGAATGTGTACACATATATATATAACACACACACACACACACACACACACAGTGTGTGTATGCTGTGAAAAGGTGAAGGTGCGGTCAATGTTCATTCCTCACCGCCCTCATTTTGGCTGAACCAAAAAAACAACCAAAAAAGATAAATAAATAAAAAGAAGCTTAAAAAAAATAATTCCAAATGAGAAACCGAGCATATACATCACCATGGTGATGTCCTTGTGTCTACTGCACTATTATCCTCCTCCTCTCGCTGAGTAAGTCAATAGACTAATACATTGGATCAAGTGTTGATCGAGCATAGACATTAGGGCCAAATGGAGATGAGCCAAAGGTTCTCTCTATTGTCCAGTGCATTCATGCATGCCAAGAGCTGCGACCGGCTGCCGCTGGGGCACGCCTCTCGACTTTTCACTCACTTATGCTCAAGCTAGATTATATATGACTGTGATGGGCTTAATAATCGAGTGTAGTGCAATACACATGTGCTGGCCCCATTCCTGGGGCCCAAGAATGAACGCAAGCTCGTGAGCAAAGCATCGTCTCAAGCTCCTGGTTGGGGGACGAGGTACACTGCAGGAACCGTCCGTCTACGAAAGGGTCGGCATCCAACGCGAGACCGAGCCGCATTCAAGCCGGTTGGTGGAGTGCTCTTCCGCCAAACCCTGTCACTGTGATGGCCAGTCCAAAAGGCTGACCACACCGCCTCCCATAGAGGAGGATGGCCAGGCTGTAGAGCACTCCTCCCAGAAGCCGGCCAACACAAAGTGAATCCCAGACCCATACCTCCAAACTCACATTAAAGTTCCTTGTATACAAACAACAATCAATATCACGTATTTTCCACTCCCATTAAACCCCCAAAGCCCATCTCTTTCCAAATTTCCAATCTTTCTTTCCTGAGTTTACTTCTCTCTCTCCACCTTGTCCACCCTGTGTCCTCCCATACCCCTCATTTGTCAAAGTTTCCCTCTATTTTGTCCCTCAACCCTGCTGTTAGTGTGCTCCCCCCATTCCCACCCCCCCCCTCTTTTTCTGCTGTTCCTTTTGTTCCGTTAGGTCCTGATCCATTATAGGTTCCAACTACTCCAGGAGCCCAGACTTTACATACAAAAACAAAAATTACAGCAGTGCATGGAGAAAGATCCCTAATCTAACAGAAGTGTGTACCATCACCTAAACAGCAAATATAGAGCAGAAAGTGATTGAAACGAGGTGTTACCACGATCAAATGAAGAAGAAAGAAAATAAATACACAATGGCTGACACACTTTTATCTTGCCGAGTTTCTTCTGTATCTTGAACGACACCCAATCTATCCAGTCCCTCTCATTGAGAAAATCCCAAAAGATTCTGCTGAGTAAGGCATTCAGCCAGGCATACTGCATGTCCTTAGTCCCAGAATGACCAGCATCCTGTCAATATCAAAGGGCAACACATGGGGGTCATGATGAGAAAGTGAGGGGAAAGCAAGCTGCAAGTTTTACACAGGGCCTTGTGGCATTCGAATAATTAATTATTAAATGTACATGAGTCGAAATTCGCTAATGCGTTACAAAAGCGTGACAGCCGGTCAGAAAAATCATATTCAAATAATTCCGCTCAATTCGTCACTTCTGGAATAATTTGATACCACATTTTTGGGTTTCACTCATTATAAACGCTTCCAGTCACTGGGAAACGAAGAAAATATAGAATGTTTGCCAAAAAAGTGGGGTTAACGTGCGTCAGGTTTGACCGAAATATGAGGGGATAAAATGCCGTTTTTCACATAATAGCAGAGATATCACGGCCATTACGGGCTTTTTCATCGGAAAACAATGACGTGTTGTTTGTGCAGTGCCACTAGGCACGTATCTATAGCGTCATCACTTCTGTTGTACCTCGTTCACGTGACCTGCAGACCACTTTCACGTGCGTAAGAAATTGACAGACCTGCATCATCAGTTTCGTCGGGCGTTGTTTTGCACGATCGGCCATCAATAGAGGCGATTCATGCAGATGGGTATACTACAATTACGATGTAATACATATAATTGATATCTTTATTGCAATGCAGCTAAATAGTAAAGCTTATCATCATTTATGCTCCCCCGTGAAACTTTGACGGACACGTATTACGCACGTGAACCGAGGAATCATTGCTCCGTACGAGCAATTCGTCGATCTTTCCGGCGAAACGTGTTGCAGAACAAAGGATTCTGAACATATTCTCTGGGGAAAAGGAGATTAATATTCCAATAGACGTATGCGAGTACGGCTACTAGGGTATGCAAATGCGTTCTACGCGGACGTCACAAAACTAGTGCATCGGAGTCAACGTTTTTGGAACAAGATAGTAAAATCGGACAAACGATGAATTTCGATGCGCGCGCACTTTATTACGGACGTGTCCTACGATATGTAACTACGTAGTGGGAATAGAATATTCGACCTGGCAAAGGTATCCAAAAAAGAGGCAAAATTATAACGTACCGAATTCCATGAAGGCAATGTAACACATTAGCAAATTTTGACTCGCATAGATATTCTTTATGACAGCAATATGGTCAATCACCACTGATCCAACCTTAGAGACACGTGTTGGGCTGCTGTCGGCGTGTCGAACCAAGGTACCATTATGGTGAACCGCATTTGGAAAGAACTTGGAAAGGAAACACACATAATCCCTTTGCGAGCGAACAATCGGATCACAGGGAGGTCCCAAAGGCGAGACAGAAGACTCTTCCACGTTAATTTGGCTGCCGTCATGACTGTGTGCTGGTCTCCTGCACGCACTATCGTTTCGGCCTGGTGAAAAGGCAGAACCTGAGAGAAATGTCAAAATCATGGCATCAAGGTCCGTTTAGCAACTCGTTCAATTTGCAATATCGAAGAAGGCCTGAAAAGCAAGAACTCACCTCTTGTGCTCTTCTCATTAGACATGGACGAAACTCTCAGAAATCTCCTAAACCACTCTTCTTTTTCACGTCCTGTACGACCAAACAAGTGGAGAATAATATCTCCTGCCAGATCTCGCTTTGCTCTGTGTTCTACCACCTCAGAGTCCTGTCTGATCTCATCCTCTTCTCCCTCCTCATCATCCTCCTCCTCCTCTTCCTCCTCCTCCTCATCCTCCTCCAGATCCTTTATCAATTCTTCCTTTTCTATTTCTCGTTGATCCTTCACCCTGCATTCCATTGACTGGCTGGCTAAGATGAGACAAATGGGATACTTTTGGTTCCATATCCTCTTGTTGGCAAGTCCTGAGGGTACCAGAAAGACCTGTGAAACAAAGGCACAATAAAAGATCATGCAATTGGCAAATATATAACTGGATATGCCACTTATAACACACACACACACACACACACACACACACACAGTTTGGCAGCGATATTGGATTGAAAGAAAACATTTTAAAATCATTTTCTCCGAAACCACTTAACCAATAATGTTTTAGTTATCCAACTTTTCTCATCATGGGTACTCGATGTACCGAAAGTTTCGCATCGATTAGTTCAGTGGTTTAACAGAAGAGGGTTTTAAAAGGTTTTTAGCTTTGATAGCCGCCCGACCACGTGACCTATGATGTTTTTGCTAGCAAACCAATTTATCATGGTTCGTCGATGATATAATATATGAAGTTCCTCATTAATCTGTTGAGCAATTTCCGAGAAGATTTTTAAAGGATCTGTTTTTCCAATCTAATATGGTTGCCCAACCACATGACCGATGACGTTATAAATTTAAAACCGGACTCAAATTGGGAAGTCAATCACATATATATATATATATATATATATAGTTTTCCATTGACCGGATAAGGTTCGTTTTTCTATCCAAAGTGGCTGTAATACCACATGACCAATGATATTGTTGGCACATGACATACGGCAAGTTTAATCGATGGTGTCTAAAGTTTCACATCGATTGCTTTAACGGTTTTCAAAAGTTAAAAAATATTTAACTTCATTCCAATATAGCTGCCAGACCATACCCCTCAATGTCATGACCTATGACATTTTAGTGATCATTCGTACATCCTCAAGGATGGTCGATCATACCTATAAAAAGTTTCTCCTCGATCTGCTCAGCTGTTTTGAAGAAGATTTTAAAATGTGTTTATTTTATCAATTTAAAAAAAATAAATGGCTGTCAAACCTTGTTGCCAATGAAGTCATCAATCTAATTCACTGGTCACATTTCCTTGTAGATCTCTCTCGGAAAGTTTTGTATTCATTGGACAAAGTGTTTGACACATCCAATGATGACATCGTGAAGGCAGCGATGTTGTCGTTATCCTGTTATTCCCCATAGTGCATTCCCGACCTGTGCCAGGTTTCAATTTTTTTTTTTTTCTAATAGCGGTTCCAGAGAAGATACAGTCCAAAGTTTTTCCTTCTTTCCAACATGACTGGCATAACCACATGACCTACGACGTCATATTTCTGATTTTTAAAAAGAAAAGTATCCGTGGTTAGGCGTCCGACATTGAAAATTTGTGTCGATCGCTCAAGCTGTTGCAAAGAAAAAATTTAAAATTGAATAAACCTGAAAAATGCGGCAAACAAAACAAAACAGTACAAAAACTAGAGGGAGCACTCGGAGAGTGCAAAACCTCCGCCCAATACTGCTGGGTCACTAAGTGAACCTATATCTTATTCATTGTAGTCAAACGACAGACTCTACTGAACCACATAAACTAAACTAGATCGAGCGCATGTAGAAATGCCAGAAAAAAAAAAAAATCGAAATTTTTTTTTAAAAAGTTGCAAAATTTCTAATTTTTTTTTTCTCTAACAATTTTTTTTTGGAGGTTGGAAATCACTTAAAACATGTAGAAATGCAAAAAAAATTCAAATATTTTTCAAATAAAATCGAAATAAATATTTGAAAAACTTGCAAATTTTTTTTCTCTAACAAATTATTTTTTTTTGGTTGGAAATCACTTAAAAAAATGTAGAAATGCGAAAACAAAAATTCAAATATTTTTTCAAAATGGCGCCATCGTGGCCATATTGGATTTTGGACCAAGTCCAAATGTAATGCATGATCCTTGGACCATACCTAATCCCCCCACCAAGTTTCGTCGAAATCCGTCCAGGAGTTTTCCGTAATACTGTTCACACAAACAAACAAACAGACAGGGGTGAAAACAGTAACCTCCGTCCATCTTCGATGGCGGAGGTCAACAATGGGGCCCTTTTTGGAAGCCTAAAAATCAAAAGAACCAACAAATTTGCCCGAATGACAAAAACTGAAAAATACCAATGCATCTGCACATGTCACCAAGGCAAAACTAAGGCAGACTAAACTGCAGCAAAGGATGCGATCCAAAACGGTAAAACCAAGGTGAGCACTTAGATTAAGGCTGAGGTTCAGGAGGAAAAAAAATACAGTAACTTCTACCACCCAGATAATGACAAGGTTATCGATGTACTCTCAAATATCCATTCCAACTGTCAGCGATACACAGTCAAGTGATAAACAGGTAGCGGCAATCAATTGCAGAGCCAAAGTAGTAAAAAGTTTAATACCTGGCAGCCAGCCAATTCGTAGTGATTCTGGCTTACAAAATTTTCTTTCCTGCGTTCACCGTACACAGCACGGCGTGGAATGTTACACTGTGGCCTTGACAGGCGTAACATTGTGCCTTCCAAGCGCACAAAGACGGAGCGCGAGAGTGCCATGTGATGAGTCTCCGGATCGTAACTGCTTACATCGTTCATCCATCCCTGCATGTGCCACACCATATAGCAGAGCTTGCTCTGTCACCGAGTCAGTCGACTTCACACAAAATAAAATGTAATCATTTCCTCACTGTATAAAAGCTTACTGAACATGCAGAAAAACTCACATTCCTTCCCAATACCAAAAGTTAATTTCAAGCAAAGACAAACCAAAAACCAATTAAGGTGCATTCAGCTTACCCGATAAATTTTAGGTTCTCCAATCTCAAGGGCCTTTGCTTTGAAAGGAGGACCAAGTCGCACCCTTTGTCTTGCAGAATCTTGAACAGCAAAACCAGAGGTCCACCACATGGAGAAAACAGCCAGGATAAACCCCAGCACAAGACCAACACAAAGTCCATTGATGTACTCTGGGAGGGGCAACACCAGATAGGTGTAGACTGCAAACACAATTAACAGTATGGCTTTAATAGGCACTGGACTTGCAGATGCATGTTCTTCAAAATCGTCGTCCTCTTCAGTTTCATTTTCATCTTCTCTTCTAGTCCTTTGGTCATCCTCCTTCTCACTGGTGTCCTCAGACAAAACAGCAGGCTCTGGGCTTGTTCGCGAGAGATCGTCAGGAAGGTTGTCAAAATCTTCCATGAAGAGATGCTCAAATTCGTCTTCATTCCGACTGACCAAGTCCGAAAGAGAGACATTATCAGACACTGCTGTCGTATGCCGTGGGAAAGGAGGACTGTTGACTCCTACCAAAGTGGCACAAACATCAGCCTCTATGTCCAAAGTGTTGGGATCGACTCCGCTTTTTGGATCGCAGCCATCACCGAGTGTCACACGACAACTTGCCGACTCACCAGTTGAACCATTTAAAGACACCAGGTCTGTGGTAGTAGCCGGAAGACCTACTTCAATAGCCCGGGACCGACCCGTCGTATCCTCACCCATTATCTTGTTCAATAACTGTCGGGGGTCTTGAATGACCTCAGACAAGCGTCGCTTTGTGTCCTCGATGCGTGCCTCTACCTCGGACACGCGGAAGAATGAAGAACGACCATCCGATGGAGAGGAAAGCGGTGATGTTGGAGCAGTTTTTGAGTCACTCGCAATTGAATTCTTGCCACCACTATTGCTTCCTGGAGCACCTTTTGCCAGCACAGCACCAGAAAGCCGCGGTTGAGCGAATTGACGCCAGAGTTGCATGTTGAGGAGCGATTCGCTGCCAATTTTAGTGTTACTGTTGGTTTGTTGATTTGTTGACAACTTAGCAGTGCCAAAATCAGGACCACAGACGGTGTTGGTCCTGCTGCTGCTGCCTCCATGACCATTTCCAGCAAAAGCTTTAACCTCCTGATCCAAAGAACCAGAATCAGACGAAAGAGATTTCACAATATTAATGAGATTCTTTGGCTTCAATGCGGTTTCTTTCAATTCTGGTGTTTCTGTTGCCAGAGATCTGACAAAACTCAATGGTTTTGTGGCAGTGATCGAAGTAGCTGCCACAGAAGCGGCACTACATACTTTAGTAAACAATTTCCCACACTCTCCTTCAGTACCTTTAAATGAAGTTGGCTTTGATTCTTGATAATGTCGAATTGAAACTCTTGAAACTAATGGCAAAGACCTTGAACATTGAGATCCTGCCCCATCAATTGCCGTCAAAGGCGATTCGGTCACCAAAACAGGTGGCTCTCCAGATACTGCAGGGAGACTTGAATCTGCCAAAGTTGAGAGCACCTTGGCATTTGGGGATCCTAAAGTATTTCCTGCAGGTTCATGCCAATTGACGTTTGTCAGCACAAGATTTTCATCATCGTCGTCGCTGCAGTCCTCACGAATGGCAGCCGCGGCAAAATGGACCGCGAGATGCTGACGTGAGTCTGATCGTTGGACCAGCAACTTGGCTTTGGATGGTGAGCGCTCGGGAGTTAAAGCAGCGGGGCTGGGTCCTGTGCTGCTCATGGCAGGGCAGGATCGAATGAGCTCCACTAATAGGGCTCTTACTTCTCACCCACTTCAACTCTGCACACACAAAATACACACAGCAACATGTTGGATCAAATCAAGATTCTAGGCCACAAAATGGCAGCAGCTTTTGCAGCCCAAACTACTCAATCAGATCCCTTACCATCATCTCCTTACTCCAATTGTGTTGAGCTAAATACAATACCTATTATTAAACAAAGTTTGAAATAGATTAAGTTAAAGTACCTTGAGCAAGTACATTAATTGGAATATGGATACAATACAAGTCAGGTCAGGCCAGGTATGGGAGCATACAGGCATGAGAGGCGAGATGACCTGTTGTTGCGTGGATGTTTTCATGGTTAAGTATCTATTGCCATAGACACAGTCGAGAAGAAGATTACAGTGGCAGGCAGGTGAATGAAAGCTGCAGAAGGAAATCCTGCAGCACATCCATATTCAAAACGATCATGATTACATTTTTTTGGGGGGGGGGGGTGGAGGTGGGGGGGCGATGAAGCAATGAACATATTCTAGATATATTTATTTGGCATTCCAACCAAAGCACAAAGCTCTTGGTTTAAAAATAAATAAAAATGAGATTTTGAAATTTGGATCCCAGCATCTTGAGCTTGAGGTTCAGATGGGAATACCAAGTAGGCCAACTGCAAATACTTTGTCAAGTGGTATCTTTAGTATCTCAGGCATCAAAAAAAAGGATCATAATACAAAATAAACTAAAATTGCAGACATTTGAAAGAGAATGCAATGCCGCCTCTTCCCCTGCATCCATCCACTTTGACTACTGTAAAATCTAGAAGACAACACCAGACCAATGTCGACCTGCTGTAATCAGTATGTGCCACGTTAAAGCATTTTGCCAAAACAAAGATGCAGGACAGGCAAGAGGCCTTCACTTTGCAACCAATTTTGACGTTTGACGCTGCAAAATCCAGAAAACAACTTTCATCAGAAATGTTTTTACGCATCCCTTACCAGGGTCCGATTAGAAAAAGCATCTTTGTGCAAAATTTAATCCCTGCAAAGGGGGGGGGGGAAATATGTATATATATATATACATATAAAATTAAAAAGTATGATTTTTCTTCTTAAGTGTTTCACATTTGACCCCTTGAAAATATAACAGGTGCAAGTTAAAGAGAAAGAAAAATACAAAATCTGGGTCTTTTGAACCAAGGCAACTACATTCCAAATTTTGAAGTCTATAGATTTAGAAATGAAGTAATGGTGCAAGACTGCAATTGTTGGAAGAAAGAAAGGATAAAAAACAACAAGTCTCCGCTTCGTGTCAAGTGTCGGAAGGGAGACCGTGAAATCTCAAAGGTTCCAATTCCTTACACAAACAAATGAAGTCGTATTTTTTTTTTGTGGGTCTCCAAAGCTTCGATGTTGGACTGGTGCCACGGTTAAGTTTATGAATATCGTTTTGATGAGAAGGGCACCCGGTAGAGCGCATACCTCCGCCACGTAATGCCTGATCCACGAGAACATATCGGGCCCAATACATTTTTCAAATATCATGCTATACAGTACTTGTATCGTTTTTCGCCCCATCTCTCAATGGTGAAGAATCACTTAGAAATTAAATAATTCGAGTCGTCTGATCCGGATCTTCACCAAAATCTAATCAGTTCGTCCTTGTCACACACCCAACCTGTCCACAAAATTTCATCAGGATCCATCCACAACTTTTTGAGATATTCTGTACACAAAGACAGACAGGGGTGAAAACATAACCTCCTTCACCTTTGATGGCGGAGGTAAATATTATATATATATATATAAATAATTTATTTAATCAAGATTAACATTTACTCGTGAATGAGCCAACACCTGTCTGTAACAGCCTCGAGCAAGAAGCCCAGCACACCTGAGAGGGCCCCCATTCTTCTTCTATGGCCACAATTATTCCCACATTGTTTTGGGGTTGACTGGGGGAAGCTTCGCCCAGGTATTCCACGAATCGGCTGGCAGGCCTGACATTCGACTGAGGTTATGGCAAGAATCTGATTTGTTCAGGGTGCCGGCGATAGCTCGCCCACTCGTCGTGAAGAACACCGTGGGATCTTTAACGTCCAGAAACTAATGTCGGCAGACAGGACACCAATTTGAATCCTAAAAATGTGTAGCATTAGGCAAAATGAATGACGTGCATAAAACACTTCAATAATAATTTTGGTGTGACAACCGCAAGAAGAAACCCTTCCGATTTGTACGGAGCTGTTGATGCATTCTTTGCATGCTGTATAAACAGAGCATCAAAGTCAGCATGTCCTCCACCACAAAGTGGACTAGTAGTTAAAGTAGTCATAGGGTTGGACTTTAAATTCAACATAAACAAATTAATCAACAATCTTAACACCATGCCCTTGGTCTCCCACATCTGAGAAAAAAAAGTTACACCTTACCTTCGTAATTACCACCAACATACAACGCCTCAATCGTTGATGGCACATCATTAACGTTACATCTTAGTGTGGTATATCAAAATACATGCAAATATAAATGGGGGGGGGGGGGGGACAATGAAACTACTAAAGGATGAACATCCAACTGGGTGACAATCCATAAGATCCTCAGGATCATAATCACCATCCTCGGTGGTATAATAGTTAGAGCAACCCTCTGAGTCCGGATATCGGTGGTTCAAACCCCAGGTGAGAAGTACCATAGACTTCAGAAAATGGTAGGTGCTGCTTCCTTGCTTGATGCTCAGCATTTAAAAAGGATAGAGCACGGACAAACAACCATAGGTTGGCAATAATAGCGCAGACTGATGGATCACAGGGCCTCCACCTACGTTGAAGTCCTTGAAAGGGACCTCGTATTACCTCCACCACCGAAGGTGGACTGGGTTGCTGTACATCTTAACCCATTTATTTTTGAGGAGGACATCTCAAAAAGTCATGGACGGATTCAGATGAAACTTGGTCGACAGGTTGGGTGTGACAAGGGTGAATCGATTAGGTTTTGGTGAAGATCCGGATCCGGATCCGGATCCAGCCTATCAGTGGGATACAAAACGTAAACCGTTCAGACTGGCGGAGGTACGTGCTCGACAGAGTGCCTTCGAGTTATTAATTATTATCATAATCAGGTCTCACAATGCAGATCACTTTATATTGCAAGAGAGACCAAAGGAGTTGCTTTCACAAAGAATAACAAATATGACCCTTGCATTCAAGCAATGAGCAAGACAGGTCATCGATTATAAAAAGTACCACCATTTGGGTCCACAAAAGACAAGATGAGACGACACTGTAGGGCAAGGCCTCCACACCAATTTGTTAAACAGAATCTGATGACTCGCAGAGACAAAGCTATTCCCAGAGACATCCAGCAGATACACAAGTCTTTCAAGCTGCCCCCAGTGTCCATTACTTGTTCACATATTATTGAAAATGGCTCAAGCTTGCACCTTGGGCCTAAAGCCTGATGCAAAATCTGGTTGTCAGGGATTCTGACAACCTGCAATTATAGTTTTTAATTCAGGGAATTTTTGAGACGCAGCTTTTTAACAAGTTCCATATTAGTCTCTGTCCTTAGCGATCCGGAAGTCATGAAGAGTTGATCCATCAATTGCTGCCTGGCATGACACGTGGGCCACTCAAATCTGGTTTTAATGAGCTAGATGAGTTTTGTTTTTTTCACCAACAAGCTAACAACAAAATGGTAATTCTCCTCTACACCGCCGAAGGGTTAATGCCTGAAACATCAGCTGCTCCAAGTACTTGCCACCAATATAGCGAACAATTGCCTGGACATCAACATCATCACTAATTTTGGTGGAAAATAAAATTTTAACAAATTCCAACTGTCATGCAAAAAGATAGTGATTTTTTTCTTCCTTCAATTAAAAAAAATTAAATAAATAATAGTAATAATAAAAAAATTCCCTGTAATAGGTCAAATGATTTGCAGTGAAAGAATCAAGACCAGTTTTGCAAAATGGGGGGGGGGAAATAAATAAATAAATAATAACCATGGGATGCTCACGTGCCATGAATGATCGCTATTTACTGGAAAAGGGGGGGGGTTGGATGGGTGGTACTCAAGCATCAAAGAGAACAATGACCGATGCACAGAATGCCAGTCCCTATTAGTTAAAACAAGACGAATATTTATTTTTTATTTATTTTAAAGATGCAACTGAAAGATCGAACAGTAGTAAAGAGGGTGTTCCAAAACAGATTCCTTAAAGGGAAAAGTTGACCTCGAAAGAGCAATCAGATAGTACAGACCCTCACCAGGACACGTTTAACGTGGTGGGTTACGTAATTATACACGAGTAATATGTTCCAATATAATTAGCATACTACTCAAGTGTCAACGGTATGTAATTAATAGACAATCACATTCTGTGTGGACAGGGACAAAAATGTAATACCCTCTCTTCTGGCGAGGGGGGGGGGGGGATAAAAGAAATCCACAATATATCTACTCATCCCCATCCTGGAAATCAAAATAAAATCAAACTTATTTGTGTTCCTGTGAAAGGTAGCAATGTTATCGTTTAGTTTTCAGCAATAATTATAAACAAGGACACTGTAATTAAACAAGGGCACTCATTTATGGAGCCCGCACCACAGATCACAACTGGTGACAGTCATAAACCTGGTGACAAACGGAGGATTCGTAGGAACGATGACATTTACTGATGAATAAAGAAACCTCAAGCCAGGAATAGGGGAAATAAATTATGGGGATAATGGTATGTGGGACATATGGATGAAATGGTGGCACATGAAACACGGATGCAAGCAGCATGGTGTAGAATGTGGAGTACGGTGCTGGGCAACACACGTTGCTTTGACGACCTCCCAGCCCTGTCGTTCTGCAAACGCCTCTTGACACATCACAAACTCACCTGGACATACAAAGACTCTTCTTCCCTCTTGCACCGACTCTCAGTGCCCAAGAACATCTCGTCTGATAACCCGGTGCCTGACGCTGCACACAACGCATGATGTCCTTGCACAACAACACAAAACAATCCCTTCCAATCTCACATTAGGCAAACTCAGCCCAAGCAACCTGGTGGAGATGGAGAGTGTCGTTGGAGTCAGAGGGGATAGGCCCTCACTTGGGGCCTACACTCTTTCACATAGCTGTAATGGTGTGTGTGTGTGTGTGTGTGTGTGTGTGTGTGTGTGTGTGTGTTGTGGTGTGTGTGTGTGTGTGTGTGTGTGTGTTTATCTATATATATATATATGAAAATTATTGTTCAATAAAAAAGTTAAAACCGATTTCTCATCAGATGAGAAAATTCAGGAAGGCACAACCCTTCAAATAAATAAATAAATAAAAACAATCTTTAGTTTTTAAAGAATAGCCAATTAACTACAAAAAATAAAATAAAATAAATGATGAAGGTATGCTCAAGGTCCAAATACAATTCTTGAACAATCTTAAAGGTACAATAAGGAAAAACAGGGAACCCACTCACAAATAAGGTGATGCACAACACGATTAACATAAATCGTACCAACATGACCACAAGAGTAAACTAGAAGGGCACCCAGTAGAGCGCGTACCTCCGCCCCGTAATGCCTGATCCACGAGAACGTATCTGGCCCAATACATTTTTCAGACATCGTGCTATATATCGTTTTTGAGCCCCATCTCTCAATGGTGAAGAAACACTTTAAAAAAAAATATTATCAGATCTGGATCTTCACCAAATCAAATCAGTTCGTCCTTGTCACACAATATTTAATGTCCACAAAATTTCACCTGGATCCATCCACAACTATTTGATATATCCTGTACACGTACAAACAGAAAGGGGTGAAAACATAACCTCCTTCACCTTCGGTGGCGAAGGTAAAGAAGACTGTGTTTAAACAAGCAGAGCAATGTCAGGGTGTACAGATTACAGTAGATCTGAGAACTAGTGCACACTCACTCAATAGTGTTCCTTTGGGAACATGTGAGGTGAACAAATCACCCAATAAATTCCTACATCAATATATAAACTCAAAAAATACGTTTGTAGTAGAGGTTTTAACCCGGCTAATAATCGTCATCATTGAACTCGCAGCATACTCCTAAAGGAGACGGGTCTGTGCGTGACGGGGAATCGAGATAAGAAAAATACGACCATTGATAACAACACGCAGACTTATAGGGTCAAGGGACTGCACAAACAGTCTCAAAATCCCAATATTCAAATCCCTCGACTTGGCTCACGATGTTCCAATCGCAAATTCCATTTTAAATATTAATCAAAGACTAAACGCAAATTAATCAGTCTCACGTTTTTGTAAACATTTTGGAGCTACAACCTGCCAACATGTAACCCAGGAAGGAGGGGGGGAAAAAAAAACTTGTTCAGTAACAAAAGTGGGCTGACAGGATGGCCGAGAGATATGCACAGACTCACCTTCCTTTGAACCCTAACAAAACTACAAACGGCATCCCGATGTTTTACAGGCAACGTGATTCATCATTGTGTGTGCAGTCCCTTGGAAGGATGTTAAACTGGCATTCCATATCCCACGGTGTCCTTCACGAAGAGCAAGCGACTATCGCTGGCACCATTAGTCCTTGAGCCAGACCAAAAGTAATGCTCCGGCGGGGGGAGTAATTCTCATTATGAATTTCCATTAGACAATGTCTCAAGTGTCAGAAAAGGTGTGATGGACATCTGAGAACGGTAGCTTAGTGCCCGGATGGACGCCATCTTTGAAACCACCCAGCGCGAAAATGCCCATTTGGTGGGGTACATTGTTGCACGTGTATCTGGAGTTCTATACTAGCTATCGACGTGCGGTTGACGACTAAATATACGTCCGATCTGTACCGTCTAAATAAAAAATAATATGAAGTTTTTTGTTATAGATTATTTATAATAAAAATCAATTATGGACAAAAATCATATATTTTTTAATATTTTTTCATTAAACTTGTACTGTTTTTAGTGAAACATCACTGGTATGATTTTCCAAATTATGCATTCTGTACACCCGTTCATGCTGCTGAAAATAAATCAAAAAATACAACATATAATTTCTTACGAATGTACAAATAATATATATGAAGAGGCCGAAAATTACTTAGGCCGCCGCTGGCATTATCTATTCTGACGATAACTCAAGTTAGGAAAGTCGTACGGAGACTATTTTGACACCATATGATTTCTAATAAGCAGGCGGAAACTGTTACATAGGAAATCTGCACTTTGGTTGGCGCCATCTTGGATTTCAAAATGGCCGCCATTTATATTAATTTTTTTTCGCGCTGGGTGGTTTCAAAGATGGCGTCCATCCAGGCACTAAGCTACCGTTCTCAGATGTCCATCATGCATTTTCTGAAACCTGAGATATTGCCCACAAACATGTTCTCTGACTTTGATGAGTATTTCTATGTAATCTGGCGAGCTTTTCGGCTATCACAGTAATCTTACGTCAGTCTTTTGTTCTTTCAGCTGAGATGGCCGGTGTCGAGGCGAAACGGGTGAAGCTTGAACCTGCGTCCGGAACGTGCATCATTTGCAGCAAGAAGTCGCCACTCTCGGAACTCAGCAAGCCAGCTGGCACAGTTCTTGGAAACATTGTGCGACGCAGCCGCAGTTAGAAACTTTTATCCAATTATAAAGCTAGTCCAAGAAGGCGCAGTTGAACTTCTAGTATTCAATATTGTACCATAGGGCTTGTAGATCAGACTTCACTCACAAAAAACACTAGCAATTTTGACCAATCCAGCTAGAAGTTCTTCAGTTGATACTGGCGATGCGGTGCGACGGCGACAATCACGGAAAGAGACCGGATCAACTTCAAGGGTCTACGATGCTAAATGCATTTTTTGCCAGCGTGCTGATAATTCGTAAAAGGAAGTCGTACCCGTGAAACAATTGTCTCGGCTGTTGAGCTTCGAGCAGATAAGACAATAAGAGATGCTGCGACAGCTCGCAATGATGAGAGAGTTTTGGCATTGACTACACGAGATATGGTTGCAGCTGAGGCTCACTACCACTTCACCTGCTATAGAAACTACACACGGCCCAAAAACCTCAAGTAGAAACTGACATTGAAGAGAATATCGAGCAACAAGAAATGATACGATGTCTATTCAATTTCATTCGCACTGACTTGTTCTTGAACCGAGGATAGTTCCAATAGTTGATGTTGCAACAGATATCCTGTCTTCAGATCAGTGTTCAGTTCATGTTCGTGACTCCATCAAGAAGAATCTGCAACGCACATTACAAAGAGAGTTTGGAGAATCGCTCATCTTCTTCAATGTGAAACACCGTGTATACTTGATGCCCGATAATCTGCAAAGGCGAGAGATAGCTGCAGAGTGCGTAAACTGAAATCAGAACTGAAGCAGTTGAACGAACGGACGATGACAGTAACATTGTGCGTGCAGCTACTTCACTGCGACACGAGATCAAAGATGCTCATTCAATGAAAGTTGGCCGCCTCAGCCAGCAGAACTCACTTCAGATTACGTGAAGATACCACATTCTCTTCGTGTATTTCTGCATACTTTGATTTCCGGGAGTGGGATAGCTCTGCGCGTGCCGACACACTGGTATGGTCGATGGCTCAAGATATCATCACTGCTGTACACCGGGGCACCATCAGAACATCGAAGCATGTCCTACTTCCGTGGGTCATCAAAACGCTCACCGGTAATACAGAGGTCATCAGAATATTGAATCGACTCGGGCACGGATGTTCGTACACCGTTCTGGAGAATCGAGACAGCGCTATGCATAGACAAATTAGCAAGTGTGGAGAAAGATACAGTACCACTTCCGTCACATGTGCACCATTCGGCCGACGTAGTTAGCATTCGATAACATCGACAGGCTAGAGGAATCGCTGAGTGGTGGCGGAACATCGCATCGCGTCAACGGTATCATCGTCCAACCGAAGTCGCAGTCGTGTTTGCCGCCCCAACCTCCATCGTCAGCATCCAAAGCAGATAAGAAGCGATCTATCCCGTCTACCAGCGATTTACTTCCAATATACAGCGCAGGAAAACGAGAGGGCCCACCTGCATCAAGCCAGCAGATCTTTCTGACACTCTTGCAGGCGCAACATCACTTGCGCAGCGCCGAAATCACGTATGGATTATGACTCGCATGCTGGAACCATGCGACCAGACAATCAGTTCGTGGACTGGTTTCAACATCATGACTAGAGATCATGTTCAGGTGACGGAAGATGTAGTTGGCTACCTGCCGACTATAAACGCGCCTGCCACAGATATGGCAACAGTGCAAGAAATCATCAGAGAATCTCTCAACATCATGTCATCACTTCAGCTTGAGCGTATACCGTGGTGCTAGACCAGGCACTATTTGCTAAGGCGACGACATAGCATGGAAAGATGTCGATCGATATGGAAGAATCGTGCTCATGATGGGGAACTTCATACAATCTGTAACTTCATGTCTAGCATTGGGAAATGTTTGGAGATGCAGGCCTTCGGGATGTAGCTGTTGAGTCAGGAGTCATCGCTGAAGGTTCCATCAACAGGGTTCTGGAAGGCAAGCAATACAACCGTGCTGTGCGACTCCACAAGTTGATGTACGAGGCACTAATGCGCCTCATTTGGAAGGGCTTCCAGGTGTGGATAGAAAGCAATCATCCTGACAAGGAACCCCAGATTCGAAGCATTGACCTCAAAATTCGCAGCATCAAGGATGATGTTTGCCACGAGACTCTCGCTGCTGCTCTCGATGATGATTCATGTGTACAGATCTTTGACATGTTCGCGAATACCTACAATTTCTGCGAACCAACATGGAGACCTGGCTCGCTTCTGGATGATGTATATTGATATGATAGAGACCTGCTGGGGTTGATTCGTGCGGATAGAGAAGGCGACTGGATGCTTCACTTGGCTTGTGTCAGAAGAGTGATCCCTTGGCTTTCGCAATGAACAAGGTGAACTATGCTAGATATCTACCAGTGTACTATGCACAGATGACGCAACTCCACGAAACATGCCCCGAGTTGTACAGGCATTTCATGCAAGGCTACTTCTCCGTACAGCTTACACCAGGGAATCCATTTGCCAGAATCGCTGTTGACCAGACAACAGAAGAAACAGTCAACAAAGATACGCAAACAGCTGGAGGAACACGAGGTTTTAGTCTTCGACAAGGGGCTGTGTCACGATACTATCTAACTGCAGAACATCGGGCTGCTGCACTGAGGCAACTGCGAGAAGATATCCTTGTGAATGGCAGCGACACATCTTACGCCAAGCACCCTGACTTGTCTAGTTCTCGCATCAAACGTGATGAGTCTTGCGTCACAGCTATCTGTGATTTACTGGAAAATGACTGTCCAATCCATTCGCCGATGATCCGTCATGTTTCTCAGTATATCTACCGGAGTGGCTGCGAGGGAGACGTTTCTAATGATCTACTCAACGCCATGCAAAAGGGGGAAGAGGCGTACCAAAGCTTCCAGAAACAACGTCTTGAAGAGGGAACTGGCTTCTATGACACAGTGAAGAAGCTAAACTTGAAGACATTTTGTAAGATCAAGCAGAAAGTTGTGAAGGGCACAAACAAGGAGATCGTCCTGAGAGCTGACAGACACAACTGTTTGCCACCATGATACTCATCGCCAAGACAAGGAACCTCAAACATGCAACTTGTCCTTTGTCACCATTAGGGCCGTTACCATGGTCTTTGGCAAACGTTGATGGGTCAATGAAGAAAACAAACAAAGCTGCACTTGCGAAACACATGGAAGGTCTTGTGGAACCAGCCGAGAATATTGACAAGTCAAATGCAACAATAATCGATGCGATGGCTCTCATACAAAAGATGAATGGCGAGAAGCGACACGTTCGAAGAACTATCTGACCGCATCCTTGCTGCAGCGCTTCACGCTGGTCAAGGCAGTCAGCGCATATCGATGTTGTCTTTGACACATACACAGAAGGATCCATCAAATCAGCTGAACGTGTGAACCGCGGTTCAAATGAAGGCATCAGTTTCAGCGTGATCAGACCGCGCACACAAAATCAAGAACTGGAGGCATCTCCTTGCTTGCAGCGAGACAAAGGAGAAACTGATTGTGTTTCTGGCGGAGTCGTGGAAACATGAAAGATATCGCGGAAAGCTAGGCAACAGAACACGGTATGTCACCTGTGGTGATAAATGTCTGGTACTGACCGCGCGACAGGTGGAAGTTGGTGCAAGCACTGAATGTAGCCACGAGGAAGCAGACACGCGTATGTTTCTCCACGCAAAGCACGCCGCTACCCACTACAAGACAATCATCTTAGTGGCAGATGACACCGCGTTCTGATGATCAGTCTTCATCTGAGCAGAACCATCGATAGTCAGCTCTTCATCAGAGACAGGAAC
>CM068965.1:41915106-41926070 GCA_035128595.1 Eptatretus atami | reverse complement strand
TCTGAGTCCGGATATCGGTGGTTCAAACCCCAGGTGAGAAGTACCATAGACTTCAGAAAATGGTAGGTGCTGCTTCCTTGCTTGATGCTCAGCATTTAAAAAGGATAGAGCACGGACAAACAACCATAGGTTGGCAATAATAGCGCAGACTGATGGATCACAGGGCCTCCACCTACGTTGAAGTAACTTGAAAGGGACCTCGTATTACCTCCACCACCGAAGGTGGATGGGGGTTGCTGTACATCTTAACCCATTTATTTTTGAGGAGGACATCTCAAAAAGTCATGGACGGATTCAGATGAAACTTGGTCGACAGGTTGGGTGTGACAAGGGTGAATCGATTAGGTTTTGGTGAAGATCCGGATCCGGATCCAGCCTATCAGTGGGATACAAAACGTAAACCGTTCAGCCTGGCGGAGGTACGTGCTCGACAGAGTGCCTTCGAGTTATTAATTATTATCATAATCAGGCTCTCACAATGCAGATCACTTTATATTGCAAGAGAGACCAAAGGAGTTGCTTTCACAAAGAATAACAAAATATGACCCTTGCATTCAAGCAATGAGCAAGACAGGTCATCGATTATAAAAAGTACCACCATTTGGGTCCACAAAAGACAAGATGAGACGACACTGTAGGGCAAGGCCTCCACACCAATTTGTTAAACAGAATCTGATGACTCGCAGAGACAAAGCTATTCCCAGAGACATCCAGCAGATACACAAGTCTTTCAAGCTGCCCCCAGTGTCCATTACTTGTTCACATACATTATTGAAAATGGCTCAAGCTTGCACCTTGGGCCTAAAGCCTGATAGCAAAATCTGGTTGTCAGGGATTCTGACAACCTGCAATTATAGTTTTTAATTCAGGGAATTTTTGAACGACGCAGCTTTTTAACAAGTTCCATATTAGTCTCTGTCCTTAGCGATCCGGAAGTCATGAAGAGTTGATCCATCAATTGCTGCCTGGCATGACACGTGGGCCACTCAAATCTGGTTATTAATGAGCTAGATGGGTTTTGTTTTTTTTCACCAACAAGCTAACAACAAAATGGTAATTCTCCTCTACACCGCCGAAGGGTTAATGCCTGAAACATCAGCTGCTCCAAGTACTTGCCACCAATATAGCGAACAATTGCCTGGACATCAACATCATCACTAATTTTGGTGGAAAATCAAAATTTTAACAAATTCCAACTGTATGCAAAAAGATAGTGATTTTTTTCTTCCTTCAATTAAAAAAAATTAAATAAATAATAGTAATAATAAAAAAATTCCCTGTAATAGGTCAAATGATTTGCAGTGAAAGAATCAAGACCAGTTTGCAAAATGGGGGGGGGAAATAAATAAATAAATAATAACCATGGGATGCTCACGTGCCATGAATGATCGCTATTTACTGGAAAAGGGGGGGGGTTGGATGGGTTGGTAATCACAGCATCAAAGAGAACAATGACCGATGCACAGAATGCCAGTCCCTATTAGTTAAAACAAGACGAATATTTATTTTTTATTTATTTTAAAGATGCAACTGAAAGATCGAACAGTAGTAAAGAGGGTGTTCCAAAACAGATTCCTTAAAGGGAAAAGTTGACCTCGAAAGAGCAATCAGATAGTACAGACCCTCACCAGGACAACGTTTAACGGTGGGTTTACGTAATTATACGAGTAATATGTTCCAATATAATTAGCATACACTCAAGTGTCAACGGTATGTAATTAATAGACAATCACATTCTGTGTGGACAGGGACAAAAATGTAATACCCTCTCTTCTGGCGAGGGGGGGGGGGGATAAAAGAAATCCACAATATATCTACTCATCCCCATCCCTGGAAATCAAAATAAAATCAAATTATTTGTGGTCACTGTGAAAGGTAGCAATGTTATCGTTTAGTTTTCAGCAATAATTATAAACAAGGACACTGTAATTAAACAAGGGCACTCATTTATGGAGCCCGCACCACAGATCACAACTGGTGACAGTCATAAACCTGGTGACAAACGGAGGATTCGTAGGAACGATGACATTTACTGATGAATAAAGAAACCTCAAGCCAGGAATAGGGGAAATAAATTATGGGGGATAATGGTATGTGGGACATATGGATAGAATGGTGGCACATGAAACACGGATGCAAGCAGCATGGTGTAGAATGTGGAGTACGGTGCTGGGCAACACACGTTGCTTTGACGACCCTCCCAGCCCTGTCGTTCTGCAAACGCCTCTTGACACATCACAAACTCACCCTGAGCATACAAAGACTCTTCTTCCCTCTTGCACCGACTCTCAGTGCCCAAGAACATCTCGTCTGATAACCCGGTGCCTGACGCTGCACACAACGGCATGATGTCCTTGCACAACAACACAAAACAATCCCTTCCAATCTCACATTAGGCAAACTCAGCCCAAGCAACCTGGTGGAGATGGAGAGTGTCGTTGGAGTCAGAGGGGATAGGCCCTCACTTGGGGCCTACACTCTTTCACATAGCTGTAATGGTGTGTGTGTGTGTGTGTGTGTGTGTGTGTGTGTGTGTGTGTGTGTGTGTGTGTGTGTGTGTGTGTGTGTGTGTGTTTATCTATATATATATATGAAAATTATTGTTCAATAAAAAAGTTAAAACCGATTTCTCATCAGATGAGAAAATTCAGGAAGGCACAACCCTTCAAATAAATAAATAAATAAAAACAATCTTTAGTTTTTAAAGAATAGCCAATTAACTACAAAAAATAAAATAAAATAAAATGATGAAGGTATGCTCAAGGTCCAAATACAATTCTTGAACAATCTTAAAGGTACAATAAGGAAAAACAGGGAACCCACTCACAAATAAAGGTGATGCACAACACGATTAACATAAATCGTACCAACATGACCACAAGAGTAAACTAGAAGGGCACCCAGTAGAGCGCGTACCTCCGCCCCGTAATGCCTGATCCACGAGAACATATCTGGCCCAATACATTTTTCAGACATCGTGCTATATATCGTTTTTGAGCCCCATCTCTCAATGGTGAAGAAACACTTTAAAAAAAAAATTATCAGATCTGGATCTTCACCAAAATCAAATCAGTTCGTCCTTGTCACACAATATTTAATGTCCACAAAATTTCACCTGGATCCATCCACAACTATTTGATATATCCTGTACACGTACAAACAGAAAGGGGTGAAAACATAACCTCCTTCACCTTCGGTGGCGAAGGTAAAGAAGACTGTGTTTAAACAAGGCAGAGCAACGTCAGGGTGTACAGATTACAGTAGATCTGAGAACTAGTGCACACTCACTCAATAGTGTTCCTTTGGGAACATGTGAGGTGAACAAATCACCCAATAAATTCCTACATCAATATATAAACTCAAAAAATACGTTTGTAGTAGAGGTTTTAACCCGGCTAATAATCGTCATCATTGAACTCGCAGCATACTCCTAAAGGAGACGGGTCTGTGCGTGACGGGGAATCGAGATAAGAAAAATACGACCATTGATAACAACACGCAGACTTATAGGGTCAAGGGACTGCACAAACCAGTCTCAAAATCCCAATATTCAAATCCCTCGACTTGGCTCACGATGTTCCAATCGCAAATTCCATTTTAAATATTAATCAAAGACTAAACGCAAATTAATCAGTCTCACGTTTTTGTAAACATTTTGGAGCTACAAACCTGCCAACATGTAACCCAGGAAGGAGGGGGGAAAAAAAAAAACTTGTTCAGTAACAAAAGTGGGCTGACAGGATGGCCGAGAGATATGCACACTCACCTTCCTTTGAACCCTAACAAAACTACAAACCGCCATCCCGATGTTTTACAGGCAACGTGATTCATCATTGTGTGTGCAGTCCCTTGGAAGGATGTTAAACTGGCATTCCATATCCCACGGTGTCCTTCACGAAGAGCAAGCGAACTATCGCTGGCACCATTAGTCCTTGAGCCAGACCAAAAGTAATGCTCCAGCGGGGGAGTAATTCTCATTATGAATTTCCATTAGACAATGTCTCAAGTGTCAGAAAAGGTGTGATGGACATCTGAGAACGGTAGCTTAGTGCCCGGATGGACGCCATCTTTGAAACCACCCAGCGCGAAAATGCCCATTGTGGGGTACATTGTTGCACGTGTATCTGGAGTTCTATACTAGCTATCGACGTCGCGGTTGACGACTAAATATACGTCCGATCTGTACCGTCTAAATAAAAAATAATATGAAGTTTTTTGTTATAGATTATTTATAATAAAATCAATTATGGACAAAAAATCATATATTTTTAAATATTTTCATTAAACTTGTACTGTTTTTAGTGAAACATCACTGGTAATTCCAAATTATGCATTCTGCTACACCGTTCATGCTGCAAAAATAAATCAAAAAATACAACATATAATTTCTTACGAGGTACAAATAATATATATGAAGAGGCCGAAAATTACTTAGGCCGCCGCTGGCATTATCTATTCTGACGATAACTCAAGTTAGGAAAGTCGTACGGAGACTATTTTGACACCATATGATTTCTAATAAGCAGCGGAAACTGTTACATAGGAAATCTGCACTTTGGCGGCCATCTTGGATTTCAAAATGGCCGCCATTTATATTAATTTTTTTCGCGCTGGTGGTTTCAAAGATGGCGTCCATCCAGGCACTAAAGCTACCGTTCTCGATGTCCATCATGCATTTTCTGAAACCTGAGATATTGCCACCAAACATGTTCTCTGACTTTGATGAGTATTTCTATGTAATCTGGCGAGCTTTTCGGCTATCACAGTAATCTTACGTCAGTCTTTTTGTTCTTTCAGCTGAGATGGCCGGTGTCGAGGCGAAACGGTGAAGCTTGAACCTGGTCCGGAACGTGCATCATTTGCAGCAAGAAGTCGCCACTCTCGAACTCAGCAAGCCAGCTGGCAACAGTTCTGGAAGATATTGTGCGACGCAGCCGCAGTTAGAAACTTTTATCCAATTATAAAGCTAGTCCAAGAAGGCGCAGTTGAACTTCCTAGTATTCCAATATTGTACCATAGGGCTTGTAGATCAGACTTCACTCACAAAAAACACCTAGCAATTTTGACCAATCCAGAGAAGTTCTTCAGTTGAACTGGCGATGCGGTGCGACGGCGACAATCACGGAAAAGACCGGATCAACTTCAAGGGTCTACGATGCTAAATGCATTTTTTGCCAGCGTGCTGATAAATTCGTAAAAGGAATCGTACCCGTGAAACAATTGTCTCGGCTGTTGAGCTTCGAGCAGATAAGACAATAAGAGATGCTGCGACAGCTCGCAATGATGAGAGAGTTTTGGCATTGACTACACGAGATATGGTTGCAGCTGAGGCTCACTACCACTTCACCTGCTATAGAAACTACACACGGCCCCAAAAACCTCAAGTAGAAACTGACATTGAAGAGAATATCGAGCAACAGAAATGATACGATGTCTATTCAATTTCATTCGCATGACTGTTCTTGAACCCGAGGATAGTTCCAATAGTTGATGTTGCAACAGATATCCTGTCTTCAGATCAGTGTTCAGTTCATGTTCGGACTCCATCAAAAAGAATCTGCAACGCACATTCAAAGAGAGTTTGGAGAATCGCTCATCTTCTTCAATGTGAAACACCGTGTATACTTGATGCCCGATAATCTGACAAAGCGAGAGATAGCTGCAGAGTGGTAAACCTGAAATCAGAACTGAAGCAGTTGAACGAACGGACGATGACAGTAACATTGTGCGTGCAGCTACTTCACTGCGACACGAGATCAAAGATGCTCATTACAATGAAAGTTGGCCGCCTCAGCCAGCAGAACTCACTTCAGATTACGTGAAGATACCACATTCTCTTCGTGTATTTCTGCATACTTTGATTTCGGGAGTGGGGATAGCTCTGCGCGTGCCGACACACTGGTATGGTCGATGGCTCAAGATATCATCACTGCTGTACACGGGGCACCATCAGAACATCGAAGCATGTCCTACTTCCGTGGGTCTCAAAACGCTCACCGGTAATACAGAGGTCATCAGAAATTGAATCGACTCGGGCACGATGTTCGTACACCGTTCTGGAAGAAATCGAGACAGCGCTATGCATAGACAAATTAGCAAGTGTGGAGAAAGATACAGTACCACTTCCGTCACATGTGCACCATTCGGACCCGACGGTATAGCATTCGATAACATCGACAGGCTAGAGGAATCGCTGAGTGGTGGCGGAACATCGCATCGCGTCAACGGTATCATCGTCCAACCGAAGTCGCAGTCGTGTTTGCCGCCCCAACCTCCATCGTCAGCATCCAAAGCAGATAAGAAGCGATCTATCCCGTCTACCAGCGATTTATTCCATATACAGCGCAGGAAAACGAGAGGGCCCACCTGCAATCAAGCCAGCAGATCTTTCTGACACTCTTGCAGCGCAACATCACTTGCGCAGCGCCGAAATCACGTATGGATTATGACTCGCATGCTGGAACCATGCGACCAGACAATCAGTTCGTGGACTGGTTTCAACATCATGACTAGAGATCATGTTCAGGTGACGGAAGATGTAGTTGGCTACCTGCCGACTATAAACGCGCCTGCCACAGATATGGCAACAGTGCAAGAAATCATCGAGAATCCTCAACATCATGTCATCACTTCAGCTTGAGCGTATACCGGTGGTGCTAGACCAGGCACTATTTGCTAAGGCGACCGAAATAGCATGGAAAGATGTCGATCGATATGGAAGAATCGTGCTCATGATGGGGAACTTCCTAATCTGTAACTTCATGTCTAGCATTGGGAAAATGTTTGGAGATGCAGGCCTTCGGATGTAGCTGTTGAGTCAGGAGTCATCGCTGAAGGTTCCATCAACAGGGTTCTGGAAGGCAAGCAATACAACCGTGCTGTGCGACTCCACAAGTTGATGTACGAGGCACTAATGCGCCTCATTTGGAAGGGCTTCCAGGTGTGGATAGAAAGCAATCATCCTGACAAGGAACCCAGATTCGAAGCATTGACCTCAAAATTCGCAGCATCAAGGATGATGTTTGCACGAGACTCTCGCTGCTGCTCTCGATGATGTTCATGTGTACAGATCTTTGACATGTTCGCGAAATACCTACAATTTCTGCGAACCAAACATGGAGACCTGGCTCGCTTCTGGATGATGTATATTGATATGATAGAGACCCTGCTGGGGTTGATTCGTGCGGATAGAGAAGGCGACTGGATGCTTCACTTGGCTTGTGTCAGAAGATGATCCCTTGGTGCTTCGCAATGAACAAGGTGAACTATGCTAGATATCTACCAGTGTATATGCACAGATGACGCAACTCCACGAAACATGCCCGAGTTGTACAGGCATTTCATGCAAGGCTACTTCTCCGTACAGCTAACACCAGGGAATCCATTTGCCAGAATCGCTGTTGACCAGACAACAGAAGAAACAGTCAACAAAGATACGCAAACAGCTGGAGGAACACGAGGTTTTAGTCTTCGACAAGGGGCTGTGTCACGATACTATCTAACTGCAGAACATCGGGCTGCTGCACTGAGGCAACTGCGAGAAGATATCCTTGTGAATGGCAGCGACACATCTTACGCCAAGCACCCTGACTTGTCTAGTTCTCGCATCAAACGTGATGAGTCTTGCGTCACAGCTATCTGTGATTTACTGGAAAATGACTGGTCAATCCATTCGCCGATGATCCGTCATGTCTCTCAGTATATCACCGGAGTGGCTGCGAGGAGGACGTTTCTAATGATCTATCAACGCCATGCAAAAGGGGGAAGAGGCGTACCAAAGCCCAGAAACAACGTCTTGAAGAGGGAACTGGCTTCTATGACACAGTGAAGAAGCTAAACTTGAAGACATTTTGTAAGATCAAGCAGAAAGTTGTGAAGGGACAAACAAGGAGATCGTCCTGAGAGCTGACAGACAACTGTTTGCCACCATGATACTCATCGCCAAGACAAGGAACCTCAACATGCAACTTGTCCTTTGTCACCATTAGGGCCGTTACCATGGTCTTGGCAAACGTGATGGGTCAATGAAGAAAACAAACAAAGCTGCACTTGCGAAACACATGAAAGTCTTGTGGAACCAGCCGAGAATATTGACAAGTCAAATGCAACAAAATCGATGCGATGGCTCTCATACAAAAGATGAATGGCGAGAACGACACGTTCGAAGAACTATCTGACCGCATCCTTGCTGCAGCGCTTCACGCTGGTCAAGGCAGTCAGCGCATCGATGTTGTCTTTGACACATACACAGAAGGATCCATCAAATCAGCTGAACGTGTGAACCGCGGTTCAAATGAAGGATCAGTTTCAGCGTGATCAGACCGCACACAAAATCAAGAACTGAGGCACTCCTTGCTTGCAGCGAGACAAAGGAGAAACTGATTGTGTTTCTGGCGAGTCGTGGAAACATGAAAGATATCGCGGAAAGCTAGGCAACAGAACACTGTATGTCACCTGTGGTGATAAATGTCTGGTACTGACCCGCGACAGGTGGAAGTTGGTGCAAGCACTCGAATGTAGCCACGAGGAAGCAGACACGCGTATGTTTCTCCACGCAAAGCACGCCGCTACCCCTACAAGACAATCATCTTAGTGGCAGATGACACCGACGTTCTGATGATCAGTCTTCATCTGAGCAGAACCATCGATAGTCAGCTCTTCATCAGACGAGGAACAAGGTTCGAGTCAGAATGATCGACGTTGGAAAGTTGGCTGCGGTATTGGGGTGTGGAGTTTGCTCTGCATTGCCAGGGCTTCATGCATGGAGCGGTGTGACACTGTGAGTGCTCTGGCTAGCCAAGGAAAGATAAAGGCTTTGAAGCTTGTGCAAGCGAATGATCTGTATCTCCAAGCATTCACAGATCTGGGATCTTCGTGGAATGTACCAACAGAAGTCTTCAATAGCATTCAGCCTTCACGTGTCAGCTGTACGCCAAGAACACCAAGACGTCGGTGTTAATTCGCTCCGTTATCACATGTCTGTGCAAAGAAGGGCCAGATCGAATCTGGACAATTGCCGCTTGTGAAGACTCTTGATGCAGCATACGCTTAGGGCCAACTATCAGGCGGCTATCTGGCGACGCAGCCTTGAAAACCTGCCACCGTCCCAGCACCATCAGCAGGACATGGCTGGGAACTCGATGAGCGGTTCGCTCACAATCCGATGGATGTCGGGTCTACAGCTCCAGATGTCGTCTTGAATCTCATCTCATGCACATGCAGAAGGATGTGTCGACCGTCAGATTGCTCCTGCATACTGAATGGGTTGAAGTGCACTGTTGTGTGTAAGCTGCAGGGATGCTCCAACATGGTGCAGGAAGATGCTACGTGACTCAGGATGCCAATGACTCTGATGGCAACTCTGATGATTAACTTTGTGTGCACTGTATATTGTATACATATGTTGTTGTCTATTATAATGGAGGCTTAATTACCTTAAATCTTTAGAAAGAGATAAACGGTTTAGCAAAATGCATAATTCGGAAGATCATACCAGTGATTAGTGACTAAAACATGACATGTTAAATGATAAAAATGTCGAAATTATAAGATATGTTGTCAAAAATTGATGTTTATTATATCTTATCTATAACAAAATGGTCCAGGATGGCCGCCAAAGCGCAGATTCCCTATGTAACAATTTCCGACTGCTTATTAGAAATCGTATGGTGTCAAAATCATCTCCGTACGACTTTTCTAACTTGAGTTATCGTCAGAATAGATAATGCCACCGGCGGCCTAATACAAGTAATTTTCGGTCTCTTTACATAGATTTTTTGTACACTCGTAGTGAATTATATGTTGTATTTTTTAGTTATTTTTGCAGACAGATGAACGGTGTAGCAGAATGCATAATTTTGAAAATATACCAGTGTTTTCACTAAAAAAGTACAAGTTTAATGCAAAAATAGTAATAAATATATGATTTTTTGTCGATAATTGTTTTTTATTATACATAATCTATAACAAAATACTTCATATTATTTTTTAGACGGTACAGATCGGACGTATATTTAGTCGTCAACCGCACGTCGATAGCTAGTATAGAACTCCAGATACACGTGCAACAATGTACCCACCAAATGGGCATTTTCGCGCTGGGTGGTTTCAAAGATGGCGGCCATCCGGGCACTAAGCTACCGTTCTCAGATGTCCATCATGCATTTTCTGAAAGCTGAGATATTGCCCTAATGGAATCATAATGAGAATTACTCCCCCCGCCGGAGCATTCACTTCAAAATATGGCCGGTTGGCTCAAGGACTACATGGAAAAATTAATAATTCCAGCCCTAACCTACAGCGCACACTGCATCAGCGCAACAGCCATTTCCTCACCAATGATGCCACCCCACAGCCTCGAACTGCAAACAAACAAAGAACTAACAAGAAGGGCACTCGGTAGAGCACATACATCAACAATGCAATATCTGATCCACAAGAACATGTCGGGTCCAATACATTTTAGAGATATCGTGCTATATATCGTTTTTGGCCCCATCTCTCAATGGTGAAGAATCACTTAAAAATATGTAAATTCTAGTAACCAGATATGGATCCCGATCTTCACCAAAATCGAATCAGTTCGTCCTTATCACACACCAAAACTGTCCACAAAATTCTATCCAGATCAGTCCACAACTTTGAGATATCCCCCACACAAAGACAGACAGACAGACAGACAGACAGAAAGGGGTGAAAACATAATCTCCTTCCACCTTCAGTGGCAGAGGGAATAAAAGTGAATTTATGAAACAACACCCAACATCTCTGAGCAATGCTTTCTCCAAACCAAAAGACCCCAAACACTCTTAAATGGAAATGGACCCAATTAATACACACGGATGAATAAGGATGCGAAAAGTTACCTTCAACTCATTCTGCAATGTTTGATGCATCTGC
This sequence comes from Eptatretus atami, assembly GCA_035128595.1. Lineage (NCBI taxonomy): Eukaryota > Metazoa > Chordata > Myxini > Myxiniformes > Myxinidae > Eptatretus > Eptatretus atami. The sequence continues at coordinate 41,915,171 of CM068965.1, read as the reverse complement.
CTGCTTTAAACAAAACAACAACATGACATGCTGTGATTGAGAAATCCATAATTATATATATATAT
>CM068965.1:41904551-41915096 GCA_035128595.1 Eptatretus atami | reverse complement strand
TATATATACATATACATATTGTTGCGGACCCAGGGGTCAGGGGCGAAGACCACGAGGGGTGAACTACCTCGGGTTCCCATCAGACTCTCTGGAATCACACGCCGTCACACTCAAATGACTTTGTGACGCGACAGGTCTCTAAATCAACCGCGAACACCAATAACTCGACCACGTGACTTAGGGTCCTCCGTCAAATAAATATAGTTTACCTAAAGGTCACGTGACCAAATTACCAATTACCAGAGAACACGCCCTCGGTATGCACTTGCTTAAACCGGATCATCTTACCAGATCAGATGCAGCCGAGCGGAACTGCCAAACACGTACCGGCTAGGAAACAGATCGTTGGGGAATAACGTCCCGGCTAAACTTGGGTGTGAGACATGCTGGACAAATGGAAGAAAACATGAAAACGAGCTGGAAACATTTCTATACAAAGCATACATTTACAACAAAGCGAGAAAAAGTATGTGGCACAGTGAACAGGGTTTCATTTTAAGTACAGCAGAGGATAGCAAGGAATTTGTGGGGTGCGGCAAAAGACGACACAGAGCAGGATTATCCCGACGGTCTTCTACAATCTTACTTCATCTAGGGCAGACACCATCACACACACACACTGAAGAGGAGTTAATGAGAAGAAAGAGGAGAGGAGATGAGACTAACGGTCCCTCAATACCTTCCACGATTGCCCGACCACGCCACCAATACGTTTTGGGGGGATGCTCAGCTGGGCGATACCTCCCTGACAGCTGGCGCATCATCTCCCACTTCATGGAACTTCCAGCAGCTCAGCGTCGATCCGGAGAATGGCACGCCCGACAGGCGTGAAAGAAGGACTTTGGGCGGAGTCAGAAACCAGTGAGTGGAGGAAGGTGGACTCCGGAGCAGTGGGTGGATAGGTGGAGTCAGCGGCAAGGCGGTGAAGAAGGCTGAGTCGGCAGGCGAATTGGTGACGAAGGAAGGCTGAGTCAGAAGGCGGAGTCAGCAGGCGAGTTGATGACGAAGGAAGGCTGAGTCAGAAGGCGGAGTCAGCAGGCGAGTTGGTGACGAAGGAAGGCTGAGTCAGAAGCGCGGAGTCAGACAGGCGAGTTGGTGACGAAGAAGGCCGAGTCAGAAGGTGGAGTCAGCAGGCGAGTTGGTGACGAAGGAAGGTCGAGTCAGAAGGCGGAGTCAGCAGGCGAGTTGGTGACGAAGGAAGGCTGAGTCAGAAGGCGGAGTCAGCAGGCGATTGGTGACGAAGGAAGGCTGAGTCAGAAGCGGAGTCAGCAGGCGAATTGGTGACGAAGGAAGGCTGAGTCAGAAGGCGGAGTCAGCAGGCGAGTTGGTGACGAAGGAAGGTTGAGTCAGAAGGGGAGTCAGCGGGCGAGTTGGTGACGAAGGAAGGCTGAGTCAGAAGCGGAGTCAGCAGGCGAATTGGTGACGAAGGAAGGCTGAGTCAGAAGGCGGAGTCAGCAGGCGAGTTGGTGAAGAGGAAGCGGAGTCAAAGGCGGAGTCAGCAGGCGAGGGGAAAGAAGGCTGAGTCAGAAGGCGGAGTCAGCAGGCAAGTTGGTGACGAAGGAAGGCTGATCAGAAGGGGAGTCAGCAGGCGAATTGGTGACGAAGGAAGGCTGAGTCAGAAGGGGGAGTCAGCAGGCGAGTTGGTGACGAAGGAAGGTTGAGTCAGAAGGCGGAGTCAGCAGGCGAGTTGGTGACGAAGGAAGGCGGAGTCAGAAGGCGGAGTCAGCAGCGAGTTGGTGATGAAGGAAGTTGAGTCAGAAGGCGAGTTGGTGATGAAGGAAGGCTGAGTCAGAAGGCGGAGTCAGCAGGCGAGTTGGTGATGAAGAAAGGTTGAGTCAGAAGGCGGAGTCGGCAAGCGAGTTGGTGACGAAGGAAGGCTGAGTCAGAAGGCGGAGTCAGCAGGCGAGTTGGTGACGAAGGAAGGCTGAGTCAGAAGGCGAGTCAGAAGGCGAGTTGGTGACGAAGAAGGCTGAGTCAGAAGGCGGAGTCAGCAGGCGAGTTGGTGACGAAGGAAGGCTGAGTCAGAAGGCGGAGTCAGCAGGCGAGTTGGTGACGAAGGAAGGCGAGTCAGAAGGCGGAGTCAGCAGGCGGAGTCAGCAGCGGATTCAGCAGGCGAGTTGGTGACGAAGGAAGGCTGAGTCAGAAGGCGGAGTCGGCAGGTGAATTGGTGATGAAGGAAGGCGAGTCAGAAGGCAGAGTCAGCAGGCGAGTTGGTGACGAAGGAAGGCTGAGTCAGAAGGCGGAGTCAGCAGGCGAATTGGTGAGCAGGAAAAGACGACCACGACGACGACGGACAGCCCGCGACCATACTTTATAGATCCTGTGGTGCGGGCGGGGGTGACGACCCGAAGCGGTGTTGTCACCCAAATTGGGCGCTCTGGTTGGGCCCCGGCCAGCACACGGCCGGAAGCGGCTCCGGAAGCCGGAAGCCGTGATGGCCAGAAGCGGCTCCACTCTACTTCCAGGCAGATGGTTCCAAGCTGCGGAATCGTCTCGCTCCGAGCATCGTGACACAAATCGCCCTGCACCGAACTCCCAGGCCATCCACCACGACCGGCGGTCAGCACCAGTCAATGCGCTGCCTGTCTGCAAGCCATGCGGCCCGAGCCACACAGTGCGCCTCTGCCTGGCCGCAGCCCCGCCAGGCGGAGAGGCGAGAGGACGCTCGCCATCCGTGGGAGACACCCGCGGCCGCGGTGATTAGCGAAGACTATGATGCTATGGTAAACCCATGCAGACCCGAACAACATGTGAATTATTCGTGCCCTGCTCTGTGTACGATAATAAATTATCCTGGGACTGCAAGTGGGTCCGCCGCCATAAAGCACACGGTCATACATCAAAAGCAGTCATGTGCTCGGCGCCAGCCCCGATCTGTTTCATTCGTACCCTGCTCTGTGTGCGGAATTGAGGGAAAGGATTGAATATAATTATTAGAGGGAGATTCGGATTGAAAAAGTAGATATAATTAGACTTGGAAATGGGTTGAAAAGAATGCGCCGTGTGCGCACTGTAATTTGTTTGCATTTGGTGGGTTGTTCCTTCTATTTCCTCAGCACGGCATTCCTGCAGCGCGCCGTTGGGTTGGTTATCCTTCTGGTCTTGGCACGGCATTCCTGCAGCGACGCGTTAGTGTTGGTTACTCTGCTCGTCGCCTGAACAGTGGGTAGGGGGTTATCGTTGCGCTGCACATGCTTCGTGCAGGCAGCACTGGCATTTATTGTGGGTTTTACTGCTGCCCTTGGGTGGAAATTACTGCTGGGCTGCATGTGTTCGTGCAGCGTGGGCACTTGGTGTTGGTTTTCCACGGTTTTTACAGGTGAGTGTCCGAGGGTAATGCCCGCCGGCCTCACGAGGACCCCTTCTCAGAACGAAGGGCACGGCTGCGGTTTTTTTTCACAGATGGGTGTCCAAGCAGAGTGCCTGCCAGCCTCGCTAGGACCCCTTGCTTGGATTTACCTCAGGAAGAGAGAAAAAGGCAGAGTAGGAATGAAGCTCAGAGGTTTAATCAGACCAAGCTATGAGATTTACACAACGCATTGTCCCGTTCGACCCACTAGACAAAAAGGAAGGGACCATCTGAACATACATTAATGAAATAACTGTCTGGGGACCACTGTATGTTGGCTGCCATTGGTGTTGAAGGGATGCAGTTTCCAGAACCGCAACAATACACACATATATATGAAGACCACAAGGGGAAAACCAGAGATGTCACTTTTTATAAATTTCAGGGTTATCTTATGCACTGCCAATAGTTGGCAACATAAGTTTCCTCTCACAATATTCTTTAACAAAATAAGACAGGGGTGTCACAATAATTTATATGGTATAAAAGTTTAGCCGTGCAATAGAAAAACAAGTGTTGTCAAAGCTGAACAAGTAGAAACCAGAGTTGTCAGTACTTTACTCCTGGTTATCTCCTTTCAATTCATGTTAACTGTTCCACCATATTTTCAGAGTTGAGAAACTAAAAAATGAAAGGTTGTTAAAATTTTCACAGCTAAACTCTGAGCACTACAATGGCCTATTTGGTGTTATCATGGGCTTCCGTAGTTTGGTGCATATCGTGGTTCAAGCCTGGTCAAACCTTTATTTGTGACTTTTATGGGACCCACGCCGTGGCTTAATGTTAGCGCGTCTGAGTACCCATCCTCATTCGATAGTACCCACCGCGCCAATCAACCTGCTTAGGTATAGTGAGGGAGTCACATGAGGTGACTTCGGCTATCGCGGGGGTGTTTTATATCTTGGTTTCCTCCGGTTTTCCATCATATTAAGTAGTACGGAGTAAGAAGTGAGAATCCATCGTCCATATAAGCGAAATACCTTGAGTATGGCGTTTGAAACACCAATTCAAACAAAAAACAATGACCGTTTTAAATGTTGAAAAAAAAAATAATCTGTTGATCACCAAAGTCATGTAATGTTATGCCAATACAACAAGACATGAATTTGCTACACATCCTGGGTTTTAAATTGCATTGGCAATTATTTAAACAAGGATAACCAGTGATGTCAGTTTTGCTAACATTGATTCGTTCTTTGCTCTTAATTAAATAACACAGAAGCTTGCAAATGCTACAATGCTAATTTGATCGGCCAAATGATCACTCTCCTTTTACTGGAAAGAAATCTAATGACAGTTATTAAACAGTCACAAAAGTCTTTGAAACTTTGTTTTTTCAGTTTCTTCAAAATTGACTTATCCTGACATCTCTGGTTTTCCCCTTGTTGTGTCTTCATATATATATATATATATAATAATTTATATATTGTTTGGCGGTTCTCGGACCGCATGCATCAACGATTAGTGTCCAAGACAGTTATTCCATATTATTTACGTTGTAGATGTCCCTTCCCTTTTTGTCTAGCGGGAAACAGGGGCGTGCGTTGCGATGATCTCATAGCTTGGTTTGCTTACATCATTTCTTCTTATTTCTTTCTACGGCTTTATCTGATTGTTCCTGAGGTAAATCTGAGCCATGCTGCCCTTCGCTGTGAGATGGGTCCTCGCAGAGGCCAGCGCGTGCGCGCCGCTTGCGAGGAAACGATGACGCACGAGAATTAACAGTAGCAGAGCCCCGTTCCAAGCGAGCCTCCAACCCAACGTGTGTGGGAGTCATACAGTGCACTTGGCAGTTCGGGATTATCCGCTCGAGCTTCGATGATCTGGGGAAGATTGCCGGTTGCATTAAAAAGGCATATGAATGAATATCTCTTAAGAGGCTGCACGAATGGCTGGTTTTTCACACACAGGACAACCAGCAACGACGCCCACGCTGCATGAAACGCGTGCGGGGCCGATAAAAGGCAACTCCATGCCACGTTGGGCGGGATGCGAGTGTGCGAATTAAAGCGGCCGTTCCTTTTCAACCAAAATACCTGATACATATCGGTGTTCGCCCCACGTTATCACCTGGCAGAGTCGTGCGGACGTGAGCGCTGGCCAGTGCGTAATGGCCGAACCACGCGCACTGTATGGAATGGAATGTACTCGAAGGAGACACGTACGCTGCCTCGCGACTATCATACAAAGCAGAGCACGAATACACCGCTCACGACTTTGCGTATCGTATTTCCTCAATATCTGACACATATCGGTGTTTCACCCCACGCACACGCTAGCAGAATCGGCGCGAACGCGAGCACCGTACTACGTGGGCCATGGCGATCCGCGCGTACTGCGCGAAAATGCATGTTATTACCATAACAATGTACCTTCGGCCCACTGGCAAGCAGCGGATTTCCCACGGATGGTGAGAAGTCTTCTCGTCTCTACGGCCAGCAAAGCTGCGATCTGAGCAGGGGATGTTGTACAGTGTGGGCTGCTGCTGCCTGGACTCCGCCTCGTCTCCGCCCACACGACGTTGACCACCACCGCCATACCTGTCCCACCTACCACTCCTCATCCACCACACTCTGGGACTCCACCCTTCTCACACGCACTGCTTGAAGCAGACGACGCGCCAGCTTGTCTGATACCGCACACGGAGCACCACCCCCCCCCCTTCATCCTACCAATCACTACACTTCCTCACCATTGTTAATAAATTATTATTAAAAATGTTCCAGCTCGTTTTTGTGTTTCTTTCATTGATCCAGCATGTCCGAATCCGCTTAGCCGGGACTTTATCCCAATGATCCGTCTTTCAGCCGGTACGTTCCTTGGCAGTGTCGCTTCGGCTGCATCCGATCGGTAAAAGTGATCCGATCCAGAACAGGCGTACCAGGGCGTGTTCCACGGTAATTAAATCACGTGAATTAATTAGGTAACCCGATTAACCCATAGACGGAGACCCTAGGTCACACGTGTTGAGTTATTTGGTGTCCACGGTCGGTTTAAGCGACCCGCCGCGTCACGCGAATTATCGTGAGCAATTGCCTACAATTCCGGGGAGTCAAGATAGCTTCCCCCCCCAGTGGTCTTCTCACCGAACCCCAACTATATATATATGACATTACATACATACATTTACAGTACCAGTCAAAAGTTTGGACACACTACTCATTCTAAGGATTTTTTCTTATTTTTACTCATTTTCTTAACTTTGATGGAATCATTAGTGAAGACATCAGAAACTAATGAAATAACACATGAAACCTTATGTAGTAACCAAAAAAGCGATATAAACTAATCATAATATTTAGTTTTAGATTCTTCAAAGTAGCCACCCTTTGCCTTTGATGCCAACTTTGCATACTCTTTGCATTCTCTCAACCGCTTCATGAGGCGGTAGTCCACTTGGAACCACTTTTCAAAATACAGAGGTGTTGCTTGTTAAAAGTTGAATTGTGGAATTTCTCTTCTCCGTAATGAGTTTGAGCCAATCACGTTGCTGTTGCTGACAAGGTCGCGGTTTGCGTTCAGTAAAATAGCCAATTTGGTAAAAGACCATTATTTTGTCAATAATTCAGTAGTATGCTGGCTGTTGGCATAATGGTTAGGGTGGGGGGTCTTGGATCTGAGGGATCTTGAGTTCAAATCCCCCTTAGGCTGCTTGACTTAAACCAGGTGGGTTGAGTCTGCCTACGTCATCCTATCCAAGGTCCGGCCAAACATGAGTTGCCAGTGCTTGCTGGTCATCCTGTGTCGGCATTGGCGGCAACCTGAATCCAGGATTCAGTACCCCCTAAGCCTAAGAAGACGGGCTAACGGCTAGCCACCAACGCTCTTTGCACAGAGCCATGGTGCCGCATGGATGTAGTAGAGTTGTTCTTGCGATAATATGACCAACACTTCAGCAAAGAAGAAACGGACCAGCTCCATACATTACTTTAAGACATGAAGGTCAGTCAAATTCTCGGAAAAATATTCAAAGACTTTGAAAGTTTCTTCAAGTGCCAGTCACCAAAAACCACATCAAGCTGCTCTGATGAAACTGCCTCTCATGAGGACCAACACAGGAAAGGAAGACAGAGTTACAGGCCTCAGAAATCACCAATTAACTTGCACCTCAGATTGCAGCCCAACGTAAATGCTTCACAGAGTCAGTAAATGCCTCCGCTCCAATCTGATTCTTACCTGCCACATGCTTGTCACAAGTAAACAATCTGGCTGTTTATATGGAGAATCCACTCAGTGCCGATCGAGGTCTGGCATTTCACACTTCAAGACCAACTGCAGGGTGCTCCAAAAGCAGCCATCAAACTTATAGACTGGTCTCTTAGCCTACTTTCTCCAACATCACCTCGACATGGGGATTCCTTTTCAAAAAAACACTTGCTCTCCCGTCATTGCACAGATTTATCCCCTCTCGTCTCAGTGTCCTACTCTCTCCTCCCTCTCCCATGGCTTCACTGGAAGCTTGTGATGAGAGAAGTTGTCCTGAAACAAAACTTGCACTTTGCGTCATGGAAAGCAACCCAACTGAGGTAATCTCAGTCTTTCCAAAAGCTCGGAACAAGCGTGCTGTCTACCCTCAGGATCAGATAACAACATCATTTCTAATCTCAAGTCTAAACTCCTCACAACCGCTCCTCCCTCCTCCCAAATCCGGTTAGGCTGTCCTAATCAAATCCTGATTCTGGTGTATGCTCCACCATCCTCCCCCTCACTAAACCTCAAATGGCCTGCACAGCTGACACCTGCACATGAACAAGCTGATGCTTAAAACTCACGTGTTGGGCATACTAAAATCTTCTCGTCCAAAACCCATCAGCCTTTCTGTTACCCACCTTACCGTCGCACCCCAACGTCCCGGACTCGCTGTACCTTTCTCTTCTGGACAAGATGGAGAGTTTGCTGTCAACCTCGACTCGATTCTGCAACGTTCCAGACGAGACATCAGCCCACATGTCCTAAAAAACCTCCATCCTCGCTCTTGCTCACCCTCTCTCTGTTTCTATTCACCCTTCTCATTTGCTCAAGGTATGTTTTTTTCTGTTGTTTTTTCGCCATTCTGCTTGGAAATCAGCAAACAATTACCACTCGCCATAAAAAAGTACCAAAAACAGATCCCTGGCAACTGCAGCACCATGCTCATGTCCAATGGAGACTTGGGGAGGGCTCATCACACTCCACATGTTCGAGGAGAGGGGAGATCTGGGACCATACTCTGTTGCGGCATTGGTGCTGCTTAGCAAGTCATCACATATGGCCCGGCACAACCTGGTGCGGTTCGCCGCTCCGAACACAGATTACCAGCATGCTGTCATCATTTGCGACCTCGGAAGGATGACAGGCCAAGTTTAACCACCACCTACGTATTAAATTCAACAACTGAAGCAGGATTTGCACTCAGAGGACCCTAGGATCCAAAGCCCCCACCCTAACCATTAAGCCAAACCAGGCATATGTTGAGAGATTATATAATATATATATATGACTAGCACATGCCTCCCACCAGGCTGAACACGTTTACGTTTGTTCCATTAGATGGGTCAGATCTCCGATCCAGACGCTGAACCAAAACTTAATCGGCTTGTCCTGTCACCTACCCAACTCACTCTTCCAAGTTTCATACAAATCAGTCCACAAACTTTTCGATATTGCGCACTTTCATATACACATATATTGTTATTTGGCCCCATTCTTCAATGATACAAGAATCACTTAAATATCAAGTACTCCAGATCTTCACAAAAATCATAATCAATTCATCACTTGTTACACCGCCAACTCGATCGAATCGTCCATAATTTTTGAGATAATCCTGCTCACAGACAGAACAGACAAACAGACAGGGGTAAAAAACCAAACCCATCCACCTTCGTTGCCAGAGGTAATAATGTTAAATGCATCCTTTGTGATAAGAGGAAGGTAATGAAATAGCAGTCGATGGATGGACAGCTCAGCTCATGCCTACAGCAAGAATGACAAAGCGGCATAGGATTCACAGACAATAAAATGTATGGACATACACATCAGGAAGGATGAGCAACAGTGGAACAGAATGGGAAAGAATTCAGCAAGTGGGGAAGAGATCATGGATGTAAATGTGAGTGAGAACAAGAGAGTCGTGAAAGAGGCTGCATCTTTGAAAAAAGACTGAAGTGAGAGAGGATGAGACACAGGGGACTTGCCCAGGCAAAATGCTAACTTAGAACTACCGTAATATAAGAGTAATGTAGCTCATTATACTATAGCTTCTGTTAGCAGAATTACTATAGGAAAGGAATGTTATTATTTGCTGTGGTGGATGAATGATGCAGGTGGCAACAGTGTGGACCTTTGGAGGAGAGAGCAAATTGAAGGGTTTGAATAATGTGTGCCAACTTGGGGAGACAGGGTAGGAGAGGGACAGGAATAGGACAGCCCACCAACTTGCTGCAGTTGGCGGGACAGACCTTCGGGGAATCTGCCTATGAATCTGTCTTGACATTTTCAACAGTACAGAGAGGCCCATTATCGATGCTCATGAGAAGTAAGTGGATGGAGCACCGGCCAGGAGTGGGAGCCATACCTCTTATACAAGCATAAGAGAACATAGCAACGGTGAGAGTTCACCGAATGTCTTACTCTGATGGCACAACACCAGCATGGTCACTCCCCTTTTTGAAGCCAGATATTATATGTAATAAAATCTCCTCCTACCGAAAAGACAATGCAGATTAATAAAGCCAAGCGTTTCAGGGACGCATATATTCCAGTGGCCTGTCCAATGCGAATCAATATTGATTATTGTCCATCACATATAGAGAAACCGATATCGTGACTAACCAGCTGTTGAACGTCTAAGTTCCCAAGTAGCGAACAAACGGCCTTATCTCTGTACATGCTGACACAGGCAGACTTCAGAGCACGTGGCCAGCCTCAGTAGAGTCATTGACAAAATGGAAAGGTCAGGTCTCTAGGAGCAATCACGATACTAGCATCAAGAATAATGTGGGTCTAAACTTGCCTTGTTAAACCTCAAACTGAAAGCGAAACAGCCTCTCAAGGCCCATCAGGCTGTCTGCTCTCAGAGAGATAGCAGGACAACCCTGAATAGGGGCCCCAAATACCAGAGCGCAGACAACTTAAACCTCAAGTCTGGATGCCAGACAATGTCAAAGTGCCGAGAGACGAACACCTTGCTCTCTGGTATCTGATCTCTCTCTTGG
>CM068965.1:41889881-41903782 GCA_035128595.1 Eptatretus atami | reverse complement strand
GCAAAGTCGTGAGGCGGTGTATTCGTGCTCTGCTTTGTATTGATAGTCGCGAGGCAGCGTACGTGTCTCCTTCGAGTAAATTCCATCCATTACAGTGCGCGTGGTTTCGGGCCATGGTACGCACTGGCCAGCGCTCACGTCCGCACGACTCTGGCCAGGTGATAACGTGGGGCGAACACCTGATAATGTATCAGTAATGTTGGTTGAAAAGGAACGCGCCGCTTTAAAGTTCGGCACACTTCGCGATCCCGCCCCAACGTGGCATGGAGTTTGCCGTTTATCGCCCCGCACCGCGTTTCATGCAGCGTGGGCGTCGTCTGGATGTCCTGTGTGTTGAAAAACAGCCATTCTCGCAGCCTCTAAGAGATATTCATCATATGGCCTTTTTTAATGGCAACCGGCAATCTTCCCCAGATCATCGAAAGCTCGAGCGGATAAGTCCCGAACTGCCAAGTGCACTGTATGACTCCCACACACGTTGGGGTTGGGGCTCGCTTGGGAACGGGGGCTCTGCTTACTGTTAATTCTCTGCGTTCAATCGTTTCTTCGCAGGGCGCGCACGCGCCTGGCCCTGCGAGGACTCCATCTCACAGCGAAGGGCAGCATGGCTCAGATTTACCTCAGGAACAATCAGATAAAGCCGTAGAAAGAAATAAGAGAAATGAGTGTAAGCAAACCAAGCTTAGATCATCGCAACGCACTGCCCCTGTTTGTCCCGCTAGACAAAAGGGAAGGACATCTACAACGTAAATAATAATGGAATAACTGTCTTGGACAACTAATCGTTGATTGCATGCGGTCCGAGAACCGCAACAATATATAAATTATTTATAGTATATATATATATGAAGACACCAACAAGGGGAAAACCAGAGATGCTCAGGATAAGTCAATTTTGAGCGAACTAAAAAACAAAGTTCAAAGACTTTTGTGACTGTTTAAATAACTGTCATATAAGTTTCCTTTCCAGTGAAAAAGGAAGAGTGATCATTGGCCGATCAAATTAAGCAATTGTAGGCATTTGGGCAAGCTTCTGTGTTATTTAATTTAAGAGCAAAGAACAATGCAATGTTGCAAAACTGACATCACTGGTTATTCCTTGTTTAAATAATTGCCAAATGTCAATTTAACACCAGATGTGTAGCAAATTTCATGTCTTGTTGGTATTGGCATAACATTTACATGACTTTGGTCGAATCACAGATTTTTTTTTTTTCAACATTAAAACGGCTCATGTGTTTTTGTTTGAAATTGGTGTTCAAATTCGCCATACTCAAGGTATTTCGGCTTATATGGACGATGGATTCTCACATTCTACTCCGACGTAACTGAATATGATGGAAAAACGGGAGGAAACCGAAGATTGAAAACACCCCCGCGATAGCCGAAGTCACCTCATGTGACTCCTCATATACCTAGCAGGTTGATTGGGCGGTGGGTACTATCGAATGAGGATGGTACTCAGACCGCTAACAATTAAGCCACGGCGTGGGTCCCATAGAAAGTCCACAAAATAAAGGTTTGACCAGGCTTGAAACCGACGATATACCGAACTACGGAGCCCATGATAATCACGCATCAAATAGGCCATTGTAGTGCTCAGAGTTTAGCCTGTGACAATTTAACCAACCTTTCAATTTTTTAGTTTCTCAACTCCTGAAAATAAGGTGGATACAGTAACATGAATGAAAGGAGATAACCAGGAGAAAGTACTGACAACGTCTGGTTTCACTTGTTCACTTTGACAACACTTTGTTTTTCTATTGCACGGCGTAAACTTTAATACATATATGAATTAGTGACACCCCTGGTTATTTTGTTAAAGTAATATTGTGAGCAGCGAAACCGTTATGTTGCCGTAACTTATTGGCAGTGCATAAGCCCTGAAATTTATAAAAAGTGACGAGTTCTCTGGTTTCCCTTGTGTCTCATATATAGTGTGTATTGTTGTGCGGTCTGGAAACTGCATCCCTTCAACACCAAATGGCAGCCAACATAAGTGGTCCCGAACAGTTATTTCATTAAAATGTATGTTGCAGGATGGTCCCTTCCTTTTTGTCTAGTGGGTCGAACGGAACAATGGCCGTTGGTGTAAATCTCAAATAGCTTGGTCAGATAAACCTCTGAGACCTATTTCTACTGCTGCCTTTTTCTCTCTTCCTGAGGTAAATCCAAGCAAGGGGTCCTAGCGAGGCCTGGCAGGCAATCTCTGCTTGGACAACCCATCTGTGAAAAAAACCGCGAGCCGTGGCCTTCGTTCTGAGAAGGGGTCCTCCGTGAGGCCGGCGGGCCATTACCCTTCGGCACTCACCTGTAAAAACCGGTGAAAACGCAACACCAAGTGCCACGCTGGCAACGAACACATGCATGCCCAGCAGTAATTTCCACCCAAGGGGCAGCATGTAAAACCCACAATAAGCCAGTGTGCCTGCACGAGAGCGATGTGCTGCGCAACCGATAACCCCTACCACTGTTTCAGGCGCGACGGCAGAGTAACCACACTAACGCGCGCTGCAATGAATGCCGTGCCAAGACCAGAAGGAATAACCAACCCAACCGGCGCGCTGCAGAGAATGCCGTGCTGAGGAAATAGAAGGAACAACCCAACCAAAGGCATAACAAATTAACAGTGCGCATCACCGGCGCAATTTCTTTCAAGCCCATTTCCAAGTCTAATTAGTACTACTTTTTTCAATCCGAAATCTCCCTCTTTAAATATTTCAATCCTTTCCCTCAAATTCCGCCACAGAGCAGGGTTACGTAATGGAATCAGATCGGGCTGCGCCGAGCACATGACTGGCTTTCGGAGTAATGACCGTGTGCTTTATGGCGGCGGACCCACTTCAGTCCCAGGATATTTATTATCGTGACACGAGAGCAGCACGAATTAATTCCACATGTTGTTCGGGCTTCTGCAGGGTTACCATAGCATCATAGTCTTCGCGTATCACCGGCGTGCCGAGGGTGTCTCCCACGGATGGCGAGCGTCCTCTTCCCTGCTTCCGCCCTGGCGGCTGGCGGCCATGCAGAGGCGCACTGTGTTGGCTCGGGCCGCCATGCTTGCAAGACAGTGCAAGCAGCATTGACGTGGTGCGACCGCTCGTCGTGGTGGAATTGCCTGGGAGTTCTTGGTGCTAGGGCATTTGTGTCACGATGCTCGGAGCGAGACGATTCCGCAGCTTGAACGCATCTGCTGGAAGTAGATGGGAGCCTGCTTCTGGCCCAATCACGGCTGTCCTGGCTCCAAGGAGCGCTTCCGCCGTGTGCTGGCCGGGCCCAACCAGACTGCCCAATTTGGTGTGACAAGCACCGCTTTCACGGGTCGTCACCCGCGCCCTGCACCACAGGATCGTATAAAAGATGGGTTCGCGGGTGTCGCGTTCGTTTTTCGTAGGGTCGTCTTTTCCTGCTCAACCAATTCGCCTGCTAATCGCTTCTGACGTCAGCCTTCCTTCGTCACTCTGAAAATCGCCTGCTGACTCTGCCTTTCTGACTCGCCTCTTCATTGCACCAATTTCACCTGCCCGACTCCCCTTCTGACTCAGCCTTCCCTTCGTCACCAAACGTCGCCTGCTGAGATCCGCCTCTGCTCGTACTCTGCCTGCGACTCCGCCCTTCTGACTCGCCCTTCCTTTCGTCACCAACTTCGCCTGGCTGACTCCGCTTCTGACTCAGCCCTCCTTCGTCACCAACGTCGCCTGCTGACTACGCCCTTTCTGGACTCAGCCTTCCTCGTCACCCACTCGCCTTCTGACTCCGCCTGTCTGATCAGCCTTCCCTTCGTGTCACCAACTCGCTGCTACTCTCCGCTTCTGACTCAGCCTTCCTTCGTCACCACTCGCTGCCGACTTCCAGCCTCTGACTCACCTGTCTATCATCAGCAACTCGCCTGCTGAGTCCGCCTTCTGATCAGCCTTCCCCTTCATCACAACTCGCCTTCTGACTCAACGTCCTTTCATCCACGCACTCGGGCCTGCTGACTCGCCTTCTGACTCGGCTTCTTCGTCCCAACTCGCCTGCTGACCCTCCGCTTCTGAACTCAATCCTTCTTCGTCACCGAACGTCGCCTGCTGACTCCGCCTTCGACTCAGCCTTCCTTCGTCATCCAATTCGCCCTGCTGACTTCCGCCTCTGACCAGCCTCCTTCGACCCCGTCACCAACTGCCTGTTACTCCCCTTCCTGACTCAGCTTCACCCTTCGTCACCTAACCGCCTGCTGACTCCGCCTTCTGAAACTCCGCTCTTCCTTCTTCACTCACTCGCCTGCTGTGACTTCGCCTTCTGACTTCAGCCTTTCTTCGTCACCTATATTCGCCTGCTGCGACGTCCCCTTCTGACTCAGCCTTCTTCGCACCAACTCGCCCGCTGACGTCCGCCTTCGACTCAACGCTTCCTTCGTCACCAACGTCGCCTGCTGATCCGCTTCTGAATCAGCCTTCCTCGTCTACCATTCGCCTGCTGACTCGCCTTCTGATCAGTCCTTTCCTTCGATACACCTATTCGCTGCTGAACTCCGCCATCTGACTCAGCCCTTTCCTTTCGTCACCACTCGCCTGCTGACTGCCGCCTTCGACCTCAACTCTCGTCACCAACTCGCCCTGCTGATCCGCCTTCTGACTCGGCTCCTTCGTCACCAACTCGCCTGCTGACTCCGCCTTCTGACTCCAGCCTTGCCTTCGTACCACTCGCCTGCTGACATACGCCTTCTGACCAGCTCCTTCGTCAATCAACAGTCGCTGCTGACTCCTACCTTGACTGACTCAGCCTTCTTTCGTCACTAAATTCGGCCTGCCGACTCAGCTTCTATACCGCTTGCCGCCTGACTCCACCTGATCCACCCACTGCTCCGGAGTCCATACCTTCCTCCACTCACTGGTTTTCTACTCCGCCCAAAGTCTTCTTCACGCCTGTCGGGCGCTGCCATTGCTCTCGGATCTGACGCTGAGCTGCTGGAAGTTCCATGAATTGGGAGAATTGACGGCGCCAGCTGTCTAGGGATGTATCGCAGCTGAGCATCCCCAAAACGTATTGTGGCTGTGGTCGGCAATCGTGGAAGTTGAGGGCCGTAGTCTCACCATCTCCTCTCCTCTTTCTGTCTCATTAACTCTCTTCAGTGTGTGTGGTGTGATGGTGTCTGCCCTAGATGAAGTTAGATTGTAGATAGACCGTCGGCGATATATCCTGTCTCTGTGTCGTCTTTTGCCGCCCACCGCCCACAAATGTCCTTGCTATCCTCTGCTGTACTTAAAATGAAACCCTGTTCACTGTGCATCCATACTGTTTTCTCTGCTTTGTTGTAATGTAGTCTTGGTGTATAGAAAATTGTTCCAGCTCGTTTCAAATGTTTTTCTTCATTTGTCCAGCACTTGTTCTCCACCAAGTACGCTCCGGACGTGTAGTGGTCCAACTGATCTGTTTCCTAGCGGTACGTTGTTGGCAGTTCCGCTCGCTGCATTCTGATTGGTAAGATAACTCGTTTAAGCAAGTGCATACCGAGGCTGTGTTCTCTGGTAATTGGTAAATGTTTGGTACGGACCTTATAGGTAAACTATATTTATTTGACGGAGGACACCTAAAGTACGTGGTCGAGTTATTTGGTGTTCGCAGGTTGATGTTAGAGACCTGTCGCGTCACAGAAGGTCATTTGGTGTGATCGGCGTGTGTTCCAGAGAAGTCTGATGGAACCCGAGGTAGTTTACTCCCTCGTGGTCTTCGCCCCCTGACCCTGGGTCCGCAACAATATGTATATGTATATAATATAATATATTATGATTATATATATATATATATATGATATATATATACTAATTATGGATTTCTCAATCCAGCATCGTTCATGTTGTTTGGTTTGTTTTGTTTATAAGCAGGCAAGATCGCATTCAAAACATTTGCAGATATGAATGTTTGAAGGTAAACTTTTCGGCATCCTTATTCATTCCGTGTGATAATTGGTCCTTTCCATTTAAGAGTGTTTGGGTCTTTTGTTTGAGAAACATTGCTCATGAGATGTTGGGTGTTGTTCATATAAATTCACTTTTATTCCCTCTGCCACTGAAGGTGGATGAGGAAAATTATGTTTTCACCCTTTCTGTCTGTCGTCTGTCCTGTCGTTTTGTGTGGGGATATCTCAAAGTGTGTGGACTGATCTGATAAATTTGTGGACAGTTTGGTGTGTGGATAAGGACGAACTGAGTTCGATTTTGGTAAGATCCGATCCATTATCTGGTTACTAGAATTACATATTTTAGTGATTCTCACCATTGAGTTAGATGGGGCCAAAACGCATATATAGCACGATATCTCTAAAGATGTATGACCCGACAGTGTTTCTTGTGGATTCAGATATTGCATTGTTGATTGTATGTGCGTCTAAGCCCGAATGCCCCTTCTTGTTAGTTTCTTGTTTTTTTTCAAGTTCGAGGCTGTGGGTGGCATCAATTGGTGAGGAAATGGCTGTTGCGCCTGATGCAGGTTTGCGATGTAGGTTAGGGCTGGAATAATTAATTTTCCATGTAGTCCTTGAGGGAGCAACCGGCCATGATTTGAAGTGAATGCTCCGGCGGGGGGAGTAAGTCTCATTACGATTTTCATTAAGGGCAATATCCAGCTTTCAGAAAATGCATGATGGACACTCTGAGAACTGGTAGCTTAGTGCCGCCGGATGGCCGCATCTTTGAAACCACCCAGCGCGAAAATGCCCATGTTGGTGGGTGTCATTGTTGCACGTGTTCTGGAGTTCTATCTAGCTATCGACGTGCGGTTGACGACTAAATATACGTCCCGATCTGTACGTCTACATAAGAAAATATATATGTAAGTATTTTGTTAAGATTATGTATATCATAAATAAATCAATTATCGACAAAAAATCATATAATTTTTACTATTTTTGCATTTAAACTTGACTTTTTTTAGTGAAACAACACTGGTATGATTTTCAAATTATGCAATTCTGCTCAAACCGTTCATCTGCCGCAAAATAACTAAAAAAATACAACATATAATTGCACTACGAGTGTTACAGAAAATCTATGTAAAGAAGACGAAAATTATTTGTTATTAGGCCGCCGGGTGCATTATTCAAAATTGCTGACGATAACTCAAAGTTAGGAAAGTCGTAACGGAGCATGATTGACACCCATATCGATCTAATAAGGCAGTCGGAAATTGTTACATAGGGAATCTGCGCTTTGGCGGTGCCATCTTGGACATGTTGTATATAGATAAGATATAATAAACATGCAATTTTTTGACAACATATTCTTATAATTTCGACATTTTTATCATTTAACATGTCGATGTTTTAGTCACATATTCACTGGATCTTCCGAAATTGATGCTTTTTGCTAACCGTTTATCTCTTTCTAAAGATTTTAAAGGTAATTAAGGCCTCCATTATGATGACAACAACATATTGTTATACAATATACAAGTGCAGCACAAAGTTAATCATCAAGTTCCCCTCAGAGTCATTGGATCCTGAGTCACGATAGCATCTCGCCTGCACCGATGTTGGAGCATGCCTTGCAAGCTTACAACACAACAGTCGCAACTTCAACCCAGTCTCAGCTATGCAGGAGCAATCTGAAACGGTCCGCACCATCCTTCTGCATGTGCATAGATTGAGATTCAGACGACATCTGAGCTGTAGAATCCGCGACATTCCATCGATTGTGAAGCGAACCGCGCATCATCTGAGTTCCCAGCCATGTCCTGCTGATGGTGCTGGACGGCTGGCAGGTTTTCAAATGCGCGTGCCGAAGAAATAGCCGCCTGTGGTTGGCCCTAAGCCGTATGCGCATCAAGGAGTCTGTCACAAGGCGGCAATTGTCCAGATTCGATCTTGGCCTTCCTTATGCACAGAAGCATGTGATAACGGAGCGAATAACTACGACGATTCTTGTGTTCTGGGTACAGCTGACACGTGAAGGCCGAATGCTATGGAAGACTCTGTTGGTAGCATTTCCCCACGAAGAATCCCAGATCTGTGAATACTTGGACAGATACAGATCATTCGCTTGCACAAGCTTCAAAGCTTTATTTCCTGGCTAAGCCAGAGCACTCACAGTGTCACACCGCTCCATGATGAATGCCTGGCAATGCAGAGCAAACTCACACCCAATAGCCGCAGGCCACTTCCAACGTCGATCATTCTGACCGATACTTTGTTCCCTCTTGAAAGGACTGACTATCGATGGTTCTGCTCAGTGAAGACTGACTCAGAACGTCCGTGTCATCTGCCAGCTAAAGATGATTGTCTGTAGTGGGTAGCGCGTGCTTTGGTGAGAACATACGCGTGTCTGCTTCCTCGTGGCTCATTCGAGTGCTTGCACCAACTCACCTGTTCCGGGTCGTACCAGACATTTATGCACCACGGTACATTACACGTGGTTCTTGTTGCCGTAGCTTTCCGCATATCTTTCATGTTCTCCGACGTACTCCGCCAGATTAACACAATCAGTTTTCTCCTTTGTCTCGCTGCAACAAGAGATGGGCCTCCCAGTCTTAATTTTGTGTGGCGGGTTATGAATCACGCTTGAACGATGCTGTCATTTGAAACACCGCGGTTCACACGTTCACCTGAGTGATGGATCCTTCTGTGTATGTGTCAAACAACATTCGAAGTGCGTTCTGACTGCTTGACCTAGCGTAGTTCGCTGCAGCAAGGATGCGGTCAGACAGTTCTTCGAACGTGTCCTTCTCGCAATTTCATCTTTGTATGGAGGAGCTCATCGCATCGATTATTGTTCGCATTTGCTTGTCAATATTCTCTGGCTGTGTTCAACAAGACCTTCCATGTGTTTCGCAAGTGCAGCTTGTTGTTTTCTTCATTGACTCCATCACACGTGCCAAATGACATGGAACGGCCTAATGGGTGACAAAGACAAGTGGCAATGTTGAAGGTTCCTTGTCTTGGCGATGAGAATCATGGTGCAAACAAGTTGTCTGTCCAGCTCTCAGGACGTCATTCCTTGTTTGGTGCCCTTTCACAGAACTTTCTGATTGATCTACAAAATGTCTTCTAGTTTAGCTCTCACTGTGTCATAGAAGCCAGTTCCCTCTTTCACAAGACGTTGTTTCTGGAAGCTTTGGTACGTAACCTCTGTCCCTTTTGGGCAATGGCGTTGAGTAGATAATTAAAACGTCCTCCCTCGCAGTCCACTCCGTAATAATACCTGAGATAATGACGGATCATCGCGAATGGATTGGACCAGCATTTCCAGTAAATCACAGATAGCTGTGACAGCAAGAACCATCACGTTTGATGCGAAACTAGACAAGTCAGGGTGCTTGGCGAAGATGTGTCCGCTGCCTGAGTTCCACAAGGAATTCTCCGCAGTTGCCTCAGTGCATCGCGCCCGATGTTCTGCAGTTAGATAGTATGCGTGACACAGCCCCTTGTCGAAGACTAAACCTCGGTTTCTCCAGCTGTTTTGCGTATCTTTGTTGACTGTTTTCTTCGTGTCTGGTCAAACAGCGATCTGGCAAATGATTCCCTGGTGTAAGCTGTACGGAGAAGTAGCCTTGGCATGAAATGCCTGTACAGGAACTCGGGGGCCATGTTCGTGGAGTTGCGTCATCTGCATAGACACTGGTGAGATATCTAGCTAGTTCACCTTGTTATTGGCGAAAGCACCAAGGGATCACTCTTCTGACACAAGCCAAGGTGAAGCATCCAGTCGCCCTTCTCTATCCTGCACTGAATGCAACCCCAGCAGGGGCTGCTATCATATCAATATCATCATCCAGAACGACCAGGTCTCCATTTTGGTTCGCAGAAATTGTAGCGTATTGTCGCGAACATGTTCAAAGATCTGTACACATGATCATCATCGAGAGCAGCAGCGAAGTTCTCGTCGGCAACATCATCCTGATGCTGGCGAATTTTGAAGGTCACTGCTTCGAATCTGGGGGTTCCTTGACAGGATGAATTGCTTTCTATCCACACCTTGGGAAGCCCTTCAAATGAGTGCGGCATTATGGCCTCGTACATGCAACTGTGAGTCGCAGCAGCACGGTTTTTGATGATTGCTTGCCTCCAGAACCCTGTTGATGGACTTACAGCGATGATGCCTGACTCACAGCTCACTCCCGAAGGCCTGTCATCTCCAAACATTTTCCCAATGCTAGACATGAGTTACAGATTGTAATGGAGTTCCGCTATCATGAGCACGATTCTTCCATCTCGATCGATCATCTTTCCATGCTATTTCGGTCGCCTTAGGCAAAATGTGCCTGTCTAGCACCACGGTATAACGCTCAAGCTGAAGTGATGACATGAAGTTGAAGAGATCTCTGTATTTCTGCACTGTTGCCATATCTGTGGCAGGGCGCGTTTATAGTCCGGCAGGTAGCCAACTTACATCTTCCGTCACCTGAGCATGATCTCTAGTCATGATGTTGAGAAACAAGTCCACGAACTGATTGTCTGGTCGCATGGTTTCCAGCATGCGAGTCATAATCCATACGTGATTTCGCGCTGCGCAGAGTGATGTTGCGCCTGAAAGATGTCAGAAAGATCTGCTGGCTGTGAATGCAGTGGGGCCTCTCGTTTCCTGCGCTGTATATTGAAGTAAATCGCTGGTAGACGGGATAGATCGCTTCTTATCTGCTTTGGATGCTGACGATTGAGGTTGGGCCTGCGGCAAAACAACGACTGCGACTCGCTTGACGATGATACCGTGACGCGCTGCGAGTTCCGCACCGACTTCAGCGCGATTCCTGCTATGCCCTGTTCGATGTTATCGAATGCCTAATACCGCGGTGACCGAACTGGTCACATTGTGAGGAAGTGGTACTGGTCATCTTTCTCCACACTTGGCTAATTTGTCCTATGCAGAGCGCTTGTCTCATTTCTTCCGAAACGGTTACGACATCCGTGCCCGAGGTCGACAATATTCTGATGACTCTCTGTAATTACGGTGAGCGGTTTGATGACCCATCGGAAGTAGGACATGCTTTCGCATGTTCCTGAAAATGGTGCCCCGTGTGTAAGCAGTGGAATATGATTATCTTGAGCCATCGACCATACCAGTGGTCGGCAAACGCGCAGAAGCTAATCCCACCCCGGAGAATCCAAAGAGCAGAAATACACGAGAGAATGTGGTCATCTTCACCGTAATGCTGAAGTGGTTCTGCTGGCTGAGGCGGCCAAGCCTTTCATTGTACAATGAGCATCTTTGATCTCCAAGGTCGCAGTGAAGTAGCTGCACGCACAATGTTACTGTCATCGTCCGTTCGTTCAACTGCTTATCAGTTCTGATTTCAGGTTTACGCCACTCTGCACATCTACCTCGCTTGTCAGATTATCCGGCGCATCAAAGTATACACGGTGTTCACGATGAGCAAGAGAGCGCAATTCTCCAACTCATCTTTGAATGTGCGATTGCAGGAATTCTAATCTTGATGGAGTCACGAACCTGAACTGAACCACTGAAATCTGAAGACAGGATAATCTGTTGTTCAACATCAAACTATTGGAACTATCCTCGAGTTTAAGAACAGTCTAAGCAGAATCGAAATGAATAAACCGAACATCGCTATCATCTTTCTGTTGCTCGATATTACCTCCCAAATGTCGTTCACCTTGACGGTTTTTGGGCCGTGTGTAGGTTTCTATAGAGTGTGGTAAGTGACCTCATGCACCATATCTCGTGTTAAGTCATGGCCAAAAAAAACTCCTCCTCATCATTCGCGAACGCTTCGCAGCAGTCTTTATGTCTAATCGCTCGAAAGCTCAAACCAGCCGAGAACAACAATTGTTTTCCAGCGGTACGACTTCCTTTTACGAAGTTTATCGCACCTGGCAAAAATAGCTATTAGCATGTAGACCCTTGAAGTTGATCCGGTCTTCTTTCCGGGATTGTCGCCGTCGCACCGCATCGCCAGTAATCAACTGAGAACTTCTAGCTGGATCTGGTAAAATTGCTAATGTTTTTGTGAGTGAAGTCTGATCTACAAGCCCTAATTGGTACATATTGGGAATACTAGGATTCACCTGCGCCTGTCTTGGACTAACTTATAAATACATAAAAGTTTCTCTAACTGGGGCTGCGTCGGCACAAATATCTTTCCAAGCAAAGCTGGCTTGCTGAATTCCGAGAAGTGGCAGACTTCTTGCTGCAAATATCACGTCCGGAACTCAGGTTCAGAGCTTCACAACCGTTCGGCCTCGAACCGCCATCTCAGCTGAAAGAACAAAGAGACTGACGTAAAGATTACTGTGATAGCCGAAAAAGCTCGCCAGATTACATAGAAACTATCATGCAGAAGTCAGAGAACATTGTTGGTGGGCAATATCTCAGGTTCAGAAAATCATGATGGAAACTGAGAACGGTAGCTTAGTGCCACAGGAGAACGCCATCTTTGAACCCAGCGCGAAAAAAAAATTAATATAAATGGGCGGCCATTTTGAAATCCAAGATGGCCGCCAAAGTGCGATTCCTATGTAACAGTTTCCGCCTGCTTATTAGAAGATCAATGGTTGTCAAATATAGTCTCCGTACGCACTCCTAACTGATGTTATAGTAGAATATGATATGCCAGCGGCGGCCTAGAGTAATTTTTCGGCCCTCTTCATATATATTAGTTTGTAACTCGTAGAAATTATATGTTTGTATTTTTTGATTTATTTTTGCATGCAGTGAACGGTGTACAGAATGCATAATTCTGGAAAATCATAGCCAGTGTGTATTCACTAAAAGCAGTACAAAGTTAATGAGAAAAATATTTAAAAATATATTGATTTTTTGCCATAAATGATTTTAATTATAATAATCTATAACAAAAAACTTCATAGTTTTTTATTTAGACGGCGTACAGATCGACGTATATTAGTCGCAACCGCCACTGATAGTAGATGAATCCAGATACACGGCAACAATGTACCCCACCAAAGTTGGGCATTTTCGCGCTGGGTGGTTCAAAGATGCGCCATCCGGGCACTAAGCTACATCCGGTTCTCTAGATGTCTCATCTCAACACTTTTCTGACAACTTGAGACTTTGTCTAATGGAAATTCATAATGAAATTACTCCCCCGCTGGAGCAAATTACTTTTGGTCTGGCTCAAGGATAATGGTGCCAGCCGATAGTTCGCTGCTCTTCGTGAAAGGACACCGTGGGATATGGATGCCATTTAAACATCCTTCCAAGGGCCTGCACACACAATGAATGAATCACGTCTGTAAAACATGGGATGGCGGTTTGTATTTTTGTTAGGGTCAAAGGAAGGTGATGTGCATATCTCTCGGCCAGCCTGGCAGCCCACTTTTGTTATTGAACAAGTTGTTTTTTTTTCCCCCGCTGCCTTCCTGGTGTTACATTTGGGAGGTTTGTAGCTCCAAGAATGTTTACAAAAACGTGAACTGATTCATTTGCTTTAGTCCTTTGATTAATATTTAGAAATGGAATTTGCGATGAACATCCGTGAGCCAAGTCGAGGGATTTGAATCTTGGGTTTGAGACTGGTTTGTGCAGATCCCTTGTACCTATATAGTCTGCGTGTGTTAATCAAAATGGTCGTTATTTTTCTTATCTCGATTCCTATCGTATTTCCTCAATATCTGACACATATCGGTGTTCACCCCACGCACACGCTAGCAGAATCGGGCGAACGCGAGCACCGACTACGTGGGCCATGGCGATCCGCGCGTACTGCGCGAAACATGCATGTATTTATCCATAACAATGTACCTTCGGCCCTCACTGGCAGCAGCGGATTCCCCACGGATGGTGAGAGTCTTCTCGTCTCTACGGCCAGCAAAGCTGCGATCGAGCAGGGGAATGTTGTACAGTGTGGGCCTGCTGCTGCCTGGACTCCGCCTCGTCTCCGCCCACACGACGTTGACCCCACCCGCCTACCTGGTCCCACCTACCACTCCATCCACACACTCTGGACTC
>CM068965.1:41870284-41889532 GCA_035128595.1 Eptatretus atami | reverse complement strand
TCAAAGTTAAGAAAATAGTAAAATAAGAAAAATCCTTAGAATTGAGTAGGTGTTCAAACTTTTTGACTGGTATGTAATGTAATGTAGTATGTATATATATATAATGTGGGGGTCGGAGTGAGAAGACACATGGGGGGGGGGGAAGCTATCTTGACTCCCGGAATTGTATGGCATTGCTCACCGATAATGTCGCGTGACGCGGCGGGTTCGTCTTAAACCGACCGTGAGCTACCAAAAACTCAACACTGTGACCTAGGTCCTCCCGTCATGGTAAATCGGGTTATCCTAATAATTCACGTGATTTATATTACCGTGGAACACGCCCTATGGTAACGTGCCTTAGTTCTGGATCGGATCACATTTACGGATCCGGATGCAGCCGAGCGAGACATGCCAAGAAGTACCAGAGCTGAAGAGGTACGGATCATTGGGATTAAAGTCCCGGCTAGAGCCAGGAATTCGGACCAAATGCTGGATCAAGAAAGAACCTACAAAAACGAGCTGGGAACATTTACATAATAATTTATTAACAATGGGTGAGGAAGTGTAGTGATTGGTAGGTGAAGGGGGGGGGGGTTGGTGCTCCGTGTGCGGATATCAGAAAGCTGGCGCGCTCGTCTGCTCAGCAGTGCGTGTGAGAAGGGGTGGAGAGTCCAGGGTGGTGGATGATGATGGTAGTGGGACAAGGTTAGGCGGATGGGATCAACGTCGTGTGGGCGGAGACGAGGCGGAGTCCAGGCAGCAGCAAGGCCCACACGTACAACCATGCACCTGCTCGATCGGCAAGCTTGCTGGCCGTAAGAAGACGAGAAGAACTCTCACCATCCGTGGGAATACCGCTGCTGCCAGTGAGGGCAGAAGGTACATTGTTATGGTATAATACATGCATTTTTCTGCGCAGTACGCGCGGATCGCCAGGCCAACACTGTAGTACGGTGCTCGCGTTCGCGCCGATTCTGCTAGCGTGTGCGTGGTGGTGAAACACCGATATGTGTCATATATTGGAGGAATAACGATAGCAAAGTCGGAGCGGATGATATTCGTGCTCTGCTTTTGTATGATAGTCGCGAGCGCGTACGTGTCTCCTTCGAGTAAATTCCATCCATTACAGTGCGCGTGGTTCGGGCCATGTACGCACAGTGGCCAGCGCTCAGTCTCGCACTAGACATCTGGCCAGGTGATAACGTGGGGCGAACACCTGATATGTATCAGTAATTTGGTTGAAAAGGAACGCGTCCGCTTTAAGCTTCGCACACTTCGCGATCCCCCCCAACGTGGCATGGAGTTTATGCCGTTATCGCCTCCGCACAAGCGTTTCATGCAGCGTGGGCGTCGTGCTGGCTGTTCTGTGTTGTGAAAAACAGCCATTCGTCGCAGCCTCTTAAGAGATATTCATCATATGCCTTTAATGCAACCGGCAATCTTCCCCAGATCATCGAAGCTCGAGCGGATAATCCCGAACTGCCAAGTGCACTGTATGACTCCCACAGCACGTTGGTTGGGGCTCGCTTGGAACGGGGGCTCTGCACTGTTAATTCTCTGCGTCAATCGTTTCTCTCGCAGGGCGCGCACGCGCTGGCCTCTGCGAGGACTCCATCTCACAGCGAAGCGGCACATGGCTCAGATTTACCTCAGGAACAATCAGATAAAGCCGTAGAAAGAAATAAGAGAAATGATGTAAGCAAACCAAGCTTAGATCATCGCAACGCACGCCCCTGTTGTCCCGCTAGACAAAAGGGAAGGACTATCTACACGTAATAATAATGAATAACTGTCTTGGACACTATCGTTGATGCATGCGGTCCGAGAACCGCAACAATATATAAATTATTATATATATATATATATGAAGACCACAAGGGGAAAACCAGAGATGTCAGGATAAGTCAATTTTGAGAACTGAAAAAACAAAGTTCAAAGACTTTGTGACTGTTTAATAACTGTCATATAAGTTTCTTTCCAGTAAAAGGAAGAGTGATCATTGCCGATCAAATTAAGCATGTAGCATTTGCAAGCTTCTGTGTTATTTAATTTAAGAGCAAAGAACAATCAATGTTGCAAAACTGACATCACTGGTTATTCCCTTTTAATAATTGCCATGTCAATTTAACCCAGATGTGTAGCAAATTCATTCTTGTGGTATTGGCATACATTACATGACTTTGTGATCACAATTTTTTTTTTTTCAACATTAAACGGTCATTGTTTTTGTTTGAAATTGGTGTTCAAATCCCACTCAAGTATTTCGCTATTGGACATGATTCTCCATTCTACTCCGCGTAACTGAATATATGGAAACGGGAGGAAACCAAGATTAAACCACCCCCGCAAGCAAGTCACTCATGTGACTCCTCATATACCAACAGGTTGATGGCGGTTACATCAATGAGGATGTATCGACGCTAACCAAAAGCCACGGCGTGTCCATAGAAGTCACATAAATAGTTTGACCAGCTTAACCGACGATATACCAACTACGGAGCCCATGATAATCACCCAAATAGGCCATTGTAGTGCTCAGAAGTTATACTGTGACAATTAACAACCTTTCAATTTTTAGTTCTCAACTCCTAGAAAATAGGTGAACAGTAACATAATGAAAGGAATAACCAGGGAGAAATACTGACAACGTCTGTGTTTCTACTTGTTCAGCTTGACAACATTTGTTTTTCATTGCAGGCGTAAACTTAACATATATAATTAGTGACACCCCTGGTTATTTTGTTAAAGTATATTGTAAGCGAAACACTTATGTTGCCTAACTTATTGCAGTGCATAACCCTGAAATTTAAAAAAGTGACGAGTCTCGGTTTCCCTTGTGGTCTCATTATAGTGTGATTGTTGTCGTTCTGGGAAACTGCATCCCTTCAACACAATGCAGCCAACATACATGTCCCCGAACAGTTATTTCATTAATGTATGTTGCAGATGGTCCCTTCCTTTTGTCTAGTGGTCGACGGACAATCGTTGGGTAAATCTCATAATACTTGTCTAGTAAACCTCTAGACCTATCTCTACTGCTGCCTTTCTCTCTTCCTGAGGTAAATCCAAGGCAAGGTCCTAGCAGGCCTGCAGGCAATCTCTCTTGACAACCCACTGGGACAAAAAAAACCCACCGTCGGCCTTCGTTCTGAGAAGGGGTCCTCCGTAGCCGCGCGGCCATTACCCTCGGCACTCACCTGTAAAAAACCGGTGGAAAACCAAACACAAGTGCCACGCTCAACGAACACATGCAGCCCAGCATAATTTCCACCCAAGGGCAGCAGATAAAACCCACAAAACCAGTGCTGCCTGCACGAACAGGTGGCGCCAACGATAACCCTACCCACTTTTCAGGCGCACACAGATAACCACATTAACCTGCGCTGCAAGAATGCCTTGCCAAGACCAGAGGAATAACCAACCCAACCGCGCTGCAGAATGCCGTTAGAAATAGAAGGAACAACCCACCAAAGCAAACAAATACAGTGCGCATCACGGCGAATTCTTTTCAAGCCCATTTCCAAGTCTAATTAGTACTACTTTTTTCAATCCGAAATCTCCCCTATATAAATATTCAATCCTTTCCCTCCAATTCCGCCACAGAGCAGGGTACGTAATTAAACAGATCGGCTGCGCGAGCACAATGACTGCTTATGGTATACCGTGTGTTTATGCCGGACCCACTCACCCAGAATATCTTATTATCGTACACGAGAGCACACGAATTAATTCACATGTTGTTCGTTCTGGGTTTACCATAGCATCAGGTCTTCGCTATCACCGCGCCGAGGTTCTCCCACGATGGCGAGCTGTCCTCTCCCTCTTCCGCCCTGGCGGCTGGCGGCCATCAAGAGCCACTTTTGCCGGGCCCGCCAGGCTGCAGACAGTGCAACAGCATTGACTGGTGCGACCGCCGTCGTGGTGGAATGTGCCTGGGAGTTCTGGTGCAGGCATTTGTGTCACGATCTCGACGAACGATTCCGCAGCTTGAACGCATCTCGCTGGAAGTTAGAGTGGGAGCCTGCTTCTGGCCCAATCCGTTCCTGGCTTCCGGAGCCGCTTCCGCCGTGTGCTGGCCGGCCCACACCAGAGCCTGCCCAATTTGGTGGACAACACCGCTTTCGGGCTCCACCCGCGCCCTGCACCACAGGATCGTATAAAAAGATGGAGTCGCGGGCTGTCGCGTTCGTTTCTCGTAGGTCTCTTTTCCTGCTCAACCAATTCGCCTGCTGAATCCGCCTTCTGACGTCAGGCCTTCCTTTTCGTCACTCTAAATCGCCTGCTGACTCTGCCTTCTACTCGGCCTCTGTATCACAATTCTCACCTGCCCGACTCCCCTTCTGACTCAGCCTCCCTTCGTCACCAAACTCGCCTGCTGAATCCGCCTCTGCTCGACTCTGCTGCGACTCCGCCCTTCTGACTCGCCTTCCTTTCGTCACCAACTTCGCCTGCTGACTCCTTCTGACTCAGCCCTCCTTCGTCACCAAACTCGCCTGTACTCCGCCTTTCTACTCAGCCTTCCTCGTCACCCACTCGCCTTCTGACTCCGCCTTTGATCAGCCTTCCTTCGTGTCACCAACTCGCTGCTGACTCCGCTTCTGACTCAGCCTTCCTTCGTCACCAACTCGCCTCCGACTTCCAGCCTCTGGACTCACCTGTCTTCATCACGCAACATCGCCTGCTGATCCGCCTTCTGATCAGCCATTCCTCTTCATCACAAACTCGCCTCTGACTCAAACCTCCTTCATCACGCACTCGCCTGCTGACTCGCCTTCTGACTCGCGCTTCCTTCGTCACCAACTCGCCTGCTGACCCTCCCTTCTGAACTCAATCCTCTTCGTCACCAACTCGCCTGGACTCCAGCCTTCTACTCAAGCCTTCCTTCGTCACCAATTCGCCTGCTACTTCCCCTCTGACTCACCTTTCCTTCGCCGTCACCAAACTGCCGTGACTCCGCCTTCTGATCAGCTTCCCTTCGTCACCAACCGCCTGCTGACTCCGCCTTCTGAAACTCCGCTCTTCCTTCTTCACCAACTCGCCTGCTGACTTCGCCTTCTGACTTCAGCCTTCTCTTCGCACCTATATCGCCGTGCTCACGTCCCCTTCTGACTCAGCCTTCCTTCTCACCAACTCGCCCGCTGACCGTCCGCCTTACTGACTCAACGCTTCCTTCTCACCAACTCGCCTGCGACTCCGCCTTCTGAATCAGCTCTCCTCGTCACCATTCGCCTGTGACTCCGCCTTCTGACTCATCCTTTCCTTCGTACACCATATGCCTGCTGACTCCGCCATCTGGAACTCAGCCCTTTCTTTCGTCACCAACTCGCCTGCTGACTCCGCCTTCGACTCAACCTCTTCTCACCAACTCCCTGCTGATCCACCTTTCTACTCGCCTCCTTCGTCACCAACTCGCCTGCTGACTCCGCCTCTGACTCAGCCTTGCCTTCTCACCACTCGCCTGCTGACATCGCCTCTGACCTCAGCTTCCTTCTCATCAACACGCTTGCTGACTCCGTACCTTGACTGACTCAGCCTCTTTCGTCACAATTCGGCCTGCCGACTCAGCTTCTTCACGCGCTTGCCCCTGACTCCACCTATCCACCCACTCTCCGGAGTCCATACCTTCCTCCACTCACTGTTTCTACTCCGCCCAAAGTCTTCTTCACCCTGTCGGGCGCTCCATTGCTTCTCGGATCGACGCTGAGCTGCTAGGAATTCCATAATGGGAAATGACGGCGCCACTGTCTAGGGATGTATCGCCAGCTAGCACCCCCCAAAACGTATTTGGCTGTGGTCGGGCAATCGTGGAAGTCTGAGGGCCGTAGTCTCACATCTCCTCTCCTCATTTCTTCTCATTAAACTCTCTTCATGTGTGTGTGTGATGTGTCTGCCCTAGATGAAGAGATTGTAGTACACCGTCGGCGATATATCCTGCTCTGTGTCGTCTTCTGCCGCCACCGCCCACAAAATGCCTTGCTATCCTGCTCTGTACTTAAAATGAAACCCTGTTCACTGTCACATACTTTTTCTCCCTTTGTTTAAAATGTAGCTTGGTATAAAAATTTTCAGCTCGTTTCAAATGTTTCTTCTCATTTGTCCACATTGTTCTCACACCCAAGTTACGCTCGACTGTAGTTCCCAACTGAATCTGTTTCCTAGCGGTACGTTTTGGCAGTTCCGCTCGGCTGCATCTGATTGTAAGATACCGTTATAAGCAAGTGCATTACCGAGGCTGTTTCTTGGTAATTGGTAAATTTGGTCACTGGACCTTTAGGTAAACTATATTTATTTGACGAGACACCTAAAGTCACGTGTCGATTATTGGTGTCGCTTGATTTAGAACCTGTCGGCTCACAGAATCATTTGGTTGATCGGCTGTTTCCAGAGAAGTCTGAATGGGACCCGAGTAGTCTACTCCCTCGTGGTCTTCGCCCTCTACCCCTGGGTCCGCCAACAATATGTATATGATAAATAATATAATATATATATATATTATATATAATATATATATATATATACTAATTATTATTTCTCAATTCAGCATCTCATGTTGTTTGTTTGTTTGTTATAAGCAGGCAGATGCATTCAAAACATTTCAGAATTGACTGTTGAAGGTAAACTTTCGCATCCTAAATTCATCCGTGTGATAATTGGTCCTTTCCATTTAAGAGTTTGGGTCTTGTTTGAGAAACATTGCTTCATGAGATGTTGGTGTTGTTTCATAAATCACTTTTTATTCCCTCTCCACGAAGGTGAAAAGATATATGTTTTCACCCCTTTCTGTCTTGTCGTCTGTCACTGTCTTTGCTGGGGGATATCTCAAAGTTGTAACTATCTGATTAAATTTTGTGGACATTTTGGTGTGTGATACAGGACGAACTATTCGATTTTGGTAAGATCGCGATCCATTACTGTTACTAGAATACATATTTTAAGTGATTTCTCACCATTGAGAGATGGCCAAAACGATATATAGCACGATTCTCTAAAGATTATGACCCGACAGTTTCTTGTGGATTCAGAATTGCATGTGATGATGTGCGTCTCCGAATGCCCCTTCTTGTTATTCTTGTTTGTTTTTCAAGTCGAGCTGTGGGTGGCATCAATTGTGAGGAAATCTGTTGGCCTGATGCCGTTCTGGTGTAGGTTAGGCTGATATTAATTTTTCCATGAAGTCCTTGAGCAGCAACCGCCATGATTTGAAGTGAATGCTCCGGCGGCACGTAATCTCATATAGATTTTCATTAGGGCAATATCCAGCTTTCAGAAAATGCATGATGACACTCTGAGAACGGTAGTTATGCCCGGATGGCCGCCATCTTTGAAACCACCCACGCGCGAAAATGCCCATTTTGGGTGTCATTGTGCACGTGTATCTGGAAGTTCTATCAGCTATCACGTTTCGTTGACGACTAAATATTTACTCCGATCTTACCGTCTAACATAAGAAAATATATATGAAGATTTTGTATAGATTATGTATATAAAAAAACAATTACGACAAAAAATCATATATTATTTACTATTTTTGCATTTAAACTTGACTTTTTTAGTGAAACAACACTGGTATGATTTTCAAAATTATGCATTCTGCTCAACCGTTCATCTGTCTGCAAAAATAACTAAAAAAATACAACATATAATTGCAACGAGTGTTACAGAAAATCTATTAAAGAAGACTGAAAATAAGTTTGTATAGCCGCGTGGCATTATTCAAAATTGCTGACGATACTCAAGTTAGGAAAGTCTAACGAGATAATTTGACACCATATCGATTCTTAATAAGCAGTGAAATTGTACATAGGGAACGCCTTTGGCGCCATCTTGGACATGTTGTTATATAGATAAGATATAATAAACATGCAATTTTTTGACAACTATTCTTATAATTCGACATTTTTATCATTTAACATGTCATTTTTAGTCACATATTCACTTATGATACTTCCGAATTGATGCATTTTCTAACCGTTTATCTCTTTCTAAAGATTTTAAGGTAATTAGGCCTCCATTAATAGACAACAACATATTTTATACAATATACAAGTGCACACAAGTTAATCATCAAGTTCCCTCAGACGTCATTGATCCTGAGTCACGCATAGCATTTCCCTGCACCAGTTGGAGCATGCCTTGCAAGCTACACACAACATCGCACTTTAACCCAGTTCAGCTATGCAGGAGCAATCTGAAACGGTCGCACATCCTCTGCATGTGCATAGATGAGATTCAGACGACATCTGAGCTGGTAGATCCGAAGTTCCATCGATTGTGAGCAACCCGCATCATCTGAGTTCCCAGCCATGTCCTGCTGATTGCTGGACGCTCAGGTTTCAATGCGCGTGCCAAGAATGCCGCCTGTGTTGCCCTAAGCGTATGCTGCACAAGGAGTCTGTCATCAACGGCGGCAATTGCCAGATCGATCTGCCTTCTTAGCACAGAACATGTGATAACTGAGCGAATAACTACCGACGATTCTTGGTCTTGCGTACAGCTGACCGTAAGCCGAAATGCGTTGAAACTTCTGTTGTAGCATTTCCCACGAATATCCCAGATCTGTGAATCTTACGATACAGATCATTCCGTTGCACAAGCTTCAAAGCCTTTATCTTCCTTGGGCTAAGCCAGAGCACTCACAGTGTCACACCCGCTCCATGCATGAACTGCCTGGCAATGCAGAGCAAACTCCACACCCAATACCGCAGCCACTTCCAACGTCGATCATTCTGACCGATACTTTTTCCTCGTCTTGAAAGGCTGACTATCGATGTTCTCTCAGTGAAACTATCTCAAACGTCCGTTCATCTGCCACAATATGATTGTCTTGTAGTGGGTACGCGCGTGCTTTCGGTGAGAAACATACGCGTGTCTGCTTCCTCGTGCTACATTCGAGTGCTTGCACCAACTTCACCTGTCGGGTCAGCTACCAGACATTATCACCACATGTGACATTACACGTTTCTTGTTGCCGTAGCTTTCCGCATATCTTTCATGTTCTCCACGACTCCCCAGATAACACAATCAGTTTCTCCTTTGTCTCCTGCAACAAGAGATGGCCCCCAGTCTTATTTGTGTGCGCGTCTTGAATCACGCTAACTGATGCTTCATTTGAAACACGCGGTTCACACGTCAGCTGATTTGATGGATCCTTCTGTGTATGTTCAAACAACATTCGAATGCGTCTGACTGCCTTGACCAGCGTGAGCGCTGCAGCAAGGATACCGGTCAGACAGTTCTTCGAACGTTCCTTCTACCGCAATTCATCTTTTGATGAGGAGCCATCGCATCGATTATTTTGCATTTGCTTTGTCAATATTCTCTGCTGTGTCAACAAGACCTTCCATGTGTTCGCAAGTGCAGCTTTGTTTGTTTCTTCATTACTCCATCAACGTTGCCAAAGACATGGTAACGCGCCTAAGCTGGTGACAAAGACAAGTTGCAATGTGGAGTTCCTTGTCTTGGGATGAGTATCATGGTGCAAACAAGTTGTCTGTCCAGCCTCAGACTCATTCCTTGTTTGTGCCCTTCACAAACTTTCTGCATTGATCTACAAAATGTCTTCATATTTAGCTCTTCCTGTGTCATAAAGCCAGTTCCCTCTTTCAGACTTGTTTCTGAACTTTTGGTACGTACCTCTGTCCCTTTGGCAATGGCGTTGAGTAGATATAAAACGTCCTCCCTCGCAGTCCACTCGCTGTAGAATAATACCTGAGATGAAGACGATCATCGGCGAATGGATTGACCAGCATTTCCATTAAATCACAGATAGCTGTGACGCAAGACCATCACGTTTGATGCGAGAACTAGAACAAGTCAGGGTGCTTGCGTAAGATGTGTCGCTGCCTAGTTCACAAGAATATCTTCCGCAGTTGCCTCAGTGCATGCAGCCCGATGTTCTGCAGTTAAGATAGATCTGACACACCCTTGTCGAAGACTAAAACCTCGGTTTCTCCAGCTGTGCGTATCTTTGTGACTTTTTCTTCTTGTCTGTCAAACAGCGATCTGGCAAATGGAATTCCCTGGTGTAAGCTGTACGGAGAAGTAGCCTTGCATGAAATGCCTGTTACAAACTCGGGGGCCATGTTCGTGGAGTTCGTTCATCTGTCATAGTACACTGTAGATATCTAGCTTAGTTTCACCTTGTTATTGGCGAAGCACCAAGGTATCACCTTCTGACACAAGCAAGTGAATGCATTCCAGTCGCCCTTCTTATCCCACTGAATGCAACCCAGCAGGTGCTGCTATCATATCAATATCATCATCCAGAACGAGCAGGTCTCCAGTTTGGTTCGCAGAAATTGTAGCTATTGTCGCGAACATGTCAAAGATCTGTACACATGATCATCATCGAGAGCAGCAGCGAGAGTCTCGTCGGCAACATCATCCTGATGCTGCGAATTTTGAGGTCAATGCTTCGAATCTGGGGTTCCTTCATCGGATGAATTGCTTTCTCATCCACACCTTGGGAAGCCCTTCAAATGAGTGCCATTATGGCCTCGTACATGCAACTTGAGTCGCACAGCACGGTTTGATATTGCTTCCTCCAGAACCCTGTTGATAACTTCAGCGATATGCCTGACTCAACAGCTACATTCCCGAAGCCTGTCATCTCCAAACATTTTCCCAATGCTAGACATGAGTTACAATTGTAATGGAGTTCCCGCTATCATGAGCACGATTCTTCCATCTCGATCAATCTTTCCATGCTATTCGGTCGCACTGAGCAAATAGTGCCTGTTCTACACCACGTATAACGCTCAAGCTGAAGTGATGACATGAGTTGAGAGATCTCTTGATTTCTGCACTGTTGCCATATCTTGGCAGGGCCGTTTATAGCGGCAGTTAGCCAACTTACATCTTCCGTCACCTAACATATCTCTAGTCATGATGTTGAGAACCAGTCCACGAATCTGGATTTCTGGCGCATGGTTTCCAGCATGCGATCATGAATCCATACGTGATTTCGCCTCGCAGATTGAGTTCGCCGCAGATAAGATTCAGAAAATCTGCTGGCTGATGAATGCAGTGGGCCTCTCGTTTCCTCGCTGATATTGAAGTAAATCGCTGGTAGAGCGGGATAGATCGCTCTCTTATCTGCTTTGGATGCTGACGATGAGTTGGGCCTGCGGCAAAACAACGACTGCGACTCGTCTGATGACGATTATACCGTGACGCGTGCAGTTCCCGCACCACTCAGCCGATTCCTCTATGCCCTGTCGATGTTATCGAATGCTAATACCCGGTGACCGAATGGTCACATGTGACGAAGTGGTACTGGTCATCTTTCTCACACTTGCTAATTTGTCTTGCATAGCGCTGTCTCATTCTTCCAGAACGGTCTGTACGACATCCTGTGCCCGAGTCGCATTCAATATTCTGATGACTCTCTGTATTCACGCGTGAGCGGTTTGATACCCACGGAAGTTATGGACATGCTTTCATTCTGAATGTGCCCCGGTGTACAGCAGTGAATTGATTATCTTGAGCCATCGACCATACCAGTGGTCGGCAACGCCGCAGAGCTAATCCCACTTCCCGAAATCCAAAGTATGCAAAATACACGAGAGAATGGTGTCATCTTCACGTAATCTGAAGTGGTTCTGCTGGCTAGGCGGCCAAGCCTTTCAATTGTAATGAGCATCTTTGATCTCAGTTTCGCAAGTGAAGTAGCTGCACGCACAATGTTACGTCATCGTCCGTTCGTTCAACGCTTTCAGTTCTGATTTTCAGGTTGACGCCACTCTGCACTATCTACCTCGCTTGTCAGATATCGGCGCATCAAAGTATACACGGTGTTTCACGATGAGGCAGAGACGCATTCTCCAACTCACTTGAATGTGCGATTGCAGAATTCTAATCTTGATGGAAGTCACGAACATGAACTGAACCACTGATCTGAGACAGATATCTGTTGCAACATCAAACTATTGGAACTAATCCTCGATTTCAAGAACAAGTCAAGGCAGAATCGAAATGAATAACGACATCGTATCATTTCTGATTGCTACGATATTCCTCTTCCAAATGTCGTTTCACTTGACGGTTTTTGGGCCGTCGTGTATTTCTATACAGGTGAGTGGTAGTGAGCCTCATGCACCATATCTCGTTGTAAGTCCATGGCCAAAAACTTCTCTCATCATTCGCGAAGCTGTCGCAGCATGTCTCATTATGTCTAATCTGCTCGAAGCTCAACCACCGAGACCAATTGTTTCAGCGGTACGACTTCCTTTTACAATTATCAGCACGCTGGCAAAAAAGCTTTAGCATCGTCAGACCCTTGAAGTTGATCCGGTCTCTTTCCGTGGATTGTCGCCGTCGCACCGCATCGCCAGTATTCAACTGAAGAACTTCTAGCTGATTGGTAAAATTGCTATGTTTTTTTGGTGAAGTCTGATCTACAACCCTATTGGTACAATATTGGAATACTAGGATCACCTGCCGCCTGTCTTGACTACTTTAAATGACTAAAATTTCTCAACTTCGTGCTGCGTCGGCACAATATCTTCCAAGGCCAAGCTGCTTGCTGAGTTCCGAGAAGTGGCGCTTCTTGCTGCAAATGATGCACTCCGGAACTCAGTTCAGAGCTTCACACCGTTTCGGCCTCGACACCGCCATCTCACTGAAAGAACAAAAAACTGACGTAAGATTACTGTGATAGCCGAAAAAGCTCCCAGATTACATAGAAATACTCATCAGAAGTCAGAAACATTGTTGGTGGCAATATCTCAGTTCAGAAAATGCATGATGGAAATCTGAGAACGGGCTTAGTGCCCAGGAGACGCCATCTTTGAAACCCAAGCGCGAAAAAAAAATTAATATAAATGGCGGCCATTTTGAAAATCCATAGATGGCCGCCAAAGTGCGATTTCCTATTAACAGTTTCCGCCTGCTTATTAGAAGTCAATGGTGTCAAATATAGTCTCCGTACCACTTCCTAACTGATTATAGTCAAATATGATCCACGCGGCCTAAGTAATTTTCGGCCCTCTTCATATATATAGTTTGTACACTCGTAGAAATATATGTTTGATTTTTTGATTTATTTTTGCAGCAGCTGAACGGTGCAAATGCATAATTCTGGAAATCCATACCAGTATTCACTAAAACAGTACAAGTTTAATGAGAAAAATATTTAAAAAATATATTGATTTTTTCCATTAAGTGATTTTATTAAATAATCTATAACAAAAAACTATCATATATTTTTATTTAGACGGGTACAGATCGACGTATATTAGTCGCAACCGCCACTGATAGCTAGATGAAACTCCAGATACACGTGCAACAATGTACCCCACCAAAGTGGCATTTTCGCGCTGGTGTTTCAAAGATGCGCCATCGCGCGCACTAAGCTACCGGTTCTCTAATGTCTCAATCTCACCTTTTCTGACAACTTGAGACTTGTCTAATGGAAATTCATAATGAAATTACTCCCCCGCTGGAGTTACTTTTGGTCTGGCTCAAGGATAATGGTTGCCAGCCGAAGTTCCTTCTCTTCTGAAGGACACCGTGGGATATGGAATGCCATTTTAAACATCCTTCCAAGCCTGCACACAAACAATGAATGAATCACGTTGCCTGAAAACAGGGATGGCGGTTTGTATTTTGTTAGGTGTCAAAGGAAGGTAGATGTGCATATCTCTCGGCCAGCCTGCAGCCCACTTTTGTTATGAACAATTGTTTTTTTCCCCCCCTGCCTTCCTGTTTACATGTTGGCGAGGTTTTACTCCAAAAATGTACAAAAACGTGAACTATTAATTGCTTTTAGTCCTTGATTAATATTTAGAAATGGAATTTCATGAACATCCGTGAGCCAAGTCGAGGATTTAGAATCTTGAGTTTGAAACTGTTTTGCACCCTTGACCCTATATAGTCTGCGTGTGTTATCAAAATGGTCGTTATTTTTCTTATCTCGATTCCTGTGGAATCATAGTGAAGACATCAGAACTATGAAATAACACATGAAATTATGTAGTAACCAAAAAAAAGCGTTAAACTAATCAAAGTATATTTTATGTTTTAGATTCTTCAAAGTAGCCACCCTTTGCCTTGATGCCAACTTTGCATACTCTTGGCATTCTCTCAACCAGCTTCATGAGGTAGTCACTTGGAACACTTTTCAAATAAGAGGTGTGCCTTGTTAAAAGTGAATTTGTGGAATTTCTTTCCTCCTTAATGAGTTTGAGCCAATCAGTTGTGTTGTGACAAGGTCGCGTTGGTATGCAGTAAATAGCCCAATTTGGTAAAAGACCATTATTTTGTCAATACTTCAGTAGTATGCCTGGTGTTGGCATAATGGTTAGGGTGGGGGGCTTGGGATCTGAGGATCCTGAGTTCAAATCCCCCTTGGCTGTTGAATTAAAACCAGGTGGGGTTGAGTCTGCCTGTCATCCTTCCAAGGTCGGCAAAATGAGTGCCAGCTTGCTGGTATCCTGTGTCGGAGTGGCGACCTGTCCAGGATTGTACCCAATAGCTAAGAAGACTGCTAAGGCAGCACCAACGCTCTGCACAGAGCATGGTGCCGATGGATGTAGTAGAGTTGTTCTTGCCATAATATGGACAACTTAGCAAAGAGAAACGACAGTCCATAATTACTTTAAGACATGAAGGTCAGTCAATCCGGAAAATTTCAAGAACTTTGAAAGTTTCTTCAAGTGCAGTCACAAAAACCATCAAGTGCTCTGATGAAACTGCCTCTCATGAGGACCACCACAGGAAAGGAAGACAGAGTTACCAGCCTCAGAAATCACCAATTAACTGCACCTCAGATTGCAGCCCAAGTAAATGCTTCACAGAGTTCAAGTAAATGCCTCCGCTCCAATCTGTTCTTCTGACCACATGCTTGTCAAAGTAAACAACTCTGGCTGTTATTGGAGAACCACCTCAGTGCCGTCGAGTCTGGCATTTCACGGTCTAAGCCAACTGGAGGGTCTCCAAGCAGCCATCAAACTTATAGACTGGTCTCTTAGCGCTACTTTCTCCAACATCACCTCGACCTGGGAATTCTTTCAAAAAAAACTTGCTCTCCCTCATGCACAGATTTATCCCCTCTCGTCTTCAGTTGTCCTACTCTTCCTCCCTCCCATGGTTCACTGAAGCTTGTGATGAGGAAGTTGTCCTGAAACAACTTGCCTTTGCGTCATGGAAAGCAAACCCAACTGAGGGTAATCTCAGTTCTTTCCACAAAGCTCGGAACAAGTGTGTGTCTACCCTCAGGAGAGTCAGAAAACAACATCTTTCTAATCTCAAGTCTAAACTCTCAAACCGCTCTCCCTCCTCCAAATCCTGGTGGTGTCTAATCAAATCTGTTTCTGGTGTATGCTCCACCTCCATCCCCTCACTAACCTCAAATGGCTGCACAGCTGACCCTGCACATGAAAAGGCTGAATGCCTAAACTCGGTGTTTGCATCTAAATCTTCTGTCCAAAACCCATCGCTTTCTGTACCCACCTTACCCAGTCGCACCCAACTGTCCCTGGACTCTGTGTCCTTTTCTTCTGACAAGTGGAGAGTTTGCTGTCAAACCTCGACTCAGATTCTGCAACAGGTCCAGACGGCATCAGCCCACATGTCCTAAAAACCTCCTCCTCTGCTCTTGCTCACCCTCTCTCTGTTCTATTCACCCTCTCATTTGCTCAAGGTAATGTGCCATCTGCTTGGAAATCAGCAAACATTACCACTCTCCATAAAAAAGGTACAAAAACAGATCCCTGCAACTGCAGACCATGCTCATGTCCAATGGAGATTGGGGGAGGGCTCGTCACACTCCACATGTTGAGAGGAGAGGAGGAGATTGGGACCATACTCTGTGCAGAGCATTGGTGCTGCTTAAGCAGTCTCCTTGGCTCTTGGGCACAATCCTGGACGGGTCGCCGCTCCGACACAGTATACCAGCATGCTGTCACTCATTTTGCCGACCTCGGAAGGATGACAGGCCAAGTTAACCACACCTGGTATTAATTCAACAACTGAGCAGGATTTGCACTCAGGACCCTAGGATCCAAAGCCCCCACCCTAACCATTAAGCCAACACCAGGCATATGTTGAGAGATTAGATATATATATATATATGATAGCACATGCCTCCACCAGGCTGAACAGTTTACGTTTTGTATCCCATTGATGGGTCAGATCTCCATCCAGACCTGAACCAAAATTTAATCGGCTTGTTCCTGTCACCTACCCAACTCATCTTCCAAGTTTCATCCAAATCAGTCCACAACTTTTCGATATTGCACTCTATAAACACATATATTGTTTTTGGCCCCATCTCTCAATGATAAAGAATCACTTAAATTCAAGTATCCAGATCTTCACAAAAATCTAATCAATTCATCCTTGTTACACAGCCAACTTCGTCTGAATCGGTCCATAATTTTTGAGATATCCTGCTCACAGACAGACAGACAAACAGACAGGGGTAAAAACAACCACCATCCACCTTCGTTGGCAGAGGTAATAATGTTAAATGGATCCTTTGTGATAAGAGGAAAGGTGACATGAATAGCAGTCGGATGGATGGACAGCTCAGCTCATGCCTCAGCAAGATGACAAAGGGCAATGGATTCACAGACCAATAAAATGTGTGGACATACACAATCAGGAAAGGTGAGCAACAGTGGAACAGAATGGGAAAGAATCAGCAAGTGGGGAAGAGATCATGGATGTAAATTGGTGAGAACAAGAGGTCGTGAAAAGAGGTGCATTTGAAAAAGACTGAAGTGAGGAGGATGAGACACAGGGGGACTATGCCCAGGCAAAAATGCTACTTAGAACTACAGTATATAAGAGTTGTACTCATATACTATAGTCTGTAGAGAATTACTATAGGAAAGGAATGTTATTTTTGCGTGGGTGGGGATGAATGAATGCAGGTTGGCAACAGTGTGGACTTTGGAGGGGAGAGCAATTGAGGGTTTGGAGTAATGTGTGCAACTTGGGGAGAACAGAGGTAGGAGAGGGACAGGAATAGACAACCCACCAACTTGCTGCCAGTTGGCGAGAGACAGACCTTGGGAATCTGCCTATGATTGTCTTGACATTTCAACAGTACAGAAGGGCCCATTATCGATTGCCTCATGAGAAGTAAGGTGGGAAGTAGGAGCACCGGCCCAGAGTGGGGAGCCATACTCTATACAAAAGCATAGAGAACATAAGCACGGTGAGGTTCACGAATGTCTTAGCTCTATGGACAACACCCAGATGGTCACTCCCCTTTGAAGCCAGAATATATATATGTATATAAAATCTCCTCCTACGAAAAGCAATGCAGATAATAAAGCCAAGGAGTTTCAGGGACTGCATATATTCCAGTGGCTGTCCATTGGATATTTGATTGTCCATCCATATAGAGAAACCGAATGCGTGACTAACCAGTGTTGAACGTCTGGTTCCAAGTAGCGAACAAACGGCTTATCTTGTACAGGTCTGACAAGAGATTCAGCAGTGGCCAGCCTCAGTAGAGTCATTGACAAAATGGTAAAGGTGGTCTTCAGGAGCATCACATATAGATCAAGAATAATGTGGGTCCTAAAACATTGCCTTGTAGAACCTCAAACTGAAAGGAAACAGCTCTCTCAAGGGCCATCAGCTGTTTGCTCTCAGAGGATAGCAGACAACCACTTGAATAGGGGGCCCCAAATACCAGAGGAGGACAACTTAAACCTCAAGTCTGGATGCCAGACAATGTCAAAGGCGAGAGACGAACCACTTGCTCGTGGTTCTGAGCATCCATCCACCGCAGTGTCAAGAGGGCAAATATCCAAAGTGGAATGGCCAGGTTGGAAGCTGAACTGATTGTCAAAGATTAGGGAGTTGGAGATTAAATTAGGAGCTCTATCAATTTGCTTGACTGCACCTAATGGGGAGAATGCTGATATGGCTAGAGTTGTGGGGATCAGCTTTGGAAGGTTCTTCTGAATAAGAGTGATGTTTTGCAACGTTCCAAGGTAGAGGGAGGAAGTTGCCCATCTATGGAAGACAACATAAGACGAAAGTACAGTTCTGGAGGATTTGAGAAGTTATACCATAAAGACCGAGTGAGGCAGAAGTGTCGAGCTAGGTAAGAAACTTCGCTATTGGGGAAGGGGTGGGGGAAAAATTATACTGCAACAATAAGGTACAAATTTGGGACCTTGGCCATTTTTGGTAAAGACACAGTTAATGAACTATTTTACTCGATCACTGTCCTGGATGACTGTCCTTTACAAAGAAAGCAAAGAAAGAAGGTGTACAAACTTCCACAAAGAAGGTGTACAACCCCCCCCCCCCCCCCCT
The DNA here is from genome assembly GCA_035128595.1 of Eptatretus atami. Lineage (NCBI taxonomy): Eukaryota > Metazoa > Chordata > Myxini > Myxiniformes > Myxinidae > Eptatretus > Eptatretus atami. The sequence continues at coordinate 41,871,274 of CM068965.1, read as the reverse complement.
CAGACTTGACCAGAAACAATAAAATACATTGTGGTGGAGAAGCACACAAAGTCAAATGTACACCATATGGTTGGAGCAACCGGTGAGGAATTTTCACAACTCCACACCCAAGTTGGACTTTGACAGGACAGTGACAAGCCATATTCTTAAAATCTCAAAACAAATGTTTAAATAATAATTTTTAAAAAGCTGTTCTCTTGGCAAAACAAAAACACACTTTGATTTTGTTGAAAGTCTGGTCAACAATCACCATTTTGGGTTGGCCTCGTATTAAATCAACGCAAACAAGGTAGTGGTGGCAATCTCATTTCCCCTGTGAGCAGTCAGCGGTTTGAACCCTGGCCGAATCATACCAAGGACTATGAAAAGACCAAAAACAAAAAAATTTGAAAAAAAAAATTATTGATGCTCAGAATTTTAAAAAGGATAGAGCACGGACAAACAAGAAGTTCGTAATAATGTAGCGGCAGGCTTTGATGGATTGCGGGAGTCACCAACCTGCCCAGGATTGTGCCATCCTAACTGAAGAACATCTGAAAGATATAAAGGTGTGCTGCTTCATGATGGATTGAATGACCTCCTCCTGCAATCAAATTTTCTTGCAAGGGAACTCATTATCATCATTGTATGCAACAGGTAATATGGAGGTCACTGCACATCATTGTCCTGCATGAAACAATGTACAACAAGTGAAATCCTTCATACAGCGCGTGTGGTGAAGCAATGAGTACACTAATGTTAAAATAAGCAATTTATGCGTTTTCAGTTGAAAAAACAATTAAAAAGCGTACTTAATAATTTGAAATGTAAAAATCTTGTTATTATTGTGATAAGCACCTTTATATATAACAGAAGGAATGAAATCGTTCGATACAGCGTGGCAGGGGACCGCAAAAGAATGATAGCATAAGAACTTAGCTTTCCAGCAATTCGGCGGATCGGGCACGAAATGCAATGGTGGGCGGAAGTGACGTCTTTCGGGCAAAATGC
>CM068965.1:41848016-41860610 GCA_035128595.1 Eptatretus atami | reverse complement strand
AGCGGGGCTATCATATTATGAACAGATTTGGATATTGGGCCATCTCAAAATTTTTTGATGGCAGTGGAAAATGGCTGCCACAGCCATCAGCGCTGAATTTGAGATGGCCCAATATCCAAATCTGTTCATAATATTGTTGCGAATTCACGCCCGCCGGCGTCGATCGGCCGCTCGACTCGAATGGCGACCGCCTCGCCCACCGGACGGACAATTCTGTCGTGACCCCCGGGAACTATCGCCCGGAGCCAGTCACGGGTGGGCCTTTCGACCTCACCACAATCGTGCCAATCGGCACCCGCGTAGGATAGGGTTGTTCGCCAAACTCGACCTACCTAAGTACCCACGCGGATGGTAAACCGGGGCGATCGTACCTCGCTGCAGGTCGAATCCGGACACGAAACCGCTTAAGCGGTACGTTCCGTGCTATCGGGATAACTGAGCGGTGTATCGTCGGCCTCGACGGTTCCGATTAATTTTCGGGCGTATTAAGCCCACTACGAACCTTTTACGTGAAGCAAGATGGAGATTCAACAAGGGAAGGACGCAGCGAAACGGGAACAAGTTCACACAAGCACTTTATTCACACGACACACGGAGAGCACACATATACAGCCATACAGTCAGAATGCACATAAAGCAAATGCAAGAAGGAACGACAAAAGCAACGACGACGCAGAGCTACAACCGACTAAAGACCGACACACGGCAACACTTACACAGTTCTACTTACAAGACACGGGCCCACAAGATCCATACAAAAAAAACCCGCGAAAAGAAAAAGGTGACTTCCCTTTTGGGCCGTCGAGTCCCTCTCCGACGTCCGTCGACGTGGTCCCGCTGGCCGCGAATCCGTGCCCTGGCGTGGTAGGCGAGTCCTCTCCTGCGTGCCTCGCGCCTGCACGTGTTGGCCGCTCGATGCCACGGACCGAGTGTTCGCGCTATCCCAGCGCGGATAGGGGGGGGGGGAAACGTGGATGCCCGAGTCGGGAGAGGGGAATGGCGGACACTCCTTCCCGCCAGCGGGTCTTGGAACTGCACCACAGCAGACCAGGCCAGCGGCCACCAGCAAGAGAAGAGGACGAGCGAGCCGGAAGACGGGAAGAGAGCCAGAGAAGCAACGAAGCAAGAGCACCCACCAAACTGCTTCGCCCGTCTCCGACTTTATATCCCGGAGCTCCGCCCTGCCGCTCCGCCCGTTTTTTGCTCCACCCCCCTTCGAGGCGCTTCGAGAAAGGTCTCGAAGAGGGGCGTTCCTCTCCCTGGCCGCGTCACACGCGCATCCACCAATCGGGCACCAGCTGCCCCCACCCCGCTTCTCCTCCCTCACACCAAGCGCGGAGAAAGATCGCGCGAAAAGCACCGAGCCTTTGTTGGTTTTTGTTTGAAATAAAAAAAGAAAAAGAAGAACGACTGACTCAAGCATCGCAGCCCAAATGAATCACATTAATTCCCTCTAAACAACGGGTTTGGGGCTAACTACACATGTACTTAGAGATACCTCACCTACGGACCTGAATGGTGTAATGCGAATTTTCCACAGCCGTAACAATTGATAGGTACGAGTGTGCCAAATTTGGTGCTTTCCTCACAAAATGCACAATTGTTATGCTAAGTTGCCCCACTAATAATGAATTCGTAAAATGTGGATGCAAGGGAATATGTAGTTAGGCCTAAGTCACATTTGCTCTACGGCGAGGATACGGCGGCCGTACGCCCTCTGAATTGACAGAAACGTGCGGCGACCGCAGAGTTTCTGCGGTGGCCTCAGGGTGGCCCTACGCCGTATGGCTATATTTTACAGGCCGTAGGGTCGCCATGGAATTATAGCGCGGAGTTATAACTTTTTTCATTTCTACGTTCGCCGTAGCAATTCGACAAGCCGAAACAACAAAAACTAGTAAAAAAAAAAGAAGAAAAAAAAAGAACCCACTCGTTACCGTCCGTCTGGCCGCATGTTCGCTTAGGCCCCTGCGGTTGCCTTGCGGGCACCTTGCGTCTCTGCCTGAAAATTCTATGGCCGCGCAGGAACGCCCTAGGTCACCGTGCGACATCAAATCAAAGACCGTACGGCACCCACGTTTTCGGTCTCACAATTTCTAAATACGCGCGTGCGGCTCCCCGAAAAATAAAAACATATGTGACTGCTACATTGTGTGACCGTGGAAATACTGCGGCCGCCGTATAATTGCTAGTGGCCGTAGATTTTGGAGACCCCATGGCAATGTGACAGGCCTTATCGGAAGAGCAATAATCCATGCACACAGGTATGTGGCTGTGTGGGTTATAGCTGCAGAAACAAAGTTAACACAGGTGAACGATTAGTGAGAGACAGGGATCATTGAGGTTCAAGTGTCAGCCTCCACAATGATAATGAACATTAAAATACACAAAAATACATGTTTGTTTGCCGATAATCTACACGAGCTTGTTCATTTAGAATAAATGTTCAGTGTAAATAATGCGGTGTTTTTTCGTTTTTTCCTCTCGAGATGTACGACTGCATGTATTGCTGTGGCATACCAGCTGCCTATACTTTTCACGGTGACAATTTTGAAATTCAAAACGGCTGTCATACTTACCCATAATATCATTCGTTTAGTAACATTGTTTGTTTTGATGTGTCGTCATAAATATGGCATAAACATAATAATGAATTCACAACACCAACTACAACTTATGCGTAATGCCAACTATTCCATCACGCGTGTCCATTTTCATTGCTGGTGGCCATCTTGGATTTGGTACCCTCCACCTTGTTTGTAAAAAAAAAAAAATACGTCCTATTCTTTTGAAACCTTTACAGCCTAAATATATAAAAAATCAAGTGAAAGTTTACTTTTAACAATCATTTTGCACGAAATTACATCACGACATGCACTATTACCCGCACAGTCTTGAGAAACAAGGACATGGGCAGGGTCTATGTTTGTTGGTCTTCAATTTTGACCACCAGACAGGCAGAGTAAAATAATTATCTCAATCCTCTATGCGCATGCGTTGATAAAGACAAATCAGAGCCAAAGTACTGTTAAACTACAGGTTTATGTTCCAATTCATGGTCCAATTTGTGTTGTGCAGTGTTCGAAATATATAATTCAATTGAAATTAAGTAGATCCTCGATCGGAGAAATAGACTGAAAACAGACAGAGTGAAGCAATTGCTTAACCCCGCTTTGCACTTGCACATGGGGTAACAGAGACCTGTCTGAAACATCCCCCCTCCTCCCTCCTTAGCATCTGCCACAACGAACGACAATATGCCTCCCATGCCATTTTGCGAATGTCGTTGTCCTGCCCACTTTTCATTCCTTGTTCTCAAGGGAGATCCACATCAGCCCTCTGAGCATCTTGTCTAAAGTAGAATGCAGGTGCTTCATTTTCCCACCCGCTTCAAGCTGACAGCAATTTGAACAAGGATGAAGTCGATGCTGTGCCATCGCAAGTTCCCACACTCCCACCGAAAGCAAAGTTGAAAGATTGGCATAAAGTTCCACAGATTGACCCAATGTCAAATTTTTGGTGAAACAATTTCTGTTTTGACAGGCATCCAATTCCCCCCACCCCTTGCGGCATGAACCGGGGGTCAAATCCAAAAATATCGTTACACATTTCATCTATCGCCAATGTTGATTCATATACAAAAGTTTCATCAAAAATATTTAAATGTGGGACCGTAATTGCATTTTTTGGTGTTTGACCTTTTGACCCTGCCCAGGGCTCCAGGGGGCGGGGCCAAAAATGATACTGCTTTTGTACTTTCTTGCCGTGTGGTGATCATAACTATCAAGTTTGGGTGAATTTCTGCACAACCGTTTAGGACGAAGATAGCGTGACGGACGGACGGAGATGGACAAATAGACGGAGCGATTACAAGATCGCCCCCTCCATCCTCCCCCATCTCTTTTCAAAGGTGTGGAATAACTCAAAACACAATCTGATGCAAAGTTTTTTTTGTCAGAACAACAGCCAAGCCAAGCAGCAAGCTCTCATGTCAACAGAGAGACACCTGCATGCTGAAGGTTTAAAAAAAACCTGTTCCACTAGTCTTCAACAAGCCTATTATATGTAGTTGTAATAAATGCACAGGTGAAACAATCTCAAGTTACCATACTTAAATACACCATTTTATTTTCACGTTATTTTTGAAAATATGAGCAAAAACAGACCAAAAGGCCTTGTAGCTGACACAATTGTGATTTCCTAAGGAATGACTTAGAATGATGGAGGATGTCCAGTCTGCAGCTAGCTTTGGAGACTGGCTTTGCTATGTGGTTGGCCCAGCAAAGGGGATGTCCAATGGCAGTCGTAGAAGATCAAGACTTGACCTCTTCCGACTAGTGTGCCAAATTTGGTGCTTTCCTCACAAAATGCACAATTGTTATGCTATATTTAGCTAAGTTGCTGCACTATATTGCTTAAGGGGCTGGTGAATTCAAACATCAAACTTGAGCAAAATGACATGTCGCTGCATTGAAGTTCCAACCACACTCAGCTGGAGACGGGAGGCATGGGTGACTCTCCAAATCATTGTTATGTCATGTACGGTTGTATCCGACGAATATATAAAGTTAATGAACCGATAGTTGGAGGAAGAGTCTCCCTCAGCCGCACGATTTGAGTACAAGAACTGACGAAGCTCGTTTACTTTGGTGTCGACTTTGGACCTGTTTAGCATGCATACAAGTTGTTCCAAATGGGAGCATATTTCTGGCGATGGATCTTTGTTCCCTCGTGATACCATCGCTTCAGGGATGTCATCATTACAGGACATGAACACCTCGAAACACCAGTCCTTGGTTCTGCCAGCAAATCCACCAGATGTATCAGACCCTGTTAAAGCATGGAGGTCTAATGTCGCTGATGCATGTTTTTGTCTCAACTTGTCAAAAGTAGGTTGCACGGCATTGTTTCTCTTCAGTTTGCCCTTCCTTGTGAGAAAGCTCGTAGTAACTGGTAGCCTTGGACACATTTGAATGATCAGGTAGGAATACATGTGTGGAGAATCGATCACAACCTCCGCATCTCTGTCAATTGTAAGGGCATGCAGCAAGAGTAAAGTATCTACTTCATCTTGACTGTGGGTGAGTCGAGTGTTTGGAACATGATTATTGCCCTCATTTCTGTTCCAGAGGTCACAATGAATTTCTTCAATCTGTTGCTCGAGATCTTGCTGTGATCTAGACTCTTGGCAGCTAAATATACTGTAAGATCTCCTTTGGTCTTGATATTGGAGAGGAAATCCTTCAACAAAATATTCTGGATTAACATACTATTCTTGACATGGTAATATGTTGATTTCCCTTTTGTACACTTTTTCCTCATTTGTTATTTTAGGGAAGAATTGAGATTTCTATCAAATACAAATCTAACTTGATTGTAATTTGCTGCCATGTTACTGAGCTTGTCAAGAAATGATTGAGCAAAGTCATGACATGTTTTCATTTGATCAGTTTTGAAGATAGAATTCACGAGTCTTGTAATTGATGATTACTCTAGATGTTGAAGTTGTGGTTTCGTTTGCAGCCTCTACTGCTGTATCTTCCAATGCTGAATATGGAATATGTATTATCTGCAATAGTGCATCCATCGTTTGGTTGTCAGATACATCAGTCAGGGCTGGTTCACTGATTTGATCTTGTAGCTCCCGATGTTTAATGCGAGCCAGTAGCTCAAGATGATGAAGGTTCGTAGCATTGTCACAAGCTAACAAGAGTGACCCATCCGATACAAATAGGGATCGTGGAACTTTGCCAAATTCTCAAGTTCCGATGCATTCCTTCAGATCAAGCTCTGGCCGGCTTCATGAAATGACAACGAACCTCTGCAATAGTCCTCGTTCTTCTTTGATTTTAACGAGCTTGCGTCCTGCTCTTACCTCTATTGCTGCATTTGCACTTTTGAATGTTCCGAGCTTCCTTTTGCTCATTTTGTCCCCCACAGAAAGGTTTCCCTCTGTTAAACGTTCTGTGACAAATCCCTCAAACATCTGCTTTCCAATGTCATCACAATCTACGATATCATCTTTGTTCGTTGTTCATTTCACATTTCTTTCTACTTTTTCACATTTCTCTTTCAATTCATTCCAATTCTTGCTTTTTCATTACTTTTATCTCTACCTCCACCACCTAAGGTGGGTGGAGGTTATGTTTTCACCCCTGTCTGTCTGTCTGTTACTTGTGAAAATCGAAGATTTTTCAAGTATATTGGTTGGTCTTGTGCGTTATGTTATCTTTCTGTCTGTCTGTTTGGATGTTGATCGCCTACAGGTCACAATTTTTAACCGATCTTCATGAAACTTCACCACCTGCTAGAGTTCGGCATGAGCAAGAAACCTATTTTTGAGGTCAAAAGGTCAGCAACTTTGTCAGATTTCTAAAATCCTAAATTTTCATCCGATTGACTTGAAATTTGAAGAGGGTTTGCATATCAGGTCACTGAATTCAACCACCCATTATTTTGAGGTCAACATCTGCCAAAACATCAACATATGTAAAAGGGCAACAACTTAGGTGAGATTTCTAAAATGCTCAATTTTCATCCGATTGACTTGAAATTTAAAAGGAGTTGCATATTTTGTCATTGAGTGCAACCACCAATTATTTTTGAGGTCAACAAATGCTAAAAGATCAACAGAGGTGAAAGGTCAACAACTTAGGTGGGATTTCTAATATTGTTAAATTTTATCTGTTTGACTTGAAATTTGAAAAGGATTTATATTTCAGGTCACTAAATTCAACAGCCAATTATTTTTGAGGTCAACATAGGCCAAAAAGTCAACATAGGCCGAATTTCTAAAATTGTCAATTTTCACCCGATTGACTAGAAATTTGAAGAGGATTTGGATATTTTGTCATTGAAATCAACCACCAATTATTTTTAAGATCAAATTTGTTTTTGTGATTTCGCAAGTATCGTGTTATGCATGATATTTTTCATGTTTGTTTGTTTGTGAACAAAATATCTCAAAAAGTTACGGACGGGTTTGGACGAAATTTGGTGAAGAGCTTGTGTATGTGATACTGAGAAAATATTAGATTTTGATGAAGATCCGAATCCGGATGTGGATTCGAGAATCTTATAAGTGATTTTTCACCATTGAGAGATTGAGCCCAAAACGGCATATAGCAGGATATCTCAAAAAGTTGCAGACAGATTTGGATGGAACTTGGTAGGCAGGTTGGGCATGTAACAAGGAAAGATTGTTTCGATTTTGGTGAAGATCCGAATCCGAGAATTTTTTAAATGATTTTTATCATTGAGTGATCGGGCTAAAATGACATATAGCAGGATATCTCAAAATGTTATAGACGTTTTCGGACGAAACTTGGTGGATGAGTTAGTTATGCGACAAGAACAAGCTCATTAAACTTTAGTTCAGGTCTGAATCCAGATCCAGCCTACCAGTGGGATACAAAACGTAATCTAATCATGCTGGCGAAGGTATGTGCTCTACTGAGTGCCCTTCTAGTTTACTCTCTATTTCTCTTTCGTTATCTATCTGTCTTGGAGAAGTGAATTCTTGCAGATATTTTTCGGGAAGGCTCACTTGGCTGCGCCTTGATGGGTTTGAGGGTTGTGGAATAGCGGCTGAAACCCGAATCCCATCCACGTTCCTCCTGATGACTCCATCTTTGCTCTTTACTTATTCGGGTTCCTTCTGATGACTTCAATGCAGTAATTGGTCTTCCATTTGATTTGGTCACTGTCTCATTCATAACTTCTTTGGGAAGCAGGTTGCAAATATCATCGTGATCCTCATCTGCCATACTATGGTGACCCTCCACTACCACTATTAAAAATAAATATCTTAATAAAAATGGCTGTTGTCATTGTCATGTCATGGTCTTCAGACTCCCTTCTAAACCTGTAATAAATTATTTTAAATTACATTTTTTGGAAAATAATTATAAAATTGTGCCATTTTTTTTTTTATAGTGGTGGCCATCCTTGATTTGGTACCTTTTACAAGTTTGGAAAAGACACCTAATAAAGCCGGACCAAATGTCCGTCCGTCCGTACGTCCGTCAACAATTTTTCTTTCGATCTTGATGAAACTTAGTATGTGGGTAGAGGTCGATGAGTGTTGCACAACGATATAACTTTTGTCCGGGTTAAAGGTCACGAGGTCACGTAAGTTATAAAAATCGCCATTTTCAAAACCTATCTAGTCTCCATTCTACAGAATATTCGGCAACTGTTTATTGATTATGATAGTAAAAAATATTATCTTGTATCTAACCGGACAGATTTTTGAATTTCCGTCCCGTTTGGCCGCCACGTAACCTGGAAGATGGTCAAAAACACCTCCCAGTACAAAGAAAACTTTTTACTTCCGATCTTGATGAAATTTGGTATGTGGGTAGAGGTCGATAGTGATACCCAACGACATATTTTTTACCGGATTCGAGGTCAGGGTCAAGGTCACGAGTTCACAAAAGTTGTGAAAGTCGCCATTTTCAAAACCTATCTCGTCTGTCATTTTAGGAGATATCTGGCAACGGTTAATCGATTATGATAGTAAAAAACATTATAGAGATGACCATCACCCCACACAGGGGTAATTTTTCTTTTTATATCTTTATAATACCTTAATACAGAGTCATAAATAATTTAACTCAAACATTTTACACAAAAGTTATTTTTATGACATAGCGGCCTACACTAATAAGGTGTTCTATAAACTCTCTAGTTTGAACATAGATAATTTCACAACTTTTAACCATTAATGGCTCCTTACAATGTTAGTAATGATATCCAGAAATAATTAGGCTTTTCCTGAATCCAGACTCAAACCACGAGTGCAAATATTGTCCCATTGTGATGAAAGTACTGTACAGAATTTGGACAAAGAGCTGACAAGACACACAACACTGCTCCTATATGACGCAGATAAAGATATTGAAGTGTCTCCTTTTAAGTATTTATTTTTAAATTTACAATGCATTGAGTTTCACTTTGTTAGTCGATTTCAGTTAAATGTGAATAACATTGGTTTGTTGGTTAATCCCATAATTTTCAATTATGTTCACTTATACGGTAACAAATATTGAACAATTTTCCTTTCATTTTAATACTTCATCCGTTGTCGAGTTTTCTTTTCCAAAAAATGCCTTTTGTTCTTCCTTCTTCTCCAGCACTTCATTCCATTTCCATGTTGTTGCGTTAAACATCCAGCATGGATTTCAATGTGACGTTGAACATCGTGCACAGCTCTGAATTCCAATGTCATGGGTTGAATGGATGTTAACACGGTGATGAGGATGAGTGTTGAGGGATGAAGGGAGTATTTATGAGGATAAACGAGAAACTTAGACATAGGAGGAGGTCATTGGCCCAACATGCATGCGCTTTATGAACAAGGTGTCACCCACCTTTCAACATGTATACCCACCAACTGAATCTGATCACAAGTGTACAAATTGTCTCAAATAACGAGCTGAACTCGAAAGGTGAACTGTGTGTAATAGTTGCAGCTTTGAACATGCAGATTAATCACTAGGTTTGTGTCACTGGAGGTTTAATAAAGAGTGGTTGGTAAGTGAAAAGTTTAAATAATTGTAAAACAGCTCTGGATAAAAGTATTAAAGTTATTGTAGGAAATATTTTAACGCGAAACGATAGCATTGTGTGAGTTTCTATGTCGAGTTGTACCATAAAGACATTTTATTCAGGCTCGTTGATCAGTCATGGAAATCTCATGTATTTTGAATCGTGGCCATTTTCACTTCTGAATGTTAACAATTTTGGGTACTACCAGTTTCCAGTTCCGATGGGTTGATCTTCACATCCTTTTTCCAATCTTCACATCCTCAAGCTTATGTGTATCTGTTGCCATCAATTATTGTCCACTTTTGTCCGTGTCGATTGTTGTTCATATTGTGTGCTCATTGCCGTGTATTTTCCGTACCCGTTTCATCATTTTGATTTCATGTGCTCAGCCTCGGCTGCTTCGACCTAACCATGTAACCGCTTACTCGCACACCCGTTCCTCGTTCTTTCCTCCCATCGTCTCTAACAATCCATATTCCCACCTTCACTCTAAATCCTTTCTTATCTGCTTTTGAGTTTGTATCCAGCTTGTTCTTGCACTCTACACCCCTCCCCTTCTTTGCCTTCATTCTGCTATTCGCCCAATATTTGTTACCTTCATTCAAGTGCCCCCTGTTATGTCCCTCTACCCTGATGCTGGTGTTTCCCTGCTTTCTGTTGTTCTTTCTGTTCTGTTTTTCAGCTCTTCCATGAGCCTCGACTTTTTGCATACAAAAATTATGTTTCTACATTTGTAATGATCACCGACAAAGACCACTTGGTGGTCTAAACGTAAGACTAGCTTGCTGGGCATCTTTGCTATAGTTAGTTGGTGGTGTCTCCATTGTTGATTTATTATGACGCCGTATTTTGAAAGTGAAAAAAATACTCCAAAGAGACAGACAGAAGCATCAGCTCTCTCAGTGATCAACGCTTAATGAGCTTACCGAGAGTGTGGGTTATATCGTTTGATACTTTGATCGAAGATCTGTACTGGCCATCATTAGAAATTAAGCTGTTTCATTGTAACCTGCTCTTCCATTACTGATTGTGCTCATCAGTTGGAGAATTTGAGGAATTTGCTTCAAACAGCAATTTTGCTGCAGTACAGTATTCAGAAATGCAAACACATTGAAACAACGTAGTTTTTCTTTTGATATTTTAATGTAACTTAAACAGGTGGTACACCTAGATGGTGCACAATTAGCGAACCTTCCGTTGAGCTGTCTAGTCTGGGTTTGATTGCCCAACTATAGAACTGCTGGATTGATGCCTCACAGGAAGGGTCTTATAAAGGCAGTCTGTTAGATATGGTGTCTACCTTGAAGAGTGAGGGAGTCATCACTGGCACCGAGAACAAGTTAGAAAATCCTGCTTAAATCACCTCGAGTCAAATGGCAGGCTTGGACATTCGGTTCTTGTAATGATGCCCTCCCCCACAAGATGGTGGAGGCCATTAAAACAGAAATAGCAGGGGGCCCATAGTGGTAAATAAATGAAAGTCTTATCAGCAATGTGGATGTTAACGATCACTTTGTATCTTTCAAAATAGTAGACCTTTGGACAGTACCTTGGCCTGATTCTTCTAAATGAGGGTGATGCATGGGTTTGCCACATTACGTCACTAAGAACCTTTTTGGTCCACCAGCCATGGCCCCAATTATATTCCACACGGTAAGCCAACAACGGGAGGTCAGATTGTCTAATTAGGAGCGGAAACATTTGCGATCAGACTAGATACGAGATCCAATCAAACCAGACAGTAAAGGTGGATCCAGATGGGATCATACAAAATCCACATCGATAAGAACAAGGGACTGTGATTGTTACCAACGCCATTGAAGGTGGACGGAGGTTACGTTTTCACCCCCTGTCTGTCTGTTTGTCTCTCTGTGAGCAGGATATCTCAAAAGGTTATGGATGGATTCGGACGAAATTTGCTGAACGGGTATGGTGTGTGACAAGGACGAATTAATTAAATGTTTTTGAAGATCCGAATCCGGATCCAGATACATACTAGATAGAACAAGCCGATTCGATTTTGGTTGAGGCCCGGATGCAGGTCTGGCCTGTCAGTGGGATACAAAACGTAAAGTGTTCCATTGCATTTGGATCATTTTGTTTGTCTGTCCTTCCGCACATAATGTGCTAACGTAGGCCACAAACACCACCTGGTGATTGACAGTATTACACATTATCTTGTTTTTTAGCTCGCCTGTTCGAAGAACAGAGAGCTATAGCGATACCCCCGGCATGAGCGTCAGCGTGAGCGTGAAAATGTAAAGTTTTTGGTGCAAGTTATTTTTTCCTTTCTAATGTTTTTATGTACCACTATTTTTTATACGCCCGATATATATATATATATCGGGGCGTATTATGTGATACCGGTCGTCCGTCTGTCCGCGTCTGTCTGTCTGTCTGTCTGTCTGTCTGTCTGTCTGTCCGTCCGTTCCTGTCCGCACTCTAACTCCCAAAGTTTTCAACTTTCACGTTTCATATTGGTACATAGGTACAGACTGTGGAGACGGTGTGTCGCGACATAGGTTCGTCATCTAAAGTGGTTGCCATGGCAACCAGGATGCTGTTTTCCATCCGTTCCTCTCCGCACTCTAACTCCCAAAGTTTTCAACTTTCACGTTTCATATTTGGTACATAGGTACAGACTGTGGAGACGGTGTGTCCTGACATACGTTCGTCATCTAAAGTGGTTGCCATGGCAACCAGGATGCTGTTTCGGTCCGTTCCTGTCCGCACTCTAACTCCCAAAGTTTTCAACTTTCACGTTTCATATTTGGTACCTAGGTACAGACTGTGGAGACGGTGTGTCGCGACATAGGTTCGTCATCTAAAGTGGTTGCCATGGCAACCAGGATGCTGTTTCCGTCCGTTCCTGTCCACACTCTAACTCCCAAAGTTTTCAACTTTCACGTTTCATATGTGGTACATAGGTACAGACTGGAGACGGTGTGTCGTGACATACGTTCGTCATCTAAAGCGGTTGCCATGGCAACCAGGATGCTGTTTCCGTCCGTTCCTGTCCGCACGCTAACTCCCAAAGTTTTCAAC
>CM068965.1:41827913-41840315 GCA_035128595.1 Eptatretus atami | reverse complement strand
AAAATTGGACATTTTCTCTGAAACCGCTCAACGACAAAAATTTAAACTTGGCATATGTCATCAACTCCCCATGGGGTATATTGGGTGATAACGATGATGTCATCGGTGAAGTGGTATTCCAGCCATAATTGGTTGAATTGAAATCCTTATCCAAAAATCTGAAACTTCTTATATTGATCTATGACCCGATGTGAGTGAAAAATTTTAATTTATGATGTTCATAACCCATGCCAAGAAACAATGTGACATAATACGGGTTTATGGGCCATAATAGGAGCCTGTTCGGTTAACGATGGCATTTTTGTTCAGAATGAATGTGCGAAGCGAGACTATGTGCTTGACGAGTGCCATTCTAATTATAACTGCTATTGAAAACATGACCTTGGAGGACTGTTCCATCGAGCTACATTGAGGATAAACTCTCAATGTGTGTAAAATACTCCAAATCTCAGCGTCTCAAGCAGCCTCTGACAGTCTTGCCTCGTATCGGCCTTCTTGTGGTTGGGTTGTTCTCACTAACAGGTGTCGAGGTGAAGGGCAAATCGCTGGCGCCTTCAAAACCAGTTGTGTTGGGCAGATGGGGCTCGTTAACCTTGTTAGGCAGCTCATGTAGGAGGAGGAAGCTCTGAATCCAAATCTCTCGCTGCCCTGCAGTTCAGATTTTGAAACAAAAAGCTTGTTAACCAAAGGTTTTGAACCCAAAGGGTTGAATGGGTAAAAACAGCAATCCTTTTTCAAGGAGGTGGCCAATGTGTTCGTTAACCATTGGGCAAGGTCAACTACACCATTATAGCTTTCCGATCAGGGTTATATGAAGCCATGGGAACAACATGGCTATGTAGATAGCTGGCACATATTGCCAGTTATGGCTGCATGGCCTTCATGCTATGCCGAGGATTCTGTTGTTGAGAACAATAGCTAGGATCACTCGTTCAGTCTGGACACTGCCCAGAAGAATGCAATGGCAAACCACTTCTGTACATACCAAGAAAACAATCGTGATCTGAAATCTAACCAATAAAGCTGTGGTGCCAGATGATGAGCACCCCCCCCCCCCCGGACACACATCCAGGTTTGAAAGTACCCAAATGGCTACTGGGGAAGAGAAAGTATTTTGATGAATAGGATCTCCGTTATGACAGGACTGGATCTAAACACAAGGTTCTAAACACAAGATCTAAACTTGCTGAGTTTGCCAGAACTGAAGTCAAACTCCAAGCTTCTCAAGCATTCACAAAATTTGGACATGGAGTGTCAGGTCAAGGAATCTGGGAAAGTTAGATGTAATAAAGAGAGAGAGAGAGACAGAGTGGACAGTAACTGAAATTTTGGAGACAAGTGAACCTAGATGTACTGGTTTGGGGCAGTTTTAATCTGACGGTTACAAAGTGTTCTTTTCTGGTCATGAAACCTGTAAAATCATTTGAATGGCGGTGATTTGCAACAAAAAGATGGCAGAGTCATGAGTGGGATATAACTCAACAATGATGGGTTAATATCAGTGAGGTTGAAAGAACATTGCATTGGGGAGAACAGAAATGTCAGGATTGACAAAGATCTGTAAAAACAAAGATGTGACAACTCAAACAAAGAGGAGGCTGATTAACGCTCCGGTATTTCCATTTTCAATGTATGGTCATGAACAGCGAAGAAGAAAAAGGAAGAAGATTGACAGTTTTCAAATATGATGTTGGAGACGAATGTTAAACATTCCATCCACTGCAAGAAGAACAAACAAACCAGTGCTTGAATAAATTAGACCACCATGTACATTAGAAACACTGATGCTAAAACAGAAACTCTCATACTTTGGACACATCATCAGTGGTGAAGACGAAAGTCTGGAGAAGTCAACCATTGCCTTCAGCTGGGTTCTGTGATGTGCTGTGATGACTCCCCATACCATCACGCTTCCACCGCCGAACGATGAATGTGGCACAACACATGCGTCAGCATAATGTTTCCCTTCCCATCGATAAATGCGACAACGGACATTACTACTGTCAAGATGGAACCTCGACTCATCTGAAAAGAGGATAGCAGCCCAATCTTGTCTCCTGAACCTCATATGATGTCTACACCAAGCTGGGCGGCACATGTCGATGACGTGGCAACAAAATCGGAGTGTCCGCTGGTCGCCGTGGTCAAACGTTTGCTCGCGTAACCGATTCCTGACAGTTCTGGCACTGATTAGTCGCGAGCTGTCAAACTTGCTATCCCGAACCGATTTTCAGGTGTTCCAACCGGATATGGTTATCCTTCCGACAGGATTCACACGTGGTCGCCTCGAACATGGACGGTCTCTAATGTTGCCAATTTGTTGCATCTCCAGAGTGACTGTCTAGAGTTCCGATGAACACCAAAACGCTGAGCCACAACTTTTCTTCCATTCCTGTCTCAAGCATGCCGATAGCACGTAGACTTCATTTTCAGAAAGGCGTGGCATCACATTTATGACATTTAGACGTGAATAAAAAATTTTTCACAGCTGTGATGGTTCACTGATTCATGCATAGTTATGAGTTAAATTTGACATCCCCACAATTTTCACTCTTCGAGATTTTTCGCCGTGCAAACTTTATTTACCTGATTATATCTTCTTCCTCGTCAGTCTGCTTCCCCCCCCCAATCTCTTCCATTACTTTCCCTTTACTTCTCTCTCTCTCTCTCTCTCTCTCTCTCTCTCTCTCTCTCTCTCTCTCTCTCTCTCTCCCCTCCATGTCCATCTCCCAAATCTACTGTAGTCCTTATCAATCTCTTTGCCCATGTCCACCTCTGCTCATGATTATTCTGAGGTTAAATGAGTTTTGTTGATGTTTTTCTTGTGTGATTTGTGATACACAACATGGTCAAAAGTGTATGGACACCCCTTCTAATGAGTGGATTCGACTATTTCAGCCACACCCATTGCTGACAGGTGTATAAAATCAAGCACACATCCATGCAATCTCGAAAGACAAAATGGCAGTAGAATGGGCCGTACTGAAGAGCTCAGTGACTTTCAACGTGGCACCGTCATGGGATGTCACCTTTCCAACAAGTCAGTTCATCAAATTTCTGCCCTGCTTGAGCTGCCCCGGTCAACTGTAGGTGCTGTTATTGTGAAGTGGAAACGTCGAGGAGCAACAACAGCTCAGCTACGAAGTGGTAGGCCACACAAGCTCACAGAATGGGACCGCGAGTGCTGAAGCGCATAGCCGGAAAAATCGTCGGCCGTCGGTTGCAACACTCACTACCGAGTTCCAAACTGAATCTGGAAGCAACGTCAGCACAAGCACTGTTTGTCGAGAGCTATATTAAATGGGTTTCCATGGCCGAGCAGCCGCACTCAAGCCTAAGATCACCATGCGCAATACCAAGCGTCAGCTGGAGTAGTGTAAAGCTCACCGCCATTGGACTCTGGAGCAGTGGAAACGTATTCTGTGGAGTGATGAATCATGCTTCACGAACTGGCAGCCCGACGGACGAATCTGGGTTTGGCAGATGCCAGGAGAACGCTACCTGCCCGAATGCATAGTGCCAACTGTAACTGTAAAGTTTGGTGGAGGAGGAATAATGGTCTGGGGCTGTTTTTCATGGTTCGGGCTCAGCCCCTTAGTTCCAGTGAAGGGAAATCTTAATGCTACAGCATACAATGACATTCTACACGATTCTGTGCTTCCAACTTTGTGGCAACACCTTTGGGAAGGCCTTTTCGTGTTTCATCATTACAATGTCCCCGTGCACAAAGTGAGGTCCATACAGAAATGGTTTGTCGAGATCAGTGTGGAAGAACTTGACTGGCCTGCACAGAGCCCTGACCTCAACCCCGTGGAACACCTTTGGGATGAATTGGGACGCCGACTGCGAGCCAGACCTAATCGCCCAACATCAGTGTCTGACCTAACTAATGCTCTTGTGGCTAAATGGAAGCAAATCCTCGCAGCAATGGTCCAACATCTTGTGGAAAGCTTTCCCAAAATAGTGGAGGCTGTTATAGCAGCAAAGGTGGGGACCAACTCCATATTAATATCGATGATTTTGGAATGAGATGTTGGACGAGCAGGTGTCCAAATACTCTTGTCCATGTAGTGTATGTGTGAATTCCACAATGAACATGACTTTTTGAACTTATTGTGTCATCCTTGGCAACTTCCCCTGATTTTGTGTCGTTCATTTTATGTTCTTTGTTGATGATTGTAACGTGATTTTTATGTTAAAGTTTACCGAATGTATTAAAATGAAATGGAGCTGTCAAGCCTGGGTTCGAATCTCGACCGAGCTCTAAACTGTCACCCTGGTGTTTCGCAGGCAGGATGATGCATCAGTGTGTGCGCCGTCCCTCAGATGCACGTTAAACTGGGCGTCCCATCTGTCAGCACATTAAATATCCAATGTTTTCTTTCAACAAGGAATATGCGAGTTATCGCTAGCTTCCTGTAGAAATTCCCAATTTATGCTCTGACTAGCTCAACAGTCAAACGCCCGAGTTGGGGCTCTGGAACCCCATTACCCCCCCCCCCCCCCCCCCATGGGCCAGTCATCCATTGCAGATCCTGAAACATAGCTGGGATAAGTATCAGCAACAGTGATGATTGATAACTTAACATTCTATTGTAAGACACACATTTACCTTAAAAGTGAGCTGCTTTAAGTTTTATTGTCAATGATGATTTGGACTTTCTTCAACATTAATATAAGACCAATTACATTAAATATTTCCGTGTACTTTGTGATCCTCTTCTTTTTTTTCATGCTGTGTTCAGGCCTGCCTTTCTTCCAGACCCAAGCGATGGCTCCTTGTACACTTTGAGTGGGAAGTTGGGAAAAGGCCTAACAGTAAGGCTCATTGTGATTTTAGCCCAATAAACGGTTGTGCCAAACATTTGCCAATTAATGGATTTCCAATTTATTTATTTTTTCCGAACAATTCCTTTACTTACATTTGATTTGTCAAGTTTGTTTTTTTTCTTCTTCTTCTGATCTACCTTCTACCAACACCATTATAAACTGCAACCAAGGTTACCTGCGACGGTGCGTCAGATAAATGAATTGATTTAAACTTTTTGGTAATCCATTTTGTTTGCACACATTTTGAATTCCCACTTTGGACATACGACAACAGCAATTTGACAGAGGAAGGTTGATAAACTGATAACAGAGTGGAGGAAAATGGGCAGACAAGAGACAGACACGCAAACCACACTCGAGTGAGAAGATGAGGCAGCAGCAGGTTTAGTGAGAGTAGAAAAGTGTATGACTGGCTATGGGAGACAACAAGACATACCGATGGGGCTCCTGTGTCGGAAAGGCTGGAGGGAAGAGTTTGAAATGACAGACTCAGGGAGACAATTCAACAGACAAGAACAAAGGAGGACAAAAGAGTGACGATGAATATGAAGCTTGGGCTTGGAAAGTATGGGCAACAAAGGGGTTGACGAATGAATCATGACAACTTGCAGGCGCTTAAAAACCACACAATACATGGAGAGGGAGCTATACCGGAGAAAGTTTGCAGATAATTATAAGGCCAACAGTGTCTTTTGCGATGAAATAGGGGAAGGTCTTGAGAGTTTTGGACACCACCAGCCTCAATGGGGGCAGGATATGATTCAGTGAGATCATCTGACGGAGGTGTGTCATACTATATACCACAACAGATTAATACCTTGTTCACCATTCTAAGCTGAGATCAGTCAAGAAAGTGCTAGTAACGCAGTAATCCAAGTTAGTGTCGAGCCCTGGAAGCCAGGTTGGGCATGTGGTCAACTTAAGACAAGTTTTGGCTTCTTCTATGGCCAAGGAACTCCATATGTACGTACTCCAGAGGTGAGAATGGAAGATACCATGAGGTGCTTCCTCCATTAAGTCTGCATGAAGTAAATGGTAATATTTGCCAGGCATCAATGTTGGTGGAGGGACAGAGTGAGAATGTTTGCTTGAATTCCCAGCATTGAATCCCAAGACCCATGTGGTTGACTCGTTTCCTCTTTTTTTTTTATTCTGTTGTGCACGAAACACATCATGATCCCTCCCTTTCCTACCTCTGAGATTTAAGACATCTGATGAGACCCCCTTCCTACCCTTCACCTGCATTTCCTCCCCTTGTGCTGTGATGCATCTGTGCATTCTTATCCAACTGTTTTCCCTTTGCCCCTATTCTGTCTGTTGACCCTTTGTCCTCTGTTAATCTGCTCCTCCATATACAGCCTGCCTGCTGTGGGATGAGGAACCGTTTGGCATAAGGTTGAGTCATTTACAAAGCAGCAGATTTTTCAAGAAAGCAGGGAAGTTGTTTATATTGACAGAAAAGACAATTCCCATGGCCCTGCCTGAGGGATGCTGCCTTGTGATGCCTTTTGGAGTTCCAGAACAAGCAAGGGAGAAAATCTGCCAGATATTTGGCAAGAGGGCCCTGAATATTTATTTTTCATTTTAAAATGATATCTAGACTCCGGAAGAGCGAGGTTACAGGGTTAAAAGGCAATGCACTAACAGCAGAGTAATGGGGTCACAGTTAGACACAACAAGCAAGGGAATGAACGAACAATACAAGAGAGGAGAGGAAACAGAACATGGTAACCTGCAAGAGAGGGTTAATGAGGGTAAAAAAAAAATGTGGGTAGGGACGGGGGGGGTGGATGACATGAGACGGTAGTTCAATGCTAATGCTTGAAGCCCTGAAGTGCAGAATGTAATTGAACCGTCTTTGGAGGGCTGTTCCACAAATGGGAGAAAAGAGGAATGGAAGTATGGAGATGTGTTGTAAGCCTGGATTTTGGGAGTTTAACCAGGAGGGGGTCCACTAGAGAAATGTGTACATCCTGGAGTTTCTGAGGAGAGTTGGAGGACTGAAGAATGTCATCGTTAGAGAGTTTTATGAGCAAGACTGGGTAGCTAGACAGTATCTTAATCTTGGGAGATCTATATTGAGATTCTCTTGAGTTTTTCTTTGGGGGTCAGTGTATCCATGTATTGCAAGGAAAGCAGAAAGAACATGTCTGTAGGATGATCTACAGTGATCATCGACTCCTTACCTCGCTTATGATCGAATGAAGACTGATCTATCTTTTGTTAAACATTATTACATGAATAGTTGTTTGAGGATGTGGTTGGGCTTGGGTTGGGGTGGGTTAGGGGGGTCATGGGGGGGGGGGGGTTTAGCTCCATCATAATGAAGAGATACCCCCCCCCCCCCACCATGCACCTTTGACTTAGTTGTTCATCTATTTTTGGCTGTGGCACCATCAGAATGCTGCTTTGGGAACAACCGATGAATTGCTAATCCGAAGTTTCCAAACTTTGCAGAAACTACCGTTCAGCATCCCTGAGCTTGTGCAAGCATCTCCGTGCAGGAGTTCTGATGGAATTTTGTACACAGGTAAAACCACATCCAACATACGATGGCTAGCTGAACAAGACAAGTGCAATAGTACCAGATAATGCAATGTTTGATTGCTTTTGAGTGTACTTTATAACCTTGTACGTAGAAATTATATTCTTTTGTTTTTCTTGTTTGTTTTCTCAATATCGTTTTATCTATACATTTATTTTATATGCCATTATGTAATAATTATTTAGAAATTGATGAAAAGAAAATTGAAATCTTCAGCGCACATGGAATTGAGCTACATCAGTATGTGATGTTGCAAATGAACCTAATTTGTATAACTTGTGTTTATTTATGGAATAGTCTTTGAGGAAGATGGGGCAAGGTCCCTAACCCTAACCCTAACACCTCCTTTGTATATACGTACAGTACTAGTAATACCCGTTCCCTTTGGGTACCACCAGCAACATTCATTGTGAGCCATCGAGGCAGAACTCGTCCCTCCACCAATGGTCTTCATCATATGGTCTTCAGCTTTGTTTTATAGTCCTTTGTCCTCATCTTCTACAAATAATACTATTGTGTTGAACTTCTTAAACTCATTTTTCTGTGGCGAGTCTCAAGTTGTTGTTTTTTCTGAGATACCTCCACCCGCGTGTGATGTAACAGGGCGCAAGGTTGATGTGTGGTTTGTGGTTGATCCAGCGACTGGCGAGAAACTGCAAACATTAACCACAACATTTTCTGCCGACATCTGCCCATCATCTCCTCTCCTGTACATTGGCCGCACCGGTAAGACTGAAGGTCAAGCCGACACTGTTTTCCCTACAATTTCATCCTTGGGATCATGGTGGCCGTGATGGGTGTGGGGAAAGTTTTTGGTAAGAAACCGTATGGGTTGGCCGTTGTGTGCGGCACAAAAATTAAACAAACTGGCCAAACCCCGATAAATGTTGCCGTCTCGAAAATCTCTCTCTCCCCTTATCCCAGTGCTTGGGAAATCAGCGCAGGCCAAAGGGCGGCCGTTGCCGAATGCAAAGGGTGTTCAGCACTTTGAGTTGAATGCAGTCGCTCGTGGTTCATAAAACATTCCTGGGTTTCTGCAATCGGCCTTTTTTAAACCACTTCCCCACCCAACTAGTGGCTGATCATGCAAACGCAGATCGAGGAATTTCAAAACTGCAGTCCGGTGCTGAAGTGATAAACTATTTCTGTGTTGTTACCAAACATTAAAATGTGCAAATTCTCATGGAGTGAGGCCATTGTGGGGGGGGGGGGGGTTTGATGAAAGAAAGTGGGTAAAGAGAACGACACCTGCAGACCGGAGATACAGGATGCCAAGTCTTCTTCAAATGTTCATTCGACACTTTCGTCTTTTGCAATTTGTAAACGTATATTTACTTTAGGTGCCTTTTTTTGAGCACTTCTTTATTTATTTTCAAAGGATTCTGGCCTTCCGTTTCAGAATACACCATCACAATGTTCGACACCAAGACGAGAGAACTTCGCTGGAATGCGACATATTACGACTACTCGGCCTCCATTCAGGATGTGCAGCAGCAGTCGGAAAACAGTACGTCATCGAGAATATGGGAGTATACAGATAGATGATGTCCGACAATTTGCTGTATTTCTATTTTCTGTCAGTTGAATGGCCTTTAGTATCCTTTGCCTGCTTGTGAGCGGGATGACAGTAACATCCACTCTGATGGACGGCGTGCTCCACGATGCACCGTCCGCAATGCTTTGTGTACTTGGGGAGTGGTGCATCATGAAGCACGCCATTTTCCACAGCGGGCGCCCAGTTACATGTTCCATTTGCAGTCTGGATGCTGTAATACTTACAAATAATTAGACGAAATGGTATATTTAGAAACGGTAGGTTGTTGGGGCTGTCCCTATCTTGTGAGTCTAACAATCCTTGGGTGGGTATAAGGACATCCACGACAATTGCCATGAACGTTTCTGTGTCCAAGAACCAATCCTGTATAGGTTTCCGCTCCATCGAAGGTTGCTGTATGTTTGAGCAGGAATTTGCATTTTGCCCAGGCTTACTTTTGAAAATAACCCAAATGGATATGTAACGCTCGTAACGGTGAATGTTAGCAAACAAGCCATCCAGCTTAACATAACCCAGAAGGACTGCACCCTGATTGATTCGACACCCCGCCAGCAAAGCACAAATCTGAAAATTTGTCCGGTCGGGAATCAAACCCAGACAAAACAGCTTAAGGCAAATGTGCTATTCTGCCAGCCCTTCGGGTCCTGTGCTATGGCCATGTTCCAAACACAGAACGTTGTTTGGTTCACTTGCAGGGTTGAGCAAACACTGGCCGTTCAGTTCGTACTGTGTTGCACAACATGTGAATTTGTTTGGATTGCTTTTGAAAGGAGTAGACCATTGTACGCCTGATTGCATTGGGTCGCCCTCAAGGTCATTCATTACCTTTTGTTCGAGCATTTGCTGCACTATGGTATTGTTGTATCTCTATTCGTCATTCAATTCATGTTATCACTAAAAATGGCAACAATATTGATGCGTTGATGTGATAAATAAATAGGGTGCATTGTGGTTGTGCAGGGTTGGGCCACTTTGTATCAAGTGGTGATGGACTTGTTGTGACCATCGAAACAGAAAGCGGGGATGTGCTTTGGGCCCGGGACTATGGCTCCCCGGCCGTAGGGCTATATGTCTGGCAGCGGCAGGGCCTACACAAAGTGCCTCGCACGGCCGTTGCTACGGAGACGCTCCGCTACTTGGCCTTCGTGTCTGGTGGGGCAGGCCGTATCACACACTGGAAGTATCCATTTCCACAGCAGGGAGCAGCAAACACCAAACTAATGTGCGTGGATATTATTTATTTGTCATTACTTCGTCTTGTGCTAATTACTACAAGATGAAGTAATGATAAATACTCCACCTCAGACTTTCTTCTGCCGTCCATTTATTTCTGTCCTCTGTTAATTTGCATGCACCTTATAAAAAATGATGACATCACATCCTAATCAAATAATTTCATGCATTTTCATCCTGCATTTCACAGGCCAACCCTGTACGTAGGAAAGCATTCCACAAGTCTGTACGCTTTGCCTTCACTGGTGCACGAGGGAGTACCAGTTGCGGTAAGCTGACGAGGTTATTGAGAACCTCAAACTACACTGGGATTTTTAATAACATCCACTACATGGATAAGGCTAGTAGACAGGACGCCTGGCTTATCATCATCTGAGGGCCGGCGCACTTGTGATTCATCACCCTGCTTACGAAGCACCAATCGGACAGTCTGTAGTTGGGTTCATAATCAAACCCAGACAGTCCGCCGATAAATGTGCTCCACTTCCACCTTACTGTCAGAACAAATGGAAAGTTGAGATGTCTAAACAGTTATGGGCTGTAGAGGTAATTGTTTGAAGTATGCTAAACTTCTTGAGGTATGCTAACCACTTTGAGATAACTTAAGGTATGCTAAACTTCGTGAGGTATGCTAAGGTATGCTAACATTTTCAAGAGATCTAGTTTAGGAGGTAGAACAATGGATGCAATCAACAAGACATTGATAGAGGTATGCTAACCATGGTGATTAGCGTACCTCAATCAACGTCCTGTTGGTTTCATCCATCGTTCCACCTGTCCATTTGCGCAGATCGACACTAGCTTTCACCACCGAAACTAGTCATTCATTCTATCTCAGAAATGCAACCAACAGATGAAAACTGTTAAGGAGAGCAAAAAAAAATAGGCCCACTGGACCTGTAGCTTATCTGGGCCCTGGCCTAATGTTATAACCCAAATTTGGTAGCATTCTGACCAGTGTGACCACTCCTCATTTTCATAAATGCCAAGGTGAGCCAATGAAAAAAGCCAAGAATTCACAAGGTTTCGGAAAAGCGATGATAATAGAAAACCTAGACGCCAAGAAAACCTATAGAAAACTAAGAGGCCAAGGTGAACAACGAATAGCCAAGATCTTGTGAAAAAAGACAAGGAGTGGTCACACTGATTCTGACTGGTGGGTCTGGAGAAGAAGATTTTAAAAAGGAATTTATGTTATTTTTCCAAAACTTGACCACAGCGGCCATTTTGACACACTTCCAGTAAGGGGATCGGAATGACCTCCGCAATTTAACATCCTGACGCTGGCCTAATGATGCAACCCAAATCTGGTAGCATTCTGACTGATGGGTCTGGAGAAGAAGACTTTTGAAGAAATTTACTAAGTTGGCCATTTTGACCTACTTAAAGTCACGTGACTGGAATGAGCTCTGTAATCCCCGTTACCAGTCAGGCCGGAGAAGTCGAAATAGGAGACGGACGGATAGATGGACGGACGGTGCACGATGACAGTACCTTATGTGGAATTTCAATTCCATATAAGCTAAAGATTCTACATCGGTAATTGTACAAATTTAATGTAAACCCCATTTTACCCCCCAGCCTCGTGGTCACCACCTTCCTTTGCTTGAGGGACCCAAGACAAAAGATGTGACTGACACCGGAGGCGAGTGTCAAACAACGCCAAGCCTGCACGTTCCTCACCGCCGACACACTCACCTCCTGTCCAACCACTGGTTGCTTATTGGTAAGGCACAGATGCCTATTCTGGATTTTTTTTTAATACAGTATACAGAGTCCAGGCTTGTCGAAGAGTTAGAACAAAGAACAGACAAGGATCCAACATAACAAAAGGGACAGCAGAAAGAGGAGGGGGAAATGCCAACAGCAGGGCCCAGGGAGAAAATAAATGGAGACCAACAACAAGCGATACACAGGTAAGGTTGAAAGGTAGGGGTTGGGGAGAATGCAGGGGGTAGATATGGTTAATACAGAAGTAATTGTTTTTTGGGGGGAGGGTGTTAACAGTTGTAGAAAAGATCATGGGTTTTGGATTGGGGATGATCTGAGATGGTACTGAACAGCTGTCTTGAAAACTTGGAGGAAGGAATGAGATTGAAGAGAATGTGGAAGTTTGTTCCACAGGTGGGAAAAAGAGGAATAAATGAGTGGTGGTGAGCAGTGATCGTGGATTTTTGAAGTTTCACCAGAAGGGGGTTGATGGTGTTCTATGTGTGATACCTGGGGGAGGGGAGGGGGG
>CM068965.1:41807346-41827901 GCA_035128595.1 Eptatretus atami | reverse complement strand
AGGGAGGAGTTTGGGGGACAAATCCTGTAGAGGGCAGAGTGTGCAGGACCAGAAAGGAGAATGGAGAAGACAGAGAGACCACCAACCTGTTGGTGATGGGAAAGTGACAAACCCATCGACTCGGCTTCATCGTGGGGGATTCTAATGATCTTGAAGGCCTTGGTTTCCACGGTACCAATCTGACCAAGGTCTGAGGCGGGGTGCCAGCCTCGAGGGGAGAGTAGTACTCCATCAAGCTACAGATGAAAGCCTTTATCTGTAACTCTTTGTGTTTCACTGATATGCACTCCTGAACCGCTGGACGGAATGAGTTGGAAACTAATGGTTATACCCGTATGATTCCCGGGAAGCTTTCAGGCAGTTAAAAATGAATTAATAGCCTAGGGGATTCAGTATATTCAGTATAGGGGTAAGATGGCAATTCACTCTGTGTAAATATTGTAACGGTCATGGGTCTTCAACGACTGACGCGCCTGCTGGGCAGTGAAGGGATGAGAGGTCTCCGTATCCGTCCATTAATTTCCACACGAATCAGCGTCTCAGACACATGACTGCGGAGAATCAGTCTGTCAGAAGAAGCCGAGCAAACCGTTACAGGCAATTCACTGTTTATAGCACTTTAATTGCATGGATCCTGAACAGTGCGACTTAACGGGTATTTTTCAATTACCTTCGTGTTTTGGAGTTAATTTCCCAAATGACCACACGAGTGTTTGTGCCGTCCCTCGGATGAACGTTAAACTGGGTGTCCCATTTGCTGGCATTAGTTGGTGGAGGTTAAAATATCCCATGGTGTCCTTCTTGAAGAGTAAGCAAATTCACCGGTACCCTGAACAAATGACAACTCCTGCTGTGACCTACTCGGAAGAACTTCAGGCCGGGCCAGACACTTTGTGAACGATTTGGGTGAAAAACGTTCTCCGGCTGACTCCACGAGAAGGTTGGAATAATTGTGGCTGTTTAAGAACAACATAGTTTATCTTGGATGATAGCTCCACATCATATTCAGCGCAGGTCTGCATTATCGCATTTATGATGAGACGTTATTGTTTATCGTTTTGCCCTGCTTTTTTTGTTTGTTTGTTTTTTTGCATCAGGCCACCATGAGATGCCTTTGCCTTCCCACACTGCCCTTCTTGATGTTCTTCCGGAGCCAGTGGCAAAGCCAGAAGAGAGCATCATTTCTGGCGAAGGACTCAGCCCATCAGAACAGGTGTCTGACCTTGTGATGACAACCTGTGTTGTGTCCTCGTGCTTTTAATGTCCTCCTTTGTTCGAGCAAAATCCCCATTTGACCAGCAAATCAGTTTCAGCAAAGTTTGCATATATTGCCAGTTGTATATATGCATCATCGAACAGTGCACTGCAGCATGTCAAACGTCATTAACCGTTTATTGACCTGTGCTGCATGTTTATCTGATTTTATTTTAGAGAACCACGATCGATGTAGTGGCATAATATATAATGGATCAAAATGAATTACCATCGATAGTTCAGGTGACTGAGAGTGGTCATGTCCCACACAACTACGGCTATATTTTCGGTGCCATCAAAAACGTGATCTCGTGAAACCAATGGAGTTTGAAAACTCTCATCATTATTGAAATCTGCCATGATTAGGCCGAAAACACAATACCTGATTGCTCTCACATTGCAGGTGGTCGATAGTCTCTATTGTTGTTGTTTTTTTACTCCCTCTCCTCTAGTTTTGGTTCTTCAGCTCTCTGTCTTCCTACTCTCCCCAGCAACTGCAGGATGGGCATGTTGTTCCTGTAACCCCCTATTGGTGAACCTTCCTGCATTATCATGCACACCGTATCGTGCACAAATACAGGCTGAGTGCACACCTCAACTCTTTTATTTCTTGCTTCTCCTGTTTGTGCAACCGACTACCTGAGGCTGTTCAACCACACTCTTCTGTCCAGGGCTTCAAAAAAATGGTGCTTCCCCATATCATACCCATCCCAATATCTACCCATGATATTTTCACAATCTCTCTGACTCTGGAAAATCCTCTTTGTTGATTTTGTTGTCTTTGTTGATGACTCCACTCTCTGCCGTAACATTCCTCATTCTTCAGAGAGACAGGCAGCAGCCTCTTCCTTCTCTTCAAACCATGACAAAATCACAACCTGGTCAAACTCTTGGAATATCTCTGTCAATCCTGACGAATCTCACACACTCATCCTGTCTCTATGAAAAGACCATCTCGCATATCCTCACATCCACTTCCTAAACATCTACTTTTGGGTCTCTCATTCTCTCACCGCAGGCAGGTCGGTGGTCTTTCTGTCTTCTACCGTCTTCTCTCCGGCCTCGCCCCTCCTGCTCTGTGTGCGATATGTTCCCCCCCCCTTTCCCTCATATTTCCACAGGGCACTCAAGGTCTGCCAGTAACCACCTTCTGGTAAAAGTACCAAAATCAAGAATCATTGCTCTCCTTCACTCTTCTATTCCTCCATTTTCCTGACTTTGGAATAAACTCCCACACTCTCTTCAATCCCACTCTTCCCTCCAGGTCTTCAAAACAGCTGTTCACCACATCTCTTATCTCCCCCATCCAAAACCACGATCTTTTCTACCCCCGTTAATCCACCACAAACCCTCCTCCTTCAAATTCCCTGTAGTGTAAGGACCTGAAAGTCCCTGTAGTGTCCATCTTGTTTATCCTGTGTACCCCACTCCATCCCTCTCCCTTTCACAGATCTCCAAATGTCTCTGTTCCCCACTGTTTTGTGCTCGCCTCTCCTGCCCCTCTTGTCTCCTGCCTCCCGTCCGTTTACATTCTGTGTATTAGCTCTTATTTGAGCCTTGCCATTGTATTTTTTTTTAAACCAAAAAAACATTGAGACAGTTGTCACTCAAACCTTTTGGCCACACCATCAGCCATGATCTTTCTTGGGCAGACCATATTTCCAAGATGGCCTCCGAAGCCAGTTGCCGAGTGGGCATTCTTCATCGTGCAAGACCTTTACTTGACCAATCTGAATGTCATGACAAACTACGAGGCCTTCATTCACAGCTTTATGGAGTAATGCTCTCCCCTTCTGGATGTTGCCCCTGCCTAACACCTTGCCCTTCTTGATGTCATGGAAACCGAGGCTCTAAAAATCATTGGGTTCTCCCATGATGATTTTGAGTGTCTAGATCTGTTTCTGTCGCATCTCAGACAGGTTGGTGACCTTTCTGTATTCTACCACCTCCTTTTTGGTCTTGCAACCTCTGCCCTCTCTTGTCTCGGTCCCTTTCAGTTTTCTGCAGGGCGCACACAATCTGCCAGTAACCCTCTTCTTAAACTCACAAAATCCAGGTTCACCTCTCACCTCCACTCATTTGTTCCTCTTTTCTCTCACCGATGGAACCAACTGCCCAGTTGATTCAGTCCCATTCTTCCCTCCAGGACTTTAAGGCAGCTGTTCACCACTACCTCAGGTCATTCCCCATCCATACCCATGATCTCTTTTACCACAAATGAACCCATCCCCAAGCGCTCCTTTTTTCCAGGTTATGTGATTTTTTTTTTCCACCTCTCCCTCACCTGATCTTTTTGTTTGCTAGTTTTAGGTCGGTTCATTCTTTTCTGTTTCGTCCCCCTTTCCCTTCCTCTTCTTGCTGTGTTTCATTTGGCCTGTGTATTTCCTGTATATGACCACCCCCATATGTCCTCCCTTGATCTTACTTCACTTGTACTCTGCTGTTGGTGTTCCCCCCCCCCCTTTACATTTTGTTCCCTTCCATTCTGCTTCAGATCTGGTGGTGTTCCCGACTTCTATCAACTTGCAACAATTCAAGTCACAAATCAATCATCCATATCTCATTTCATCTTTTTTTTTTATTATTCATCAGGTGGCCCCTCTTTGTTTTATTATTTACCTTTCCCCCATGATGAAAAACCCAATCAATAAAATATTGCCTAACCTAAACCAACCATCTTACTTAAAGGTTCCTGTGTCTCCCCCCCCCCCCATTTCTTTCTCTCCTCTTTTCCTTGTGTCAAACTGTGACCTCACTGTCATCTTGTTACCTTTTCACTTCTGCCATCGAAGCTGGGCGAAGGTTATGTTTTCACCGCTATTTGTCTGTCTGTCTTGTTGTCTGTGAGTAGGATATCTCAAAAAATAAGGACGGATTTGGAAAAAAACTCGGTGGACAGGTTAGGTTTGCGACAAGGATGAATTGATTCGATTTTGGTGAAGATCCGGATCCGGATCTGGATATGGAAAATATCATTTTTTAAGTGATTCTTCACCATTGAGAGATACGGCCAAAAATGATATATAGCGCGATATCTCAAAAAAGTGATGGACAAGTTATGATAAAACATTGTGGAAGAGTTGGTTCGGTGACGAGAACAAGCCGATTCGATTTTGCTTAAGGTCTGTCAGTGGGATACAAGACGTAAACTGTTCAACCTGGTGGAGTATCCGCCTCTACCCTCGTGCCGTTCTAGTTACCCTCTTTTCTATTTATTTATTTATTTTTATATTGCTCTTCCATGAGCCTCAATCTTTTATCAAAATAAATTACCAACTCTCAAAAAAAACCTTTAACATTTCCAGATTCTATTTACAGTCTTATAGAGCTCTGTTAATGTGGTGACACTTTGTATTAATCTTTTGCAAGGTATTTTTAGAGACATTTCCACCATTGACGACCAAAAACTCAACAATCCATTTAACTCCCCCATGGGTTTCAGTTTGGATGGAACTTATGCAGCAGTGGATTTGATTTGATTTTTAAAAAGAGCAAAGTTCACACGTCCGCACATGACACCATGTTACACAGTTGAGTAGCGTTAAAAGTGGTGAAAGACTAATAAGTGTAACTCTTCCCTCAGCGTGGCACCTTCCTCGTCCCACCTACTCCTCACCTACCTCCCTCGCCCCCCCCCCACACATCACCTCCATAGGATCCACCTGTACACCTTCTGTCTGTTTAAGTGTGTTTACACAGAACACTCCTGGATAAATTGACGAGGACCAGTGGCTGTAATTCTGAGTTTTAAACATGTTCCTCTTATCTCACCCTTAGCCCTTAACATGCTGAGTCATTCTCTTTGGATCTTCTTTTTTAAGGAAGAACAGAAGAAGCAGAATGATGCTCATGGTGAGGAAGCGTCACGCACGGTGAACGATAGACTAAAAGAGCTTGCTCAAGCGGAAGAGCCACAAAACCCCTCCAGCACCCCATTCGGCCTGCCGGGGATGGCTCACTTTTGGACCATTGTGGGAATGTTTCTTGCTGCTGGATGGTTCGCTTTCATTGTCACGTATCCTAAGGTAATCAAAAATCTTTTGGATTCCGGTTTATAAAAACCATCCACGTGTTTCATTAACAACCGTCGGCACAAATGCATGTGTTTTGAAAGGAATCGTCAAATTACCAAAATTATTATCTCATTGTGAGAGAACTGAGAGAAGTGAGAAGAGATTAAAATTAGGAGGTGAATACAATGAGGAGAACTGTTTCCTTGCATCTCAAATCTATTCCCCCAGACCATTCAGCAGCAGCAAAATGCTCAGCAGCAGATTTTACAGAAACAGCTTGAAGAGCAGCTTCAGCGGCTTGCTCTAGGTGGGAATCGCTTGTCCGAAAGTGACTCTTCATCTCGCACTCTTGACAACACTCCCGCAAACACTCCGCAGTCATCTTCACCCTGCACTTCCTGCAACTTGGATCACACGGCTTCATCGCATTCAGATGGCAACGGCTCTGGAACGTTGCAACTCCAGAACCAGGGTGAGTCTTGAGATAGACCGTTCATGACACTTTGTAGACCAGTGTGAGCTTACGAAGACAACAAATCGTTTGACAGGCTCAGCACAAATTTTGTTGTGTAGACTGATAAAAGTAAAAATGGGGATCACAGTATATATCAGAGTTAGCGTACTCACCTTTGAGCTGTCTAGTCTGGCGTTCATTCATGGCCTGATGATAAACTGTTTTCCTCATTCTTTCACGGATGCCGTGCTTTAGATAGACGTCAAACAAGTTGTGCGGTGTGCTAGCAATCACTTGTGGATGTAAAAAAATACCACAGCTACCATTTAAAAAGAGTAGACCATTGTGTGTCGGCACCATGAGGTGAGGAGAGGTGGGTTGCCTTCACCCACCATGGCCATGTTCTAAATTTCTGCTTTGGAGGTGGGTTGCCTTCACAGTACCCTGCGATGCAGTCGTGCCCCATCCAGCGTTAATTCCCAGCAATGGAAACCTTCCTGACATGTTCAGGGATGCCCTGATGACACTTCTACGGGAGTCTGGACAAGGACAACAGCAATAACATGGGCACAATTGGGAAAACTTTTGACTCTGCCTCCCTTAAATTTCCTTATCCCATACTCCACCACTTCCACCCCTCCTCTTCTCTTACTTTTTTCAACTTACATTTTCTAAATTCAGTGGCTGTCAGAATGGCCTGGAGATGCACACACTCACCTCAAAGCCGTCTAACCTGCGGTTGAATCCCGGCCGAGCTATAACCTGTCATCCTGGTGTTTCGAGGGTGAAAATTGTCAATGTGCTTGTTGTCCCTCGGATGGATGTTAAACTTGGCATCCCGTCTGCCGACATTAGTTGGTGGATGTTAAAGATCCCACGGTCTTCTTCGTGACAAGAAGGTGAGTTATCGCCGGTACCATGGTCAAATTCCAAATTCCTGCCATAACTTTAGTCGAATGACATGCATGGCCAGCCAGTTTGGTGAAAGACTTGAGCCAAACTCCCCCCCCCCGGCCAGCCCCACAGGAACGTGGGAATAATTGTGGCCATTATAGAAGAAGAAGATATTTTCTAAATTCAGCTCTGCTGCATGCATACATAATACGTAGTGGCACTTAATAGTTTTATTAGCTCGCCTGTTCGAAGAACAGAGGCTATAGCGATACCCCAGCGTGAGCGTGAAAATTTTAAAGTTTTTGGTGCAAGTTATTTAGAAGCTTGCCATTCATTTAATATGTGTACTAGGATGCTGATATTTGGCAGGAGGTTCTTTGGGTTACTATTGCTGTAGTGAAGTTGAAATAAAAAATAATTTCAAATTTTTTAAATTTTTGACCTGTTTTAACTTAACTTTTTTGTAGCACATCAACGTTAAAGTTTTTTCCTTTCTAATGTTTTTATCTACCACACTATTTTTTACTGATTACAATATACAAATACATATATTGCTTTAAAATTATTTGGATCAGACTTCACTGCAATGCTTTATAAAAAATATTAATTATTAGACTAGTCTTTTAAAACGATAAATGTATAAACAGGCGAGCATTGGGTGGCTTTGGCACCAACTCTCTGGTTAAATGTTCATTTGGATCGTTGGTTGACAGTTCTCTCACGAAATGAAGAATAACGGACTGCAAAATGTCAAACCAAAAGAAATCTGTGTAGCTTTGTTATTGCATAGGCCTCATGATTAATAAATCAAAATGTTTTTGCCATTTTCAGAGAACAATGCAGATGTGGTGTTTGTTGGAAAGATTTCCTTCTTCCCACAAGGTGTCCTCGGCCATGGTGCCGAGGGTACAATTGTGTACAGGTATGTGCACACATTCGATGCTGGAATCCTTTAATTGTGTCTGCCAAGGCTCAAAGGAAGGTGACTGCGAGTATAATGTATTTTTCATTATCATTGGGGTCAAAAACAGCTGCAGAACTCAGCAGCCATCTTGAAAGGAACCATTAAGCAGCCGTGTTGGAATTTAAGAGTGAAATAAAAACTTGGGCGGAATTTGAAAGGAGAGGATCTACAGCTTTTCAAAGATGAAGTAGCATATCTAAAGGAATGTTATTTATAAAAATTAAAAAGAGCAGACAGAAAAAGGGTGAGACCGTCTCGGTAGCTTGCACGGCATCAACAACCAAACTCTACAACACACAGTCACCACAGCAATTACAATGGAATATTTGGGAATGGCCAATCGTACGTTGCAGACAGACACAATTAGGGACTTCTTAAATGGGGGAATGGGGTGGGAGGAGAGGGGGAGTTGGAAGAATAAGGAGGAGGAAAGATGCATGGTTGACAATGTCGAGGATGAGAAGGCGCTCCTGGTATATGTCAGGGAAACACGAGGTGTAAGGGGTGAGAAAGCAACATCTTACAGAGTTCCTTGTTCATTGCATATTATTATTACCCCATGTATAGTGTAAAGCAGATTTCAGCAATTGGTTCACTCTGCCTGTCTGTCTGCCTTTCTGCATACGTCAGTCTATGATAGATGAACTACTTCATTTCAATTAAATTTTATACTTTGAACAATGTAGAACACGAATTTGCAGTTTAGCAGTACTTTGGCTCTGAATTTAGCGAATTGCACGGAATCTCGTCCCGATCGCACATGTGCATCAAGGAGTCAGGTAATTGCTATAGTCTGTCTGGCAGTGAAACAAAATTGAGAAATCATTTCAAACAGGAAACCAACTGTTTTGGGCGATGTCATAAAGGGACACAAACAACAGGCATGAAGAACAAATTTAACGTGTTAAATAAGGCGGTGTAAAAGACCGTGCATCAACGGTGGTAAACTTCCAAATAAATTATGTTTTGTCCCTTTTCTACAACCTTTTAAATCTTTATTATATTTCAATTGCCTTAATGTTTATTATTGAACACTGTCGAACACAAATCACCTTGTTGGCACTTCCAAAAACCTCAAGTTTAGCAGTGCTTGCATGTACAAAATATTACGCCATTTTATGGCGTCTTGACTGATCAAATTTGCCACTCGCGTTCTCAGCGTTGGGGAATATCGAGATTCAGACAAAATTGCTGCTTGAAGGAAATGTAGATCGTGCTCAGAAACGCAAAGCAGGAGTTGAAAAGACCCTTTCCACGTCTGTTTTTTCTTCTTGAGACTAAACGGGGTAAGGTGTTCTACGAATTCTCTATAGTCTCGATATAGATGATGGAAGAAGGTAAAACCGAAGGGAAACAAGCCCGAGAATGAAAAGATAATACTTCTCGTCAGGATGCAGTTATCTAATCATTCTGGCATTAAAATGTGAACGTGTAAGGACAGGAATGAAAATGTCTTTTACAACAGGTGATTCTCATGTAATACACAAAAATTCCTTGATTGGAATCTCCTATCCTTTACATTAAAATAATGACAATGCATCCCGGTTTATCGTGTAAATAACCTGACTCTTCTTTCCAATAAACTACATGACAAATATGGCTGAAAGTATCAGTTAGCATATTCAGTTTCTCACCTACAACAAAAAAGTTCCTAAAATAAGGTGTTTTAATCTATTTAACATCCATTCCATCCCATCCATTGGGATCATACTTCTGTGCAGAGCATTGGTGCTGCTAAGCAGTCTCCTTGGCTATTGGGTACTCCTGGACGGGTCGCCACTCCGACACAGGATACCAGCAAGCTGGCACTCATTTTTGCCGACCTCGGAAGGATGACGGGCAGAGTCAGCCCACCTGGTGTTAATTCAACAGCCAAGTGGGATTTGAACTTCGGATCATAGGATCCCAAGCTCACCACCCTAACCATTAACCAACACCAGGCATGCAACTGAACTATATAAATGAGGACCTAAATAAAAGAACGAGGATTTGCTAACAGGACCAGCTTTCAACGTGACTCATCCCAGGTGACCAGCATCTCAAATAGTAGAAGAAGCATTTTTGGTTCCTCATAACCAGTTTAAACCTGCATTTTGAAACAGAGTCAACTGAGCACACCAGCCCCAGCACCTGCACGAAATGGTGGACAAATGAAAATGGGTCACGAAGAAAAACTGGAATTTGAAAGGAGGTGGGCTTGAGGGTGCGTGGTGGGGGGGTAAGGGTGGAGGGATAACGGGGGTAGAAAAGATAATGGCTTTAGATTGAAGAGAATATGAGATGGTGGTGAACAGCTGTCTTGAAGACTTGGAGGAAAGAATGAGATTGAATTGAAGAGAATGTGGAAGTTGGTTCCACAGGTGGGAAACCATCATGTGCATTGAGAGGAACATGAGATAAGTACAATGTTATTACTATTTATTTGAAAGTTCAATTTACAAAAGGTCATTTACTTTCTATTGTGCAACATGCTATCGGTCTTACCTGTTTATTCATCCCATCCTTGTAAGCCTTTCTACCTTTGCCAATAAATTCCCTCGTCCTTCACTTGATCTTTTCTTAAGTTGGTATTGCATTCAGTGTCTTCCTGTCTTCAGCTATGTCTTTCATCAATTTAACTTTTAAACACACTAATAACATTGTACTTATCTTCATGTTCCTCTCAATGCATATTATGGTCACACTGCTCGTATTCTACACATCCTACACTCACCTCTGTCTGGGTTACTAGCATGAAATCTGATTCGTCTAAATGCTGAAAATTGTGTTTGAACGATGATTTGAAAGAGTGGCAATTTCATAATGGTTAACCATAATTGTTCTGTTCCTAAATGCAAATCAGACTCATGGAAGTTTCTAAAATACGAGCCATATCTGTGGATGATAGGTGTCGAGTTCCTCCCTTTTCTTGTTAATGCAATTATCGAGCGGCGACTGTGGATAAAACACACACACACACACATGCACACAAACACAAACGGATGCTTCTTTTTTACCAATAGATGCAAAAATCGAGTATAGTTCATCTTGTGGTCCTGGAACTGAACAACTATTTTATACATACAGTATTTAACGACTATATAAATATATATAACAACCCTCACAGTCCATACAGGTCCCACCCACCTACCTGCCCTCTCATTTTCCTCCCAAACATGATCAATGTTAAATATCATCATTTTAAACTTTCCCTCTGCATTGACAAGCCACAGATATGACCTTCCTATCGATGTTAAGAAGCAAACAAACCAGTTACGGTGTCTTCCTCTGGGAAGTCTACCTGAATGTTGGGAATGAAGGCGTCATCTTTCCAATTGCAGATTCCGTTAAATAAATCCCCAAGCCTGCCATGTTCACACGAGGTAATCCCGCAAGGTTCAAAGTCCACTCACTCCCGTCTACAAACCTTCGGGCCTCGCACCGATCCACATGGCCTCGGGAGTATGCAGTACGGGAAGCTGCAAGCTGTCAACGTTTTGGGCGAGTTTAGAAAGTTCCCCAACCCTTTTGTTGTGCGGAGGGACATCCCTTTCTCGCAGGTACATTTCCCAGTATTCTTGGCTTCTTTTAGAAGCTTTGTGAGCCTTTTCAGGTAACAATCTTTATCTCGCACACATGATATACTTTATGTTGTCCCCAACACCACCATTTCCTGGGGCTTCTGCACATGCGCACCGACGCACTCTTGTGTCTGTTTGAAAGTCGCGTATTGTTTATTTCATTAAACTATTGTAATGTCACATGTCACTGGGGATGCAGAGGCTGCTTTGATGGAAGGCCTGTGGCTGTGAAACGCATCCTTCCAGAGTGCTTCAGCGTGGCAGAGCGTGAGGTTCAGCTCCTCCGCGAATCAGACGAGCACCCAAACGTGGTGCGCTACTTTTGTGCTGAGCGTGATCGCCAGTTTCAGTACATTGCTACTGAGTTGTGTGCTGCCACACTGCACCAGGTGCCTTTCTTTTCTTGCACGACTGCATTCTTAATGTTCCTTTCAATGCACATAAGGCTCGCACTGCTCACATCGTACATGTCCTACTGCTTCCCAAGGCAGCAAGACGTGCTCTGACATGACGTCACGCTCCCATTTAGTTGTATGCAGAAGTCCATGTGGGATGGTCTGACACTTAAAAGTTATCGGCTGTTTTTAACATCGAGTATAAATAAGCCACCCTGACTGGCTGTGCACACTCTCGGTGCATGGAAGATCTGGTGAATTTTGTGGGCCACTGTATTCTTACAATATCCTGAACTTGAAGGATTGTTAGTTGTCCTCAAAGAGGTGTAGTTGTCGTTCAGCCTGAATTTATTGACAACTTGAGCTCTGCTTGGACGAGTTCTGAAAAACAGCACATGGTTCCACAGTTGTGGGTTCCAACGTGGTGCATCAGTGGCAAGATTGTGACCTTGAAGACGATGCAACCAGCAGCCAGGCGCTGCATTTTTAGAGAAGAAAATCGATCAACCTCAGACTTCTTTTGTATGAACTCTGTAATCCTGATGGCCTGTTTGTTTTCCCATCTGAGCACAGAGAATTATTTTTTTTCTTCTCTGCAACCACTTGTCCAATCAATGCAAAACTTTAAACATAGGAGGGACTCCCCATGGAGAATATTTGATTGCTAACTCTGACATCATAGGTCACATGGTATGGCAGCCATTCAAAGGAAAACAATTGTTCAAAAAAAAAGAGGAACATTGGATCAATGGATCAAAGGAAAAAATTTGGACATTTTCTCCAAAACCGCTCAACAAAATAAAATTTAAGCTTGGCATCTGTCATCAACTCCCCATGGGGTATTTAGGTCGATGACGATGACGTCATCGGTGAAATGGTATTCCAGCCATAATTGGATGAATTGAAATCCTTATCAAAAAGTCTGAAACTTCATATATCTTATCTATGACTCGATGTGAGTGAATAATTCAATTTATGATGTCATAGATCACATGGTATGGCAGCCATAATGGATTAAATGGAAAAAAAAATTGGACATCGTTTTCTCCAAAACCGCCCAACGAAAAAAAATTGAACCTTGGCATATGTCATCAATTCCCCATGGAGCATATAGGGTTATAATGATGATGTCATCGGTGAAGTGGTATTACAGCCATAATTGGTTGAATTTAAATCTTTATCTGAAAAATCTGAAACTTCATAAAAAGATCTATGATCAGATGTGAGTGGATAATTAAATTTATGACGTTCATAACCCAAGCCAAGAAACTATGTGACATAATAGGGTGCATGGTTGATACGGGTATACAGTAATCCCCCGTTTCTCGCGGGGGTTACGTTCCAAACCTCCCCGCGCTAAGTGAAAATCCGCGAATGATGGACCGCCTCCCCAAAAATCGATTCGTCTGGTCTGGTCGGTTTGGTAGTGATTGGGTTTGAGGTCCGGAGATCGACTGGTCTGGTCGGTTTGGCAGTGATTGGGTTTGAGGTGCCGGAGATCGACTGGTCTGGTCGGTTTGGCAGTGATTGGGTTTGAGGTGCGGAGATCGACTGGTCTGGTCTGGTCGGTTTGGCAGTGATTGGGTTTGAGGTGCCGGAGATCGACTGGTCTGGTCGGTTTGGCAGTGAGTGGGTTTGAGGTGCCGGAGATCGACTGGTCTGGTCGGTTTGGCAGTGATTGGGTTTGAGGTGCCGGAGATCGACTGGTCTGGTCTGGTCGCGTTTGGCAGTGATTGGGTTTGAGGTGCCGGAGATCGACTGGTCTGGTCGGTTTGGCAGTGAGTGGTTTGAGTGCCAGAGATCGACTGGTCTGGTCTGGTCGGTTTGCAGTGAGTGGGTTTGAGGTGCCGGAGATCGACTGGTCTGGTCTGGTCGGTTTGGCAGTGATTGGGTTTGAGGTGCCTGAGATCGACTAGTCTGGTCTGGTCGGTTTTGAGGTGCTGGGTATGAGCAATGCTCGTCCAATGGCGGCAAACCTTTTTCCTTCCCAAAGCATATATCGAGCACCTTTTACCTTAACCTTCTCCTGGAGCGTCCCAGGACCTTCCTCTGGCACTTCGGTTCCTTGCCAGAAGCCTTAGAAGGTGCAGGGCGTTTTGGCGGCATCGTGGGGCTTGGAGAAAAAATGTAGAAAATATTCGAAGTTCACAAGCTAAACTTTGTCTCGTGCGTTTGTGACTGGTCGAGCACCACGCGTTATAATTTATTGCTTAAATAATTTATATTTTATATATTATTACCGCGGATGTACCGGGGGAATCCGCAGAAAAAATTAGTTACGTTCCAAGGGAAACCCGCGATGAACCGGGGGCGCGATAGGTGAACCGCGATGAAGCGGGGGTTGACTGTATAGGCCATAACAGTAGCGTGTTCAGTTAACGATGGTATTTTTGTTCAGAATGAACGTGCGAGACGAGCACGATGCACTCTACGAGTGCCGTTCTAGTTTGAGAAGTGTTTGTTTGACTTCAATGCATCCTTGAACCACTCGATGAAATGAGTTGAAAACTGGTAGTTGTGCTCAGGGGATGCACAGAAAGGTTTTAGATGGGAAAGTAAATTCATAGTACCATGGTTTCAGGGTGGTGGGAGGTTCCTAATTCTCTCTGTAAATGTATTCCTGGTGGAAACCGGCATTACAAATCATGTGATAAAAGGGAGGGAATTATAACCCATCTGTAGTTTCAGGTTCTTCGTTAGTGTCCTTATAATTCAAGTAAAACTACACTGATGTCTCCTGATTTCTGTTGTTTTATGCTTACCTTTTTTTTCTTCTTCTCAAGAATCCTGTTTTTTGTAAACACCAGATGATTTCGCAATCCTTCACTTATATTTATACACCTGCACCAAGTGCCTCTTTTATTCAGTGCTGCTGTAATACCATTATAATAAGGTTTTGTTTAAAACAACCAGCAATTGCTTTAAATATATATATAAAAAAAGGTACTGTGTTTACTAAACAAGGTAAAACCCTCATCGAGGAGTCACTCAAGCATCGCAATGAAAAGCTGAAATGTTTCTCGTGTTGTCATTCCGTGCAGTATGTGCTGGATCCAAGCTTTGATAGAAGGTGCTTGGAGCCGATACACCTTCTGGAGCAAACTTTACAGGGGCTCACCCACCTGCATTCCCTCAAAATCGGTAAATTATTCCCAAACCCCTTACCTCTCAGACTCAGAGCAGGCGCTCTAATCATGATGCCACCGAGTCTTTTTTTATTGTCCGATCTGCAATCATTTAAATGCAAAATAATAGTAATAAAAATTCTCATGGTCTAAATTCATACAAGCGTAGGCCTTTGGGCCAAATGTCCTCTTCCTGTCTCCACATTTCCTTGTAACTCTTCTCTGAGAAAGAGTCGCCTTTATAAGTTTCATCTGCCTTCCTCGTAACCTATTTCTGTTTCATCTCGTACAGTCACATGACGTCACATCTTTTGAATGTCCAATCTGTTTGGTTTTGAGTCCAGCGCGGTGTTTTTACAATCCCCATCTTTCCACCACTCGGTAGCGCATCGAGACTTAAAGCCTCACAACATCTTACTCTCGCTGCCAAATGCACACGGGAAGATCAAGGCTCTCATCTCAGATTTTGGTCTGTGCAAGAAGTTGGCAGCTGGGCGACATAGTTTCAGCCTTCGATCGGGCATTCCTGGCACCGAGGGCTGGATAGCTCCTGAGTTGTTATCTCGAGACTGCAATCCGGTTAGTCAACTGCACCACCCCGCCATGTGTCTTACACTATATGAACTACAAAGTACCAATTTAGTTAGCGGTTTTGCTAACCAATCCATAATTTGATAAGGCACATGCTCTATTCACTGGTGGGAAACCCTTTTGTTTTTGTAAGAAATGGTTCGTAAGATAAATCATTTTGTGGCTATGTTCCCAAATTTAACCTCTGCCATGATGACCTTGGGTAAGTACAGACCTGTTGGGAGGGATTATAGAAATAAAAATCGATTCAATAATTATTATTTTGTTACTTTTAGAATGATTTGATTATTTCTGCTTATTCTTTAATCCCTCCTGACAAGTCTGTATTTGTGGTGTTATTGAGCCAGACAGTATAAAATGGCAAAGAAACATTGTTGACCCGAGAACTCCAGCCCTTCTTTACGTCATTGTACCAGGCCGTGGCTGATT
The DNA here is from genome assembly GCA_035128595.1 of Eptatretus atami. Taxonomy (NCBI): domain Eukaryota; kingdom Metazoa; phylum Chordata; class Myxini; order Myxiniformes; family Myxinidae; genus Eptatretus; species Eptatretus atami. The sequence goes on along the minus strand of CM068965.1, from coordinate 41,812,222 downwards.
CCGTTCCCGTCGATCGCAGACATGCGCTGTGGACATCTTTTCTGCCGGCTGCATCTTTTACTTTGTCATCTCTGGTGGAAAACATCCCTTTGGCGACTCCTTACACCGGCAGGCAAACATCCTGTCGGGGGCCTACACCTTGGATTTCCTGAAACCGGATGTACATGGTACCGATTCTGGAGGCGTTCTAAACCTGGAAATAGTTGCTGCATTAGTAGTTTCAACCTGGTAGACTTTATTGTGGTTTATCAGTTTGTTTGTGGAAGTTGGATACATACACCAAGTGGTGGAAGTTCCAAGATCAGGCTAGGGCAGTTTAAGGTCTAATCTTGAGGAAGGACGGTGTTGAAAAGGTGTTTGTGTCACATTTGTCTGTTGACATATTCCTGACAGAGGACCTCATAGCCAGAGATATAATCATGAACATGCTCAGTCCGGAGCCCCGGGACCGACCGTCTGCAGCCAAAGTCCTTAAACACTCTTTCTTCTGGAATCTCGAGAAGCAGTTGCAGTTCTTCCAGGTATATATATATATATTACAACATCATGTCCTTGTTTTTAACTCGGTCCGTGATTGTACGTCGATGGTGACTTTTATTGCAATTGGTTGTTGATATACAGCTGGCATGGTAGCCATGTTGTCCTCTAGTAAAACCAAAACTGTTTCCCTGCTTTGATTTAGTGTACAAATTTGCACAAACTTTTTACTTTTCTTCATCTGACACCCTACATATCTTAAGAGTTTCTATCGATGCGATCACATTCGCCGAACTCACCCGGCACCCCGGGAAGATGCTATCCTTGCTCCCGGGACCTCTTTGAGGCCCTGCGGGGCAGATGGGATCACGTTGTAGAGCTACATCTCCACATACTGATAATGTGTCCGCATCCGATGCTTGCTACAGGACGTAAGCGACCGCATTGAGCGAGAACCACTGGACGGGCCAATCGTGCGGCAGTTGGAGAAGGGGGGCCGCAGTGTCGTAAGATGCGACTGGAGGGTGTGCATCACTGTTCCACTGCAAACAGGTGTGCATTGCTATTGGGAAAAGAGGAAACTGGAAAAACCAAAAAAAGAATACAGAAAGCACAGAAGTTTTCTACTTCATCTGACGTGCATACTTTACCAAATAAATTTTGAAACGAAAATTTACTCCGTTTTATTTCTTTGATCCAAAAGAAAGGCAGTCTGGAGAAGCATCCGGATGCCAATACCAAGAGGAAAGTCTTTGCAGCTTTTACAATTCACAACAGCATTTCCTGTTCAAAAAAGGCACAAATATCCTCATGAGATCATTGTTGAGTCTGCCAGTCAAATTTGGCTTTTGTGAATGCATTTTATTTAAAATACATTGCTTCCATTGGTTAAAACCTATTTTAAAGCTTCACCATACCCTTCAATACAAAAACAGACCTTGGGTCATTTGCCATTACCTTCCAAGCATAGTCTGAACATGATTATAATATTTAATCAGGGTAGTGACGCAATTGGTTCACCAGTAAGAAGATACCATGAGATTTTAAAAGCAAATGGCAGATATCCCTTAATGAAAGACTGCATACTTCATGATGCAGCAACTCACTTGTGAAGCACCAGGATGACAGTTTGTAGTTGGGTAAAACGAGCTTTGTTCCAGACATTCATGCTGGATCATTGCAATCCGTGAAAAGTCACAAAAGCATGAACAATCACAGATTGGTGGGCAAAAAGGTCAAAAAGGTTCCCCAAAAGCACAAGGTATTGTGGGTAGGTAACAAACAGTTTCGGCACTTATTTAGTCATTTTTTTTTAATTTTTGCAAGAACACCATTGATGATGATGAAGATGCATTCCATTTTAGAATATCATACCGAATACCTTTCACTCTCCCCACAGATCTACGCAAGTTCAGGTTGTACCGAGGAAGCTCTGTCCGAGATCTGCTAAGGGCATTGAGGAATAAGGTGAGGACAACCCTGCATGTAATGCTGTCTTGTCCATCTCAACAACTGTTTCAAAACTTTGTGCAATATCATGTCCTTGTGTGTCACGTGGACTTGTCACAATTGTGGCATTGGTTTTAAATACTGCTTCACTTGAGACTTTTTACATGAAATTACTAAGGCCACAGACTACCACAGGCATGTGTGTGAACCAGTGAAAATTGGAGAGGGTCACGGTTTAGCTTTTGTTTTTCCTGCCCATTTTAAAATCACAACTTCTGGGAAGAGAGGTCAAATGGCAAACTGATTTCCTCCAGTGCAGGTGAGCGTGGACAGTTTGGCATGGTTTGCTTTCCTTTGCAATTTGGATACATACGATACCCCCAAACTATCATTCAAGTTGTGTGGGATATGTATATACAGTGGGGAGAACAAGTATTTGATACACTGCTGATTTTGCAGGTTTTCCCACTTACAAAGCACGTAGAGGTCTGTAATTTTTTTCATAGGTCCACTTCAACTGTGAAAGACGGAATCTAAAACAAAAATCCTGAAAATCACATTGTATGATTTTTAAATAATTAATTTGCATTTTATTGCATGAAATAAGTATTTGATCACCTACCAACCAGTAGAATTCCGGCTCTCACAGACCTGTTAGTTTTGTCTTAAGAAGCCCTCCCATTCTCCACTCATTACCTGTATTAACTGCACATGTTTGAACTCGTTATCTGCATAAAAGACAGCTGTCCACACTCAATCAATCAGACTCCAACCTCTCCACAATGGGCAAGACCAGAGAGCTGTCTAAGGACATCAGGGACAAAATTGTCGACTTGCACAAGGCTGGGATGGGCTACAGGACAATAGGCAAGCAGCTGGTGAGAAGGCAACAACTGTTGGTGCAATTATTAGAAAATGGAAGAAGTTCAAGATAACAGTCAATCTCCCTCGGTCTGGGGCTCCATGCAAGATTCCACCTCTGGAGCCTCAATGATCATGAGAAAGGTGAGGGATCAGCCCAGAACTACATGGCAGGACCTGGTCAATGACCTGAAGAGAGCTGGGACCACAGTATCAGAAGAAAACCATAAGTAACACACTACGCCATCATGGATTAAAATCCTGCAGCGCACGCAAGGTCCCTCTGCTCATGCCAGCGCATGTCCAGGCCCGTCTGAAGTTTGCCAATGACCATCTGGATGATACAGAGGAGGAATGGGAGAAGGTCATGTGCCTGATGAGACCAAAATAGAGCTTTTTGGTTTAAACTCCACTCGCCGTGTTTGGAGGAAGAAGAAGGATGAGTACAACCCCAAGAACACCATCCCAACCGTCAAGCATGGAGGTGGAAACATCATTCTTTGGGGATGCTTTTCTGCAAAGGGGACAGGACGACTGCACCGTATTGAGGGAGGATGGATGGGGCCATGTATCACGAGATCTTGGCCAACAACCCCCTTCCCTCAACAAGAGCATTTAAGATGGGGCGTGGCTGGGTCTTCCAGCATGACAACGACCGAAACACACAGCCAGGGCAACTAAGGAGTGGCTCCGTAAGAAGCATCTCAAGGTCCTGGAGTGGCCTAGCCAGTCTCCAGACCTGAACCCAATAGAAAATCTTTGGAGGGAGCTGAAATCTGTGTTGCCCAGCGACAGCCCCGAAACCTGAAGGATCTGGAGAAGATCTGTATGGAGGAGTGGGCCAAAATCCCTGCTGCAGTCTGTGCAACCTGGTTAAGAACTACAGGAAACGTCTGAGCTCTGTAATTGCAAAACAAGGTTTCTGCACCAAATATTAAGTTCTGTTTCTCTGATGTATCAAATACTTATTCATGCAATAAAATGCAAATTAATTATTTAAAAATCATACAATGTGATTTTCAGGATTTTTGTTTTAGATTCCGTCTTTCACAGTTGAAGGTACCGATGACAAAAATTACAGACCTCTACGTGCTTTTAAGTGCGGGAAAACCTGCAAAATCGGCAGTGTATCAAATACTTGTTCTCCCCACTGTATATATATATTTAACCAAGTTTGGGCATGGATTGCAACTCCATTGTTGAGGAATCCATGTTGTAAGATTCACTGTATCCTGTTCAAGGATGTGTTTTTGGCACCCCATCCAATCCACCGAAAACTGCTCGAAGAAGAAGCACTCCTTTTGCATCATCAGATGCATAGGGCTGCCGAGGCAGTTTTTCCTTGATTAGGGACTACAATCCTGGATGGGTCGCCACTCTGGCACAGGATAATGTCTCATTCTTGCCACCAAGCTAGTACTTATTTAGCCAGACTTGGAAAGATGAAAATATAAGTCAACCCACCTGGTGTTATTTACTGGCACGACAGGGGCTCAACTCAGGACCCAAACATCTTAAGACAGCCACCTTAACGAAGTTAACACCAGACTTGACAACTGTTTGGCCTCACATGCAATAATCAATTGAATTTCCATGAGGAGAGTAAAGTTTTGTTGCATTTTCTACTTCATCTGACCGGCCTGTTGGACCTACGTGTCTGAGCACGAGGCATGTGATGCTGTGACCGCAGGTTCAAATCCATAACGACAATGGATTCCCTCAATCAAGTGTTGAAATGTGCTAAATATCATTGGAAGAAAGGGGAAATGATGTTTCAGGCTTGAGCCCTTCAAAGTAAATGGCATATATCTTGCCAACTAATGCTCATGTATTGTGTCGTGCCAACACTTGCCAAAGTGTAAAATGATGCCACTGTCGTGTCATGCCGTTTAGTGTGCAAAAACTTGTACACTTGTAATCAGCATCCACAACCATCCTTGGCCATGTTGTGGAACACCGGCTGAGGCCCTCACTTTTTTTTCTTCCGCAATCACTTTTTCACGTTTATTGGCTTTTAAATTTGTTTATCCACAACCGTTTGAGTGATTTACATGAAACATTCAACATCGGAGCACCTACCCATGGACAT
>CM068965.1:41784570-41807336 GCA_035128595.1 Eptatretus atami | reverse complement strand
CAAAGTTACACGATTGGATGGAAAATGTGACCAGCGTTCCAAAGTCTTTTCTGCAGGCATGGGTTGAAGGGTGTTTCACGTATCAGGCACGAACGACCTCGACTGAATAGTGTGTAGAATCCCGAGAATGAGGCTTGCAGACCGGCCTATCCCACGCGCACGTTGAAGAAAATTAACTGTTGCAGGTACGACGTTCAACTCCTTTTTGGTACCTTCTGCAGTCTTCTTGAAAACGAATCACTCTTTCCCGGTGTCTCTCAAAGTTTTTGTAAATTTTATAATTGTTTGCAATATATTTTGTGTACAATTAGCATGCATTGACGTACAAAGATTTGGGTACATCGTACGGATTATGCATAGAGGAAGGAAGGTCTGGGCTGAGAAATATTCCATTAATGAGGACATTTCAGATAAATAATGAACTTGAATTTCAAACCTGGAGGTTTTCTGTTTTCACCTATTACTGAACACCTCCAATTAAACCAAACTATCATTACAGCACAAGGTTTGATTACAGGAATCATTTGCTGGGGGTGCAGCTGTGCCATTTATGCAGTGCCTCTGTAGGTCAGTTGGCATTTGTAATTTGTTCAAAGTGCAGGTGATAGCTCACTTTCTTCTCACAATGGACATCATGGGATCTTTAAAATCCACAAACGAATGCTGACAGATGGCATGCCCAGTTTAATATTCATTGATGCATTGTCCTCCCTGCAAAACACCAGAATGACAGTTTATAGTTTGGTCAAGATTCAAATCCAGGCTCCTGTGTGGGTGAGTGTGCATACTTCTATGCTCTCTGGCCAGCCACATCTCATCTTGGTGTGAGGTTTGTTTTATGGGAATTTTTTTTTTTTTTAAACAAACTATAAACTATTTTTGTTGTTGATGTATATTGTGGGATATGATTAAAACCTGCTTGTTGGACCTCGATTGAAATGTGTTCAAGCTGTACGAAGCTTATTTTTGAAATAAATTAATTATTTTAGAAGTCATATCTCTTGTAACTTGGTTCATGCTGAAAACATGCATGCTGGGTGTTATAAAGTTTATATAAATGTTGCCTTCAGGGTATCTTAAGGCAAAGCTAACTCTGGAATGGTAGTATTTGTGCCTTTCCACCGTTGCCTTAAAGGGAATTATAGTCGAAATATGAATCGGCATCACTTGAAGGCGATAGGTGGAAGGGTAGGCAGATCATCCCCCTCCCCTTTTCCTCCCTGAAGGTTATTAGTGAGACATCTGGGTTTTCCCAGAATTAGCCATTTCTGAAATCCTGCCTTTGACCCCACCACCTTTCTGATGTTAGTTCATCCTCAGAAAACCAATGTATCCATAGCAGCAAAATAGAAGCCTTGCTTGTATGGTACATAAGACGGACAACAGAAGTGAAGTGTATCGCACTGTTCCAATGTCGTCAACCATGGTTCAACAAACCTAAACAAAAGGTGTTTGAAGCTTGCAAACAAAATCAGACAGCATTGTATGTTTACATGAACAAGAACATCACAAACAAATCCACAGTGTAGAAGATCAAGTTAGGCTCAGCATTGTGAGTACGACACCAATGGTTGCTAACTTTGTCATATTGATACGATTGCGTTCGAGAAAGTAGAGGAAATATGGTTTGTCTATTAAAGTACTGCATGCTCTGACCTTCCCAGAGACACCATTACCGTGAGCTCCCGCCAGAGGTGCAGGAGACATTAGGGGAAGTGCCCGAAGGCTTCGTGCAGTACTTCACGTCACGCTTCCCCATGTTACTCCTGCATACATATAAAGCAATGGCCTTGTGTCAGAGCGAACGTGCCTTCCAGCCCTACTACATCGCCGAAGAGGCTCCTGCAGTTTGGGCTCCTGCACTTGCCACATCATGAAACACCACCCCGCTGCTTTGGCATTCACAGAAATCTTCGTTGTGCACAGACTTGTAAAGGCACAACACCGTGACCACACCACATCGTGGATTGGCTTGGACTCTTCAGATCGAAGGCAAATGTGAACCGAGACAACACAACTGATAATGGATATCAAACAATATATTTTCTTAGAAAAATCTAATCTATTCTTGGTTACCTAAACAGGTGATTGAAGATATCTTTGCACACAGTTTGCTTAAGAAACTTGTGCTGAAATATGAACTGCAAGAAATCAGCAAGTATTTATTTACATGTGGATCACACCTGAGATGTCCATCCTGGGTTTGAATACCAATCCAACGATAAAAACTGTCACCCTGGTGTTTCACAGCAATCGTGTGTAGTCTTATGGACGGACGTTAAACTGGGCGTCCCGTCGGCCAGCATTAGGTGGTTGATGTTAAAGATCCCACGGTGTCTTTCGCCAAGAGCAGGTGAGCCATCGCCGGCACCATGGCCAAATTCCAGGGGGCACTGCATTAGCAGTACAACCACCCCTAGCACTGATTCAAACCAGGCAATCACATGCTGCACACAAAATGATAATCATCCACTCCACATACTATTCCAAAGAGAATTTAAAAATCTGAATAAATTATGTGCATTTCAGGAGCAGGAATAGTCACGTCCAAATAATTACGGTTCATGTGCCAGACCGAGTCTGACGATTTAAACAAAGCAAATCATTTGAACACGAAATACCCGAACGATCCCCACAATCCATGTTCACCAATCGAACATCGTCAGAGCGAGGATTACCTTTCACCAAATGCTGCTCAGGTTTAAATGCCTGAATGGTTGTCACAGCACTGTATATAAACATTTAAAAAGTCCTTTATTATTATTATTTTTTATTCACACAAAAGAATCCTTTCCCAGACAACACTTTGCCAAAGTATTTATATACAGAATAAAACGATACTGAACTGAAACGCAAAATTAGAAGCAATTATTGACCCAAAGTTTGTTCCAACCATTAAAATTGGGGGTGGGGGGGGGGGTGGGGTTGCAGCGGTAATATAAATTCCTTCCCAACCCCTTCCCCCCAAAAGAGACAAACAAACCAACACCACATTTACATGTAGGAACATTTTTTGCGCAACTTCCAACAAATGTCGGGGGGAATAAAACAATTTATTTAAACAGCATCTACTGGGTATAAGCTTACAAATAAAGACAATCAATTTAACATGAACACTGACCTCGGCATCGGTTTGAGACAATCTGCATCTGTAAAGAAACAGGGGGGGGGGGTAGGGAAATCGAAAAGGGCCGATGGGGAGGATTATGAGGGAAAAATTAAAATTTAAAGATTTGATTTTGGGTTTTGTAAGATTGAGGCAAACGACAACTGTTGGGATCACCTGACCAATCCATTAATCCCTCGAGTGAAAAGCCACCGACTACGTGGATGGCAGAATCCGACGACAGAGCAATATACCACGAGTGGGATTCGAAGATGCTTGGTAAGTGTTGACCGTTAGGCAGGGGTCTTGACACGGCCACACGTGGGCTTTCCCGTGATAATTTTTTCCACCATTGTCCGCGCGTAGCTCAACCGTCCGGCCAGTTCCTCGCTGCAGCCGTGTTCCTCGAGCAGGGAGAGGCGGAAGGTGCGGAACTTGCGCTGCTCGTCGATGTAAGTCACCGCGCTCATAAAGGGACACAGGATGAGCTTGGTATGATCCTGAGTCGAGGAGGGGTACATTGCACAATACATACGTACATATTTTAATTCTTAAACTCCAGAATATTCGCTTCGAACAAAAAATATAAAAGCTCTGAAAACGAATGACACTCCAGCCACCCAATACCTTGAAAAAGTTAACTTGAAGTGTGCCGTTGTTGAGGTGAAGCACAATGGCACTGCGTGTGCGGAACCAGTTCTTCAAGTAGGGCAGTCGTGCAAGCTCATCACCTTCGCGCATCGGGATGTTCGCGCCGGCTTTCAGAAGGTGTTCACTCATGTAGTTCCGGAAGTATTTCAGCAGCGTTACCTGGAAGTTTGGAAGCAAAGCATCAGCAATGGAGGAAAGCTCTCAGCAACAACCGAGGGCTGACGTACATGCACACACCTGTTCGTTTTAAATCGACAATACCACATCACGACTTTTAAAACTACAAGATCCTGGCTAATAGCAGGGGTTGGGGGGTACTATATTATAAACTTGCAACACACCATGCACAACCATTTGCAGGTACTGTATAATAAGCATCACATATAATCAACTAGAACGGCACTCTTTGACATCAAGACGTCGACAGATTTGCCTCTGCCCACATTATACATACTTGTACCAAGTTTGATTTAAATCCCTTCAGCTGTTCTCAAATGACATTTTTACCTGACATGACCTCTGACCTTTTGACACCAAAATACAAGCAGTTTTTCTTTACGTCAATATACATACTTAAAGCAAGTTTGACTTGGATCCCTTCAGCTGTTCTTAAGTTATAACAAAAACCTATGAACTCTGACCTTTGACCTCTTGATGCCACAATGTAATCACTTCATATTTGCATCATACTATATACTGTACAAAGTTTACTCAAAATCCCATCACTGGTTCACAATTTAGTATGGCAAAAGCATTTTTTACCAAACCTGACCTCTGATATTTGACCTCTTGCCTCAAAAATCTCATCAGTTAATCTTTGCACCATTATACACATTTGTACCAAGTTTGACTTGGATCCTTTCAGCCGTTAAATTATCGAGTTACCAAAAACATATCACGGACACATGTACAGACAACCTGAAAACATGCCTTTGGCGACGACCCCAAAACGACTCGTATCACAAGCTTCACCCACTCAGACTTCCTAACTTTTACAATCAAACTTTTGCCCTGGTGCATAGGAGGCGTGGAGTTGAATCGTTTGGAGACCAAATAACCCCGTCCTGCCGATTAGCACAATCTGTGTCATGGTGAAACGACGATTGCTACCTTTTTGACGATGGTCTGAGGGAAGTTGCTGAGGGAATAATACACTTCAGACAGGTCACGGTCGATGTACTGCAACTGTTCCCCATCTGGGTAGAGGATGAGGCGGCTGGAGTCGTTGAAAAGCACGCCGACACTGTTGTCGCACAGCGAATAGCCTGCGGGCAATGGAAGTAGAGGAGACAGGTAAGTTTTCTTGCACATTAGAAGACCGATCATTTGATGCATAGTTGCTTCCTCTTCCACCCTCCCCCTTCTTCATCCATTTGAATACATTATTACAAGGGACTCACCCAGGCCATACTTGTCAGAATAGTCCACCCACTTGCTGACCCAAAGGACTGGTATAGCTGCAGGATCCTCAGCTTCATCTACAAAGAGTGGAGTGGAATTTAAGCTTCCCACATGAAATATGACACACGTAATTTTGTTTGAAATAAATCATTCACAATGCATTTCATTTTTGTACAAGATTGCTGCCTTGTGATGGTAAAGCTGGAAGAATGACGTACAAGTATGTACAGGGTGGTTATCCACGATGGCAAATAACATTCTGCATTGCTGTGACATTCAGGCCATGACAGACAAGTATACTGGAACAGCGTATGGTAGCAAGCACATGACAAGACACAGAAACAAACTAGAGGGTTGCGATCACAGATCGCTGACGATTCCCGGTATAACCAACTCGTCATATTGGACAATGGGTAGGGTAGCACTTGAAATTCTGCCCCAGAAAGAAAAGAAAATTAATGGGAAAAGTAAAAATTGCAAAAAAATTAATGTTTTTTATTTACAAAAAAAAAAAACCAATTGAAAATAGGGGAAAACGAAAAATTAAACAAATACGCGAGACGCTGCTCTAAGAACGCTCGGCGTTGGTCTTCTTCTTGTGAAGACAAAACCTTTATATTCGGACTCGGCTCTTTTATATACATGATCCGGATCTCCTTAAATACTAAGCACTTGTACACATCCTCGCATGAGGGTGCCTTTGAGAGCGTCATCATAACTTTTAAATATATTCGGACATTTGCTTTAAGGTTTCGAAAAGTTCACGTTACTATTTAAAGATTATTCCACTTAATGTATTGTAAATACATTATTTATTTCGTAAATACACTATTTCGTAAATACGTAAATACACTATGACGGGTCTCGTATTGGCTTAATCAAGCACGTTCGAAATATCGGAAGGTTGTTGTTTTTTTTTAGCCGACAAAACCTTTAGGACGTTGCTCTTGGACACATTTGTCCTTGTTTTAAAAAGAGAGATTGTTTTTCAAAAAGCAGGACACCACAGACACAGACAAAACACTTCATGTCTCCCTCTGCAAACCGGAACAAATTTCAAACATGGTTAAAAGAGGCCGAAAAATGGGAGGTTGGTGGAACAGGACAGGTGCACCACAATATGTGGAGTGGAGTTGCTGGTCATCAGGAAACGGTCTTAGTGGGTGTAGTAAAGCTTTGAGGTGGAAATGAGAGGGACCATGAGGTGGTAGTGGGCAGCAGACCAAGAGTCCTGAAGGGAATTGTAAAATAGACTCGGGAAGACCGTTACACATTGGAGAGAGGAGCAAGATGAATGAATGAAGAGGCAAGTATTGTGCTGGGACTTTGGGGAAGGTAACAAAGCTCTGCGATCAAGCATTTGCTGGAGTTTAAAAAAAAAAACTTGGAAGGGTGAAATCAAGTGAGTGGTGAGAATAAAGATTGAAAGGATGGCTAGACTAATAAATATATACGAGGTGAGAGTCTTTAGGTATTCCAGTTTCGCCCCGAACCAGGTGCATACCTTCACAAATAACTGTGCGCCGAGACGGCTTGGCAGCAAGCAGGCTCTTGAGCTGATTGAATATCTCTGCGATGTCGTTTTCAGAGGCATCTCCAAGTTGCCTAGAGATGTTGGAATACACAAATTTTGGGGGTTATCTTTTGCATAAAGTGTCAGGGCAGGGCGAGGGGAGTACAGGTATTAGAGGTGAAGATGTGTGGGGGGGATAATGAAAAAGAAAATAATAATTTTGCAAGTCACAGGGTGGAATAAATAAAATAAATTAATCAACTCAAAATGTTTTGTACCCATTTCAAACATTTTATTCTAGTTTGGATAAAGATGACCTGCTTTCAGAAATTAATACAAATAGATAACCACCAACAGTAATTTATTTTCATTCTTACGCCAACATAAAACCTTGTACTTTCACCCCGTGTTCCGAAGATCACCCACCTGTTCTCTGGAACAGGTTCTTCTTTCTCAGGCTTTATTTGCTCAACGCCTTGGGCGCAATCTAAAAACATGCATAGAAAAAAAAAGGGGAAGGGGGAGGAGTGTGTGTTGGACATCGCGTTAGAGGCAAACTCAATTGACAAATGCATTTTGGGTAATGATCTTGATGGCTTAAAAAGAGAGCTTTACAATCGGATTAAGGAAGAGGGTGAGTGGGAAGGACACCAGCTTTGCTCATTGTGGAGAAAGCCAATGAATACAAATATACACTTACCCTTGTTGATATCCGACAGAGGCCGCCGGACGGGGGGAACAATAGAGAAACGTGGGGCCATGGTGAGGCATGTTGTGGGTAAACGAGCCGGAAGGTAACCATCAGAAAAGAACTCGTCCTTCAAGAGATCTTCCACAGAGGGCCGTGTGCCTGGGTCTCCTCGCAGCATGCACTTGATCAGTTTGGCTGCCGATGCGTTGAGTGTCTGCCGTATACAAAAAAAAAAGGAAGACGTCAGCAAGAAAGACAGACATTTCTATTTGTAAGTCATGTGGAGAAGCTTCCTGCAAGTATGGATAAACTTGGAGTGTGTGTTTAATTGTGACAGAGGCACAGTGAATGGTTTGGTGAGAAAGGCACCCAAACGTGGCACGACGGGCACGAGGAAGTGTAGCATTAGGGGCAACACACGAACCTGAAATAAGGAAAGGAGGATTCACTCAATAGAAAATAAAAAATAAAAATGTTCGAACCGTTTGGAGCACAAACATTAGCAATCGAAGGAAAAGGAATTGGCAATTGAGCCTTGAACAAGAGGCTCACAGTAGGTGAACTCACACGTGGCAAGGTGTACTCATTCTTCTTGATTCGCATGTAGGTTTCCTTGAGTGACACGGTCTCAAAAGGTGGTTTACCAACAAGCAATGTATACCTGCCAGGAAGGATGAAAATTAAACTCATATACAGCAATACCAAGGCTCGCATTTTTTTTTTTAACTGCTGCACAATTTTATCCAAACAAAAAGTTACCTGAGGCTCACAAAGGTACTTGTACATACATCACATGCAGGGCAAGGGGACATTGGGAGACATCAATTTTACATGAATTGAAAGGGCATTTGGAGACGATGGACACATCAACAATCAATTGTTATTTGAACATGGGACCCCAGAATCATGAGTTACGTGCCAAGATGGGAATGCCAAACAAGTGAATATGGGAGCCAGTCTAACAGCAAGGACTTGTGTTTCAGATAATGTTCTCGTCATGAATTACAGGTGGACCTAAACAAGGTGAAGTTTGGAAAGATCATTGTAACATTATTTGGGGACAATGCCAGATGGAATGTGCATGCCCCAAACGGTTGTGAGGGCAACGAGGGGTCCCTGTACAACTATTTTGATAAAAAGACCAGTATGGAAAACAGTTGTTCATTATGAGACTGGAATGTATCAAAAACTAGAGTTCATAGAACATGATACCCCCATGCAGTATTATTATTTATTTCGCATGCAGCATGTGGTTGCTAGTTGCATTATTGCTGGAAGCGCAGCTATGCTGCTGATGCAGTGCCCCGTATCCAGCAAGCTGGTACTCATTTTGCCGACCTCGGAAGGATGACAGGCTGAATTAACCCACTTGGTGTTATTTAACAGGACGACAGGGGCTCAAACTCAGGACCCTGAGATCTTAAGCCAGCCACCTTAAGGGTTAAGCCAACATCAAGGGTGTGTTCAATTACCATGATTCTTGTAGAGCGCTCATCAAGTGGCTTGAGCACTCAAGCACTCCATTCAAAACCATTGATACAGAACTTGGCAAGTGCTATCTAGCTGTATGACAACTGAACACACTACAGGCCTACCCTTTGCAGAATTGAAGTAAAATGATTTTAAAGATCTTTATTTCAATAAAAATACAGCAAAGGTCACTTTGAATTGGTCCAAACCTACGGGAAAATTGTAATTTTTTTTTTCCTAATTGATCCTTGCTGTGCATAAAGCAAAAGGCCGCTGCTTAGATCGCCCCCCAATTTTTTTTTTTGCCGTTAATATGATTATTTTGGAAGTTCACAAAACTTTATACAGTATATTTAATAGACTAATGCTGTTGTCCAATCCCCCCCACCCCCACACACAAATGCTCCAAGGAGAAAATAAATCACATTGATGTTGCTTCAAATTAATCCACACCTAGGGAATTTATAATAGTGCCTGATTTAGCACTTTCAACCAGCACAACAATATCGTTTAGGTCGTTAGGAGCTTGTTCTGTTCTGTTGATGTCCCACGATCATGAACCAAAAACAGATGGATGGACGACCATGAACCAATTGCTTAACCCCGCTTTCCACTTCACGTGCGTGGGGTAAAACTGTGGAAATGCTAATATTGTGCTTTCGCAAAGCGAAAGTTTGGAGACGAAGGGAGGGAGTCAACTGGTAACTTGCTTGCATACAATTTAAATGGCACACACACACACCACTGGGTGTGCTCTGGCTTTCAAAAGGAATTAGCCACTGTGGCTAATCCAGGTTTAGAATGATTAGCCACAGGAGAAAGGAAATAGCCACATATTTTATTCAAAAGTTTTTTTTAGCAATATGAAATAATAAGTTAATTTTAAGGTGGATGTGTGAGTTTGATGGGTGAGGTTGGTTGGATGAGTGAGTTGGATTGTTCAGATTGGTTGGATGGGAGTTTGACGTGTGAGATTGGTTGAATGAACGACCATCAGGGAGGTGGTGATGGTGTGTGTGTGTGTGTGTGTGTGTGTGTGTGTGTGTGTGTGTGTGTGTGTGGGGGGGGGGGCATGGTTGTTGTGCCTTTAGTAGGTGGTAGTGGGGGATGGGGGTGTGTGGACCAGGATTGGACCAACCTAATGCCAGTCAAACTCTCATCCAACCAATCTCACCCAACAACTTCACTCATCCAACCATCTCACACATCAAACTCACTCATACAACCAACCAAAGTCACCCATCCAAACAAACTCGTCCTACTACAGGTACTACTACTGATTGTGTCAAAACTCACCTGGCAACCACTGACCCAACGAAGCATGTAATGCCGAATCATTCCGGAAAAAAAAAAATTCAAAAAAAATTTCAAATAAATTAAAATATCATTTTGAGACGAGAATCATGTGAATCACGCGTAATTTCGGTGGATTTTTTTTTTTACTAGAAACTAGTTTAAAACTACTAAAGTTAGTATATATAAGCTTGTACGAAATCACGCGTGATTCCCGTAATCAAAACATACAAAATGGCGGCCGTCTCAACGAAGATTGAATTCTGTGCTAAAATCACCCAAAATTCGTTAAAACTGGTAAAAAAAAAACCCCACTAAAACATGGATTAGCCACAGTGGCTAATGGGTGGTTTAAAATATTAGCCACAGGTAAGGGGGATTCGCCTGTGGCGAGCGGCAGCGCACACCAGACAGACACACACACACACACACACACACACACCACACACACACACACACACACACACACACACACACACACACACCTCGACTGATTGATGCATTAAGGCTGAGAGATTAACTTGCTCAGAGCATGAATTGCTGCATGGTATGGGGTTTGGCAAGCAGACTGTGCGGCAAATGTTAGGCAGCGGTTCTTATCCGGCGGTAAATTGACCTCCAAGCGGTAAAAATGTTTTTGTTTTTAAATCCCATGGTTCGGGATAAATATACAAATTCCGAAAGTGCAAACTGCACATTTGAAAACCTTGAAAGATCATTTCACTGGCTACTTTGCAACAGACATGATTCCAACAGAAAGATGGATATTGAAACCGTTTATTACTGATCTGACTGAGATGAATGCTGACAACCAAACGAAAGAAGAGCCGATTGATCTTCAAAAAACTATTGCTCCGAAACAGATTTGAAAGAGTGGGAGTGAATTTTTGGACGAAACGAACGTTCATTCCCATTCCTCACTCAGTGTGCCTTCGAAGTGGTCGTTCCTTTAATCACCATGTACCTCTGAGACCGGGTTCTTAGCCATGGCAGCAATGAAGACGAAGGCCGGGAACCGCCTGAAAGCCGACGACGACATGAGAGTTGCATGGTCAACACCACCTCAAATATATAAACTGATTGAGGTGAGGCAGCAACAATGGCCCCATTGATACTCCTGTTTTGATGTTTTACTTGTGTGTAATATGTTCTCTCTGATCAGTTTGTCATTGTACTAGGATAAATGTTGTGCTTTCTTTTTTTTGCCAAAATTACATTGGCCAGTCGATGAGTTGAAATAGCCCTGAAGGTGAGGGTAAATGGCTAGTCATGTCGAGCCTAGGGGTAAATGGTAGAAAAAGTTAAAGAATCCCTGGGTTAGAGCGTCTCTGAGTCTGGGAAGTCAGTGTTTCAAACCATGGTCAAGTAATACCAAAGACTGAAAAAAAAGGGTACATGTTACTTCCTTGCTTGATGGTCAGTATTGAAAAGGATAGAACATGGACAAAACACTGGGAAAGCATGAGGAAGGCTCGCATTATTAGTTAAGGGCACAAGATGATCAGGAAGACATGGCAAACCAACCATTACAACCATTGCCAATAAACTGCTGTGGCAGCACCAATACTCTGCAAAGAGCATGGTACATAAACAACAACATGAAGCTTCGCAGTTCAAAGATAATGGTGGCAAGAAATGGGAAGACATGCCACTTTGGATCCATAAATGATAACGAACTGTCACCAAAAGCTTCCGACTGGCTTAGTCAAGGACACAAGATCATCAAGAAGACATATCACATTAACATCACCGGAAAACATTGACCGGGTACGAGCCATGTTCAGAAGGAGCCTAAAAATGTCGACCAGACAGGCGGAGAAGGAGAAGGAGAATGGAATAAGTTGTCATGCAATTTTGAAGAAGGATTGAGGATGGAAGCGATACAAACCTCATGATGATGGTGTTTGCAGATGATTGCGACAAGATATTTGAGTTTTGTGAACATTTCCTTCAATGAATTGACAACTGCCCAGGTGTTTTCCATGACGGTGGTTTCGTTGAGCACAACTGCCATTACTGGTTCGGAAATGATCCTCAAAACATCTGTCCACAATCATTTTGCAGAGAGTGAAACGCGGCCAAAACCGCTTCTTTGGTGCAGACAGAGTTCAACACAACTTGTTGGACCTTACATCCTCCGATACAATGAGCAGACAGAGATACTATCGTATACTTGGAAATGCTTCAAAACGTTCAACAAATTAAGCAATTGGACAATAGAGATGAAACTTTTTTTTAAAGATGGTGTCCCTACACACTTCTCAAATGAAGTTCTTAATTGGTTGGATACCCACTTTCCACAAAGGTGGATCGGGTGAAGAAGACTGATAAGAGTGGCCATCCAGGAGGCCTGATTTAACAAAGTGGGAATTTCTTCTTCTTTTTTTTTTGAACATTTAAAGTAGGGTCTTAATTATGGATCACTCTGAAAACACATCATATCTTTCTTATTAAAAGGATGCTTAACATTTCCGAGAGACTAAAACCGACATTGATAATCCCAACCCAACAATTTTATTCCCACCAGCGGGCTGCTTACATGATGCATCCCACGGCCCAGATGTCCACCTCGTAGCTGTGTCCCTTCTTGCCAAGCACCTCGGGAGCTATGTAGTTTGGTGTGCCACACAGAGTCTTCTTACGCTGCCCGTCGTACTCTATTTTGGTCGCCAGCCCAAAATCCCCTGCAAGAAAATCCATCAATACGATTGGTGTGAAAAAAAAAACAAGAGCGACAGACAGACTTACAATAAACAAAGAGTAGAAAGATTCAGTGGCGTAATGGTTAGTGTCCGCTCTGAGTCTGGGAGGTCGGCAGTTCGAACTCTGGCCAAGTCACACGAAAGGCAAAAATACTTGGTCGCCCCAGTGAGCATGGACAGACAGAAAAAGAATTCACAAAAAAATATGCTGTTGCTGAGGGCGCTCTGGGAAATGGTCCACCTCAATATGCGTCACCACCCTCAAACTCAGTGACTGTCTGAAGTTTGGTGCCTCATGATTCATTTGTCGGCATGCACAATTTTTGTTCCAGCATATCCATGAACATATTAATAAACCACACACATACATACATACATACAAGCAGATAAAGTTGGGCAACTCTGAATATAGCAAGCAGAAACGGACAATTTGGACATTTTCTACTTCAGTCAAAACACACTGAAAACATCAAGATTTCAAAACTACAAGATGTGCAGCACACCCACCAATTTTAACTTCCATGTTGTCATTGAGGAAGAGGTTTCCCAGCTTGAGATCTCTGTGCACAATGTTGCTCTTATGAAGATACTCGCAACCAAGGATTATTTGCCTCAAGAAGTAGCGGGCCTCAGGCTCGGAGATGTCTCGGCGACGCTTGTGCAGCTCCATCATGGACTAAAAGTGGTGAAAAGAAGGAAGAAGAAAGATTGCACAGCCAGAGGGCAAGGGGGCAGCCTGCAAGGGGTATTTATATAATTTGAATAAACAATATAATTATTCAGCTCCATCTTCATTCAAATAACTTGGCAAAACAAATTCTGATTCTTTAACTGAAATTTTTTTTATTGTAATAAAAAAATATATATAAATAAATAAATATATAATCAGACCCTGACATAAGTGGGGAACACTGTCCTGAAAAATGGCACAAATGTCAAATCCACGAAAGTTGGAGCATAGGTTTCTGGCAGTTTGTGATTCACAAGGGAGGGGGAAATAACAAAAAAAATCCCACAAAAAAAACCACAAATGCATGAAGCACAGGGCCACGAATGTAGAAGCATTTTATGAAACGCAAATATACGCAGGGTCCGACAGTGAGTGTATGTATGTACGTATGTATTATGATTGGTGTAAATTATGACAACACAACAGATATTATATAAACATTTATTTTCTCCAAATTTATTTGTAATATTGGTGATATATTTATTTGTTAAATAGTAAAGGTCCAAGTAGTCGAAATGGTCAAGTGTCTGAGCTGTCTGAAGGGTGTGAGGGGTCAAAATGGTGTTAAGGTCTAAGGCATTGGGTCCCAACTAACCTGCAGGACGCATGCGGCCCATGGAGCCCTATACTGCGGCCCCGAGGACTTTCCAATCAAAACACATTTCCATGTAGCAATTTTAAAGGGTTTACACAATGCCACTGTCGCCACTGCCGGCCGGCGCCGTGACCTGAAAAGCCTTACAGTGGTCACTGGCAATGTCAACTACATTCGTGCGCATGCCTCTCAACCACCGTCAGTTCAAGGAGCTGCTGCAGGAGCTTGATGCAAACTACTGGGATGTCCTGTACTTCCGGCCGTGAGGTGGCTGAGCAGGGGCTGCACTTTGAAGCGCTTCTTTGAGCCGAAGGACGAGCTGGCCATGTTCCTGGAATGCGCCAGTCGGTCACTTCTCAGACTCCCAGTGGCTGGATGACCTCGCCTTCCTCGTTGACATCACCGAGAAGCTCAATGCCCCAACGTCTCCATGCAGGGAAGAGGCAAGCTGGTCCACAACCTCTATGGCTGCATCCAGTCCTTGAGAACAAGCTGGAGCTGTGGGAGTCACAACTGCGTGCCGGCCGACTCGACCACTTCACTGCTCTGCAGGGCCAGCACGGTGAGGATGAGACCGTTTTTGAAGGTGAAAGGTATGCTACAGAGGTGGCCGTCTGAAGAAGGAGTTCGAGAAACGATTCCAAGACTTCTGCAAGCACAAAGTCAGCTTGAGATCTTCGCCATGCCCTTCTCATTCGATCCCTTGCAAGCCCCAACGGACCTGCAGGAGGAGCTGATCGAGCTGAAGAGTGACATCGACACATCAAGGCCCAGTTCCTGGAGAAGGAACTCCAGGAGTTCTACAGGGGCTACCCCGCCAGACCTTCCCCAACCTGATCAAGCATGCCCAGAAGTTGTTTTCCATGTTTGGCAGCACATACTTGTGCGAGCAGTTCTTCAGCAAGCTGAAATACTCCAAGAACGAGAACCAAAACGCCTTGTCCGACATGCACCTGGAAGACACTCTTCGTGTTGCTTCCTCCCATCTGGTGCCCGACATTAACTCGATCCTGGGAGAGCAGAAGCAGTATCAAGTTTCTCATTGACTCTGAAATGAATCATATGTTTCTCAGCATCAAGTTTCTCAATAAAATGCATCAATTTTTTTCTGGCTCCCAACATCCTTGGGAGTAGTGAATGTGGCCCGTGGGATCAAAAAGGTTGGGGCCACTGGTCGAAGGGTCTGAAGGTTCTTAAAGGTCTTCTCTTTTTTTAATACACTGTCGAGGACGTATGAAAGCTAACACACAGAAGGTACAACAAGGGAGCAAGCGACAATATCGGTGGGAGAGGAAGGAAAAAAGTGTGAACAGAATGGAGATCTGTGGAAGGGAGAGGGATAGAGCAGGGTACACAGGTATTCAAGATGGCCACTACAGTGTGACAGGACTTCAGAAGGAAAGCAGGGAATTTGAAGGAGGTGGGTTTGGGTGGATTAACGGGGGTAGAAAAGATCGTGGTTTGGATGGAGGAAGAAAAGAGATGGTGGTGAACAGCTGTTTTGAAGACCTGGAGGGAAGAGTGGGATTGAAGAGTGTGGGAGTTTGTTCCAAAGGCAGGAAAAACAAGGGGGGGGGCTGGAGAGGAGACGGTAGAAGACAGAAAGACCACCGACCTGCCTGTGGTGAGAGTGAGAGACCAAAGACTCAACCTCATCGTGGGAGATACCAATGATCCTAAATGCCTTGTTTCCGCAGTATGAAGGCGAGAAAGGTAGAGGCAAGAGCACGAATGCAGAGAGGATATTACAATATTGCATGCACACATGAACATGTTAAAACCTCAATGTAGAATGCTGCAGAAGATGGAATATGATACAGCATAAGGCATTCAAATTGGCCAGCGACATTTTTTTTCACCGATTGCTGGCAATGACTCCATCTGTGATCTTGCCATACACTGGAAGGAGACGGCAGAGCTACAACCCAAACGGCTGTTAAAGTCACGGCAAACGGGGGCACTACATTGTGCCGCCGATCCCCATGCACAGCAAAACATGTAAAAAGCTGGTGCCCTCATCCCTGTGGCATCATATGAGGAATGATAAAGTTCCAGGAATGTTTTTTCTCAAAAGGTGGCAGCACAGACTTGGGTTTCATAAATGGATGTGCATTGTAATCTTCCTGTCAGTACTGTGTTAGCCATTGTATCGATCGATTGCGTTTTGTAGCTGATCCTGGAGTTTTGTGAAAATTACAAGTGTTGCAAACATGAGGATGAAAGGCACAGAATCAAGTTTTTGGTAAAACTAAATGAAAGCGACACGGACATTTTCAACAAGTTGAAGCTGGTGTACGGGGAAGAGAATGTCAAGATCACGTGTTTGCGGAAGGGGGAAATGGACTTGAATGTGGGTGGCGGTCAGGATGCCAATCGATTGCCAAAACAGCCAAAAAAATAAAATGTCGAATGGGTGAGAATGTTGGTCCGATTTAACCAGGGTTTGTGGCAGACTGATAGCAGACCAGTTGAACTTGAACAGAAACTAAAATTGATTTTAACTGAAAAACTCCATGACAAAGGTGTGCACCAACATGGTCCCAAAGAACCTGAGCAACAAACAACAAAAATAAATTAATGTAAAAAAAATAATGAGACCTGGGTCTACCAGTTCAACCCAGAAACAAAAGGGCAATCTCCAATGGATAACACCCTCATCCCCAAGACCTGGAAAGAATCTTCTCTACCCTCGTTAATCCACCCCAAACCCACCTCCTTCAAATTCCCTGCCTTCCTTCCTGAAAGTCCCTGCAATATCCATCTTCTATAACCCATGTCCCTCGCCCCATCCTTATCTCTTCCACAGATCTCCGAATATCTCTGTTCCCCACATTTTGTTCATTGCCACTCCTGCCCTCGTCTCATGATCCCCATGCTGTGATTGTGTTAGGGCCCTGTCACAACCTTGACGTTTTAGCCAGCGTATGGCAAGGTATCAAAATGTATGTAAAACGCTGCGTACGCTAACTATTGATGTTTTTTTCTTTTTCTTTTGGACGTATTCATAACGAGTTGGACGTATGCATAACGTATTAGTAACGTACCACAGAACGTTTCGATAACATATAGATAACTTTATATCAACGAATGCTGAGCGTGTTGTCGGCATTCACACCTATGCCCAACGATAGTCAACTTATGCATAGCGCGCGGCAGCGTATCGCGCGACGATCACGTGGCGTAGGCTATCAATAGGCTGGGCTTGACAATTCAAATCATACCGCACTAGACATAGAAGTGTCAACCGCTGTCACACCTGACGTTTTAGCCAGCGGTATAAAACTTTGCCGAATACGCTGGACACGTCGAATACGTTATGGTAGTTTGTATACGTTAGAGCACGCTGCATACGTGTTAGTACGCCTAGGTAAGTCGAACAAATTTTCAGCATGTTGAAAATTTTTTGACGTATCCAGCATATGACGCACACGTTCCGCAACGCTGCCATAAGTTGTAGGCACGTTACTTGTAAGTTACTCATAAGTCAAACACGTCGAGATAATGGTTAGCGTCATGTGTTCCAGACTCCCTGGTTTTATTTTTTTCCTTCGGTATGACGGTGATGTTGACACTTCGATTTCTTAGTGCGGTTATGATTTAAATCGTTGAGCGGCAGCCTATTAATATATATTATATTATAACCGCCACTAGAATCGAAGTGTC
Organism: Eptatretus atami; assembly: GCA_035128595.1. Classification (NCBI taxonomy): domain Eukaryota; kingdom Metazoa; phylum Chordata; class Myxini; order Myxiniformes; family Myxinidae; genus Eptatretus; species Eptatretus atami. The sequence goes on along the minus strand of CM068965.1, from coordinate 41,789,521 downwards.
AACATCACCGTCATACCAAAGAAAAAAACAAACAAACAAACAAACAAAAACGGGGAGTCGGAACACTGACGCTACCATTACCTCGACGTGTTCGACTTATGAGTAACTTACAAGTAACGTGCGTCGAGCGTGTGTCAACGATCGCGTAACGGCCTACAAACTTATGGCCAGCGTATGCGAACGTGTGAGTCATACGCTGCGTACTCGAAAATTTCACATGGAAAATTTGTCTTACAGCTCGGCGTACTACGACGTTATGCCAGCGTACTACGACGCATGCAGTGTGCTCTTAACGTATACAAACTTACCCATACGTATTCGACGTGTGCCAGCGTTTCAGACAAATTTTTCATACGTCGGCATACGCTGGCTAAATCGTCAAGGTGTGACAGGATTTAGCTCTCTATGAGCCTTGACAAAAAATAAAAAATATACAAAAAAAAAACGCTTCTTTGAAGTTGGAGAGTCTGAGCCTTTCCAAAAATGCATCTAAAAGCCAGTAGTAGTTATTACACGCTACACAACCACCAAAAGTTATAACGGGATATATTTATTACATACGAGTTAGAGTGTTGCAAAATTAATGGGAAGAGAAGGGGAGGGATGATAAAGAGGAAGGCATGTGGATAATACAGGAAGGGGAGGGGAGGGGGAAAAACAAAGACAAACTAAAACTAGAAGGGCACTCGGTAGAGTGCATACCTCCGCCATGCAACGCCTGATCCATGAGAACATATCGGGCCCAATACATTTTTGAGATGTCGTACTATATATCGTTTTTGGCCCTATCTCTCAATAGTGAAGAATCACTTAAAAAAATTCTAGTAGTCGGATTCGGATCTTCACCAAAAACTAAAATCATTCATCCTTGTCACACTGAACCGGGCCACCAAATTTAATCCGGATCCGTCCACAACTTTGAGATATCCTGCAGACAGACAAACAGAGACAGACAGAGGGGTGAAAAAAAACACAACTTCCTTCACCTTCGGTAGTGGAGGTAAAAATGCCATGTTGGCATATGCAGATTTTGACCACCGGTACCGAACTTTCAAAATGATCGACGAAGGCCGACGAGGCCTTTCGCGCATTCCCTATGTGTGTGTGTTTACCTCGACTTGGGAAAATAGTCTTTTAAACAGTATTGTCAATATTTTAATGAAGGAGTGGCAATTTCAAAGAGGTTAACCGTAACCATCATGTTCGTGTGTGCAAATCATACTCAGAAATACGAGACATATCCGTGGATGCGAGACGTCGAGTTCCTACAAGTTCCTCTTAAACACAAGCAAGCGGCGAGTGACGCACATGCACAAGCACTTCTCCTTTCACCAATAGATGCAAAAATTGAATAAAACTTCTCTTGCGGAACCAGAACCAAACTATATTCGTAACGGCCCTCACAGATCTCTCTCTACCCCAACATGATTGACAGCAAATATAATTTTTTTAAGTTGATTTTAAAAACTTATCCTATGCATTCAAAAGCCCCAAATGTGACATTCCCATCGGTATGCAGAAGCATCCAAAACAGATACGGAGTTTCGCTCCAAGTATTTGCGGCGAAGCTTTGAGAGTCATTTTAGGGGGCAAACCCTATCTTGCCCGCACCATACAAGTTTGACCCAAAGATTGCTCGGGGGTTCTGCGCATGCGCCGAGCACGTGGGGGGGGGGGGGTCATTGGAAATCTCCTGTTGACGACGGGATATAAAAAAAAAGTTGGTCCAACGCAAAATGAAGGCATTTACAAACCCCCAAAGTGATCGCTTCCAGCAATCAAATCAACGGGTTGTCGTGTTAGTCATGTCAATCAAATAAACAAATATATAACACATTTATACAGCACGTGGTTTGCGGTTTACACTCAACACGACGAGGTCACGTGGGGTCATCAGGTCGACGCGCACGAGCCGAGATAGACCTTAAACCACGTCGAGGATTAGTCACACGACCCACCGCGCTGGGCGGCCCAGCTTCCAGGACGACGAACACGAATCCTTATCTTCGAAGAAACTGTGGAACCGACGATATTGCCGTGACGTAGGGAACGATGGATGGCGATCTCCATGGTCATCTTCTCCTTCTGGTGAGGTTTCAGCAGCATCGACTTGGGCACCACCTTGCAGGCAAACACCTCGTGCGACTCCACGTCCGTGAGCTCGTAGCAGCGGGCGAAGCCCCTTTACCGAGAAAACGACCGGGTATATTTCCTCGAGTGTTTGATCACTAAAGTGTTCTGGTATCTCTTTAACGGAGCCGTCGTTCCGCAGCGGCCATTTCGGCGAAAAATAAAACAAAATAAAAGCAGAAGGCACGTCAACGACTACAACAAACGGATCTCGGCTCTATGGATAAATATCACCAGCTGCGGCTGGCCGCGGCCCTCTGACGGAAATATTTTAAACAAAAAGCGCCGTTACATTCCTCTCCTCCATTGGCTCGTTTAACATCATCTCTTAAGCTGATTGGCGGAGTTCAGAGGTTTTCCATTCTCATTGGTTGACGATCGTGATGTCAGGGGAAGAGCAGTTTTTGAAATCTGGTCTTTAATGGTTGAATGACGTACGCTTCTGGATTTATGTTTCATTTTCTTTAACGGAATTTTCTTCGGGCTGCGGTGATCGCAATTCTTATGTTCTTCCACACAAAACAGTTTTTGAAATCTACGGTTAAATTTTGATTTGCAGAACGAGCAACCTACAGTTTAATGTGGCGAATATACACCGCTCGATTATTATCAATCTTGTTCGGACAATGCGTATGAGGCATATCATCCTTGATAGACGTTGAAGCGATTATCTCTCTACTTGCACTTCTTCCTGTCTTCGTAATTATTTACATTACCTCATATTATGTATGAATAGTTATATATTTCTTTATATTCCCTCACAAGGACAAGGCCATTGGCTTTGGGGCCTACCAAAATTGCCTATGATTGCGAAATGTTGGCTTATTTGTGCGTTTTAGTGAGGTAAATTCTTGAATTAATATTATTGATTAAAATAGTATGTATATATATATTTATAGATGTTATTAAATAATGGAGGTATTTCGATAAAGATAAAACAAATAAATATTCTTTTAAAATACATTATAAATAAGCATTAATAATTTATTGGTGGTTGCTAGGATACGCAGTGCAGCATGTAAACGTTTGTTATGACAGTTTGATATTTGAATGACAGTTTGAGTCGATGGTTAGATGGAGGTGCTGTGTAATGTCACGTCTCAAGGTAAAGTGTTTATCGCTTAATATATTATCTATGAAGTGGTGTATGATCGATGTTATTCATATGTAGTAATACTTCAAATATAAAAGTAATAATTAAATAGTTTGAATGAGGATATTGCATTGCTGTGTTGATGATGTCGGACAACTTTGAGGTTGTGGGTCCATTGATGTTGAGTAATCTACCGATGTGGACGCGGCGACCGGGGTTGTGGATCGCCGTTTGGAGAGGTTCTGGCTGAAAGGATCGAAACTCGATGAAAACGGTGTCCAGCTGATGATCCGGCAGTTGGGAAATCAGACATTGCTTGTGAGTTAAGGTTATAACTTCATATAAACTAGCTTTTTGTAAGTACTTACTAGTAATCATTGGGTAGTCGATCTAGTCGAAAAAAAATTTTAGATTTGGTCTACCCTTTTACAGTATTTAAATGGCGATTTCAGTTAATACAATGGCGATTTCGATGAAAATTGGTTGGTAGGTTTCATACCATGACGCTATTTGTGTGCAAATGAGAACCGTTGCTATGGACACACGTTGCCTAGGCAAGGGACTTTGAAATTTTCGAAAAATCATAAAATTTATTTTTTCGAAAATAAAACCGGGCCCACGAGCGACTGTGGGCAGTACATTCAGCCATATTGTCAAATTTCCAAGCCGGATCTATGAAAACTGTCGAGAAGATAGACTTTGAATGAACCCTGGTCGAAACAATAAAAAAACGAAGTTCGTTATATCTCAGGACTATCAGTCAGATATACATGAAACTGGTATGGTAGGTTCATGGTATGTCCTAGTTATGTGTGAGAAAGAACCGTTGTATGGACCCCTCCTTGCCTAGCAACGGCCGAAAAACCTCTAAATGTGGGGGTATTTTAACGAAAAAACAATCTGCGCATTACCGCTTGAAGCTAAATCATTGATTTTTTGTGCTTAATCCTCAGGTCTTCACATCGAACGGGCCCATCGCGTCAGGTTTTATTGGTAGTCGACTACCATGTCCGCCTACCGCCTTGTATCTGTGTTTGTGTGTATTGTTATGTCTGGCTTCCTTCTTGGGACTACGGTGCAGTAATTGGTCTTTATTTTGTTGTATGCCTCGGCCGGGGTTCGAACCCCGGACTTCTAAACTCAGAGCAGACGCTCCAACATTCCGCTCTGAGTCATGTTTTTACAATATTCCTGTTATATAATGAAGAGAGGGTGTCAAGTGACGTACACCACGTTTGGATTCGCCATCTTGCATGGCGAGTGACGTCACACGTTTGGATTCGCATCTTGGATGACGAGTGACGTCACACTTGATTCGCCATCTTGGATGGCGAGCGTACAAAGCGAAACTACATTGACTGCCGAATTGCGTTTACATTGACATGTTAAGGACATAAAAGGAGATGTTAACTCCGCATCGAAGAATGGAGGAGTTACTGTTTTCACCCTGTCTGGTTTGTTTGTTTGTTTTGTTTGTGACAGTATTACAGAAAAGCTCCTGGACGGATTTCGACGAAAGCTGGTGGGGAATTAGTCTGGTCCAAGGATCTGCCATTAGATTTTGGACTTGGTCCAAAGTCCAATATGGCCGCTATGGCGGCCATTTTGAAAAAATATTTGATTTTTGTTTTTGCTTTCTACATGTTTTAGTGATTCCAACCAAAAACAAAATTTGTTAGAGAAAAAAAAAGATTTTGCAACTTTTTTCAAAATTTTTTCGATTTTAAT
>CM068965.1:41763351-41784545 GCA_035128595.1 Eptatretus atami | reverse complement strand
AAGCGCTGACGATTCCGTAACCTGTCTATACAATGTAGGTACACTTGAATTCTCGCAAAGAAGAATTATGAAAAGTAAAATTGCAAAAATTAATGTTTTTTATTTACAAAAAAAAAACAATTGAAAATGAGGAAAGCAAAAATTTAAAAAATACGCGAACGTCTTAGAACGTCGCGTTTGTTTTCTTCTTTTGTGAAGACAAACCTTTTTTCGGAACTCGCTCTTTTTATATACATATCGGATCTCCTTAAATACTAAGCACTTGTCATCCTTCGCATTGAGGGTGCTTTGAGAGCGGTCTATTCATGAACTTTTCAAATATATCGGACATTTTGCTTTAAGGTTTCGAAAAGTTTCACGTGTATTTAAGATTATTCACTTAATGTTGGAATACATTATTTATTTCGAATAACTATTTCGAAATACGTAAATAACTCTGAGGGTTCGCTATTGGCTTAATCAAGGCAACGTGGACGAAATTCGGGAGTTGTTGTGTTGGTTTTTTTATTAGCCGAAAATAACCTTTCTAGGACGTTGCGGCTTGGACACATTTGTCTTGTTTTAAAAGAGAGATTGTTTTTCAAAAAGCGGCACCACAGACACGACAAACACTTCATTGTCTCCTCTGCAAACACAGACACAGACAAAATCATTATTCTCCCTTGCAAACCGGACAAAAGTTCAAATGGTTAAAGAGGCGAAGAATGGGGGAGGTTGGTGGAACAGGAAGCGTGCACCACAATATGTGGAGTTGAGTTGCTGTGTATCAGGAACGGCTTCTTAGTGGGTGCAGTAAAGCTTTGAGGTGGAAATGAGAGGGAACAATGCTGACGGTGGTAGTGGGCAGCAGACCAAGAGTCTGAAGGGGAATTGTTATAGATCGGCAAGACCGTTAACATTGGAGGAGAGGAGCAAGCATGAAATGATATGCAAGAGGCAAGTATTGGGCTGGGACTTTAGGAATGGTAACAAAGCTCTGCGATAACATTTGCTGGAGTTTAGAAAAAAAAAGAATGAAGGGTGAATTCAAGTGAGTGGTTGAAGATAAGATTGAAAGGATGGCTAGACATAAATATATATATATATGGGAGGTGAGAGTTTTTAGGTATTCCAAGTTTAGCCCGAACCAGGGTAGGCAACCTCACAGAATACTGTGCGCCGAGACGTGGCAGCAAGCGCTCTTGAGCTGAATTGAATATCTTCTGCGATTGTTCGGTTTCAGAGGCATCTCCAAGTTCATAGAGATGTTGATAACAAATTTGGGGGTTATCTTTTGATAAGTTCAGCGGCAGGCGAGGCAAGTACAGGTATTAGAGTGAAGATGTTGGGGGGGATAATGAAAAAGAAACATAATATCTTTAGCAGCAGCAGGGTGGAATAAATAAACATTAAAATTAATCAACTCAAAATGTTTGTCCCGATTTCAAACATTTTATTTAGTTTGGGATAAAGATTGGACCTGCTTTCAGAATTAATACAATAGATAACCACCAAACAGTAATTTTTTCTCTTCTTACCACCAACATAAAACCTGTGTACTTTCACACCCGTAGTCCGAAGATCACCAACCTGTTTCTCTGGACAGGTTCTCTTCTCAGTCTTTATTTGCTCAAACGCTTGGGCAATCTAAACAACAATGCATAGAAAAAAAGGGGCGAAGGGGGAGGTGTGTGTTGGACATCGCGTTAGAGGCAAAACTTCAATTGAAAATGCATTTTGAGTAATATCTTGATGCTTAAAACAAGAGAGCTTTACAATCGGATTAAGGACGAGGGTGAGTGGGAAGGACACCAGCTTTGCTCATTGTGGAGAAAGCCCATGAAATACAAATATACACTTCCCTTGTTGATATCGACAGAGGGCCGCCGGCGGGGGAAACAATAGAGGAAACGTGGGGCCATGGTGCAGGCATGTTGTGGGTAACAGCCGGAGGAACCATCAGAAAAAGAACTCGTCCTTCAGAGATCTTCCAGAGGGCCGTGTGCCTGGGTCTCCTCGCAGCATGCACTGATCAGTTTGGCTGCGATGCGTTGAGTGTCTGCCGTATTAAAAAAAGGAAGACAGTCAGAGAAAAGACAGACATTTCTATTTGTAAGTTCATGTGGAGAAGTTCCTGCCAGTATGGATCACTTTTGGGTGTGTTTGTTTAATTGTGAAGAGGCACAGTGAATGGTTTGGTGAGAAAGCACCCAAACGTGGCACGACGGGACGAGAAGTGTAGCATTAGGAGGCAACACACGAACCTGAAAACTAAGGAAAGGAGGAATTTCACTCATAGAAAATAAAAAATAATGTTCGACCGTTGGAGCAAAACATTAGCAATCGAAGGGAAAGGAATTGGCCATTTAAGCCTTGACAAAGAGGCTCCAGTAGGTGAACTCACACGTAGCTAGCTAGTACATCAACTTTGATTCGCATGTAGGTTTCCTTGAAGTGACCGGTTCAAAGGTGGCCGACCAAAAGCAATGTTATACCTGCTAGGAAGATTTGAAACATTAAACTCATTTACAAAGATTACCAAGGCTCGCATTTTTTTTTAAACTGCTGCACAATTTTACCAAACAAAAAAGTTACTGGGCTCACAAGGTCTGTACATACATCACATGCATGGCAAGGGGACTTGGGAGAACATCAATTTTACAATGAATTGATAAGGGCATTTGAGCGATGGACACTCACAATCATTGTTATTTGAACCATGGGACCCCAGATCATGAGTTAGCGTGCCAGATTGGGATGCCAAAAGGAATAAGGGAGCAGTCTAAAGCCAAGGACGTGTTTCAGATAATGTTCTCGTCATGAATACAGTGGACCTAAACCAAGGTGAAGGTTGGCAAAGATCTTGTACTTATTTGGGACAATGCCAGATGAGAATGTGATGCCCCAACGGTTGTGGAGGGCAACGAGGGGTCCCTGTTAACTATTTTGATAAAGACCAGTATTGGAACACGTTGTTATTATCTGAGACTGGAATGTATCAAAAACTAGAGTTCATAGAACATGATTACCCCCAATTGCAGTATATTATTTATTTCGCATGCAGGCTCTGTTTTGCTATTGCATTATTGCTGGAAGCCAGCTCTGCTGCTGATGCAGTTGCCCCGTTCCAGCAAGGCCTGTCGGTACTTCATTTTTTGCGACCTCGAAGGATGACAGGACAAATTAACCCACTTGTGTTATTTAAACAGACGGGGGCTCAAACTCAGGACCACTGAGATCTTAGCCAGCCACTCTTAAGTTAAGCCAACATCAGGGTGTGTTCAATTACCATGATTCTTGTTCAGAGCGCTCATCAAGTGGTCTTGAGCACTCAAGCCACTCCATTCAAAACCATTGATAGAGAACTTTGGAAGTGCTATCTAGCTGTATGACATGACACACTACAGCGCCTACCCTTTGCAGAATTGAAGTAATACTTCAAATTAGTGAATGATTTTAAAGATCTTATTTCAATTAAAAATACAGCCAAGGTCACTTTGAATTGGTAAAACCTACGGAAAATTGTAATTTTTTTTTTGTTCTAATTTCCTTGCTGTGCATTAAAGCAACAGGGCCGCTGCATTTAGTGCCCCCATATTTTTTTTGCGTAATATGATTATTTTGGAAGTTCACAAATTTATTACAGTATATTTATAGACTAATGCTGTTGTCCAATTCCCCCCCACCCCACACACAAATGTCAAGGAGAAAAATAAATCACAATTGATGTTGTTCAATTAATCCCACCAGCGGCAATTTATATAGTGCCTGAAATTTGCACTGTTCACCAGCACAATCAATATCGTTAGGTCGAGCGTTCTGTCTGTTGATGTTCCCACGATCATGAACAAAACGCAATGGCCATGGCACGACATGAACAATGCTTACCCCCGCTTTCACTTCCACTGTTGCGATGGCGTAAAAACTGTGGAAATGCTTATTTGTTGCTTTCGCAAGCGAAAGTTTGGAGACGAAGGCGAGGAGTTCAACTGGTAACTTGCTTGCAATAACAATTTAAATATGCACACACAACACACCACTGGGTGTGTCTTCGGCTTTTCAAAAGGAAATTAGCCCTGTGGCTAATCGAGGTTTAGATATGATTAGGCCACAGGCGAAGGAAATAGGCACATCATTTTATTCAAAAGTTTTCTTTTAGGCAATATGAAATAATAAGTTACTTTTAAGGTGATGTGTGATTTGATGGGTTTTGAGGTTGGTTGCGCAATGGTGGTTGGATTGTTCAGAATTGGGTTGGATGGGCAGTTTGACGTGCGAGATTGGTGAATGTCACGGACCATCAGGGAGGTGGTGATGGTGTGTGTGTGTGTGTGTGTGTGTGTTGGTGTGTGCTTGTCGTGTGTGTGTGGGGGGGGGGCATATGCGTTGTTGTGCCTGTAGTAGTGTAGTGGGGATGGGGTGGTTGTGGACAGGATTGACCAAACCTAATGCCAGTCAAAACTCTCATCCAACCAATCTCACCCAACAACTTCACTCAATCCACCAATCTCACACATCAACTCACTCATTACAACCAACCAAAGTCACCCATCCCAAACAACTGTCACACTACAGGTTACTACTACTATTGATGTCAAAAACCACCTAGGCACCACTTACCCAACGAAGCATGGAATGCCGATCATTCCGCGAAAAAAAAAAAAAATTCAAAAAACATTTCAATAAATTAAAAATATCATGTTTGAGACGAGAATATTGTGAATCACCGCGTAATTTCGGTGGAGTTTTTTTTTTACTGAAACTAGTTTAAACTACTAAGTTTAGTTTTTTATAATATAAGCTGTACGAAATCACGCCCGTGATTTCCCGTAATCAAAACATACAAAAATGGCGGACCGTCTCACGACAGATTGAATTCTGTGCTAAAACTCACCAAAAATTCGTATCTAAAAACTGGTAAAAAAAAAAACCCACTAAACCATGATAGCCACAATTGGCTAATGGGTGGTTTTAAAAATATTAGCCAAAGTAGGGGGATTCGCCTTGTGCTGTAGCGGGCGCGGCACACCCAGACAGGGACACACACAACACCACACCCAACACCCAACACACACACACACACACACACACACACACACACAGCCTCGACTGTTGATGCAATTAAGGCTGAGAGATTAACTGCTCGAGCATGAATTGCTGCAATGGTCTGGGGTTGGCAAGCGAACTGGTTGGCGCAAATTGCGTTAGAGCCGCGGTTCATTATCCGGCGGTAAATTGACTCCAAGCGGTAAAAATGTTTTGTTTTTTTTTTAATCCGCATGGTTCGGGACTAAAGATAAAATATAAAATCGAAAGTGCACGACTTTTGAAAACGTTGAAGCAATTTCACTGGCTACTTTGGCAACAGACATGTTCCAAACAGAGTAAGATGGATTTGAAACCGTTTTATTATGTCTTTGATGACTGAGATGAATGCTTGACACCAAACAAAGAAGAGCCGATTGAGTTCTTCAAAAAAAGCTATTGCTCCGAAACAGATTTGAAAGAGTGGGATGATTTTTGCAGACGAACGAACGTTCATCCCATCCCACTCAGTGTGCCTCTCGAAGTGGTCGTCCTTAATCACCAGTATGTACCTCTGAACCGGGTTCTTAGCCATGGCAGCATGAAGACGAAGCGGGAACCGCCTGAAGCCGACGACGACATGAGAGTTGCCATGGTCCAACGACACCTCCAAATATATACTGAAATGAGGTGAGGCAGCAACAATGGCCCCATTGAACTCCTGTTTGATGTTTTACTTGTGTGTAATATCGTTCTCTCTGATCAGTTTTGTTCATTGTACTAGGATAAATGTTGTGCTTCTCTTTTTTTTGCCAATTACATTGGCAGTCGATGAGTTGAAATAGCCCTTAGTGAGGGTAAATGGCTAGTCATGTCGAGCTAGGTTAAACTGGTAGAAAAGTTAAGAAATCCCTGGGTTTAGAGCAGTCTTCTGAGTCTGGGAAGTCAGTGTTTCAAACCATGGTCAAGTATACCAAAGACTGAAAAAAAGGGTACATGTTAACTTCCTTGCTTGATGTCAGTATTTGAAAAAAGCAGATAGAAACATGGACCAACCATGGGAACGCATGAGGAAAGGCTCGCATTTTAGTTAAGGCACAAGATGCATCAGGAAGACATGGCAAACCAACCATTACAACATTGCCCAATAAACTGCTGTGGCCAAGCACCAATCTCTGCAAAGAGCATGCGTACATAAACACAACATTGAAGCTTCGCAGTATCAAGATAATGGTGGCAAAGAATGGGAAATAGCATGCATTTGGATCCATAAATATAAGAACTGTCACCAAAAGGCTTACGACTGCTTAGTCAAGGGAACAAGATCATCAGAAGAGCAATATCACATTAACATCACCGGACAAAACATTGACCCGGGTACCGAAGCCATGCTTCAGAGGAGCTAAAAATGATCGAACCAAGACGGCGGAGAGGAGATGGAATTAAGTTGTCATGCATTTGGAAGAAAGGATTCGAGGGTGAGCGGGATACAAGTACCTCATGAGGATGGTTTTGAGATTGATATGCGACAAGAGATTTGAGTTTGTGAACATTTCCTTCACGGAACTTTGACAACTGCCAGATTGTTTTCCTTACGGTGGTTTCGTTGAGCACAACTGCCATTACTGGTTCGGAAATGATCCTCAAAACATTATCCACAATCTTTGTTGCAGAGAGGTGGAAACGCCGGCCAAAACCGCTGTCTTTGGTGCGACAGAGTTCAACACAACCTGGTTGGACAACTTACATCCCTCCGAATAACACATGAGAGAAGAGATTTACTTATTGTATACTTGGAATGCTTCAAAAGAACGTTCAACAATTAAGGCACTTGGGACATAGGAGAAACTTTTTTTCTAAGATGGATGTCCCTACACACTTTCAATGAAGTTCCTTAATTGGTGGCATACCCACTTTCCACAAAGGCTATGGATCGGGTGAGAAGACTGATTGAGAGTGGCCATCCAGGAGGCCTGATTAACAATCGGAATTTCTTCTTCTTTTTTTTTTGAAATCCTTAAAGTAGGGTCTTAATTATGGATCACTCTGAAAACACATCATATCTTTCATTATTAAAAAGTGCTCTTAACAATTCCAGACGAGAACTAAACGACATTGATATCCCAACCCAACAATTTTCATTCCCACCAGCGGGCTGCTTACATGTGCATCCCACGCCCCGATGTCCACCTCGTGCTGTGTCCCTTCTTGCAAGCACCTCGGGAGCTATGTGTTGGTGTTGCCACATAAGAGTTCTTCTACGCTGCCCGTCGTTACTCTTATTTGGTCGCCAGCCAAATCCCGCTGCAAAGAAAATCCATCAATACTGATTGGCTGTGAAAAAATACACAAAGGACGAACAGACGTACTTACAATAAAACCACAAGAGTAGAAAGATCTCGCTGGCGTAATGGTCAGTGTCCGTCTCGAGATCTGGCAGACGGTCGGCCAGTTCAACTCTGGCCAGAGTCACCCACGAAAGGCAAATTACTTCGGTCGCCCCCAGTGAGCATGGACAGACAGAAAACGAATCACAAAAAATATGCTGTTGCGAGGGCGCATCTGAAATGGATCCACCTCAATATGCGTCACCACCCTAAAACTCAGTGACTGTCTTGAAGTTTGGGTGCCTTCATGATTATTTGTCGGATGCACCAATTTTTTGTTCCAGCCATATTCCATGAAATAATTAATAAACACCACACCATCGCATACATACATACATACGCAGCTAAGCTTGGGCAACTTGAATATGCAAGCAGAAACGAACATTTGGACAATTTTCTACTTCAGTCAAAACACACTGAAAACATCAAGTTTTCAAACTACAAAGATGGTGCAGGCAACACCAAACCATTTTAACTTCCATGTTTTTCATGAGGAAGGGTTTCCCGCTTGAAGATCTCTGTGCAAAATTTGCTACTTATGAAGATTCTCGCAACCAAGATTATTTGCCCAAGAAGTAGCGGGCACCTCAGGCTCGGGATGTGCTCGGCGACGCTTGGTGCAGCTCCAGTCATGACTAAAGTGGGTGAAAAGAAGGAGAAGAAAGATTGCACAGCCAGAGGGAAAAGGGGCAGCCTGCAAGCGTATTTATATATTGAATAAAACAACTATAATTATTTCAGCTCCATCTTCATTCAAATAATTGGCAAAACAAAATTCTGATTCTTTAACTTGAAATTTTTTTTATATTGTAATAAAAATATAATCAGACCCTGAATTAAGCTGGAGAACACTGTCCTGAAAATGGCACAACATGTCATCCACGAAAGTTGGAGCATAAGGTTTCTGGCAGTTTGTGATCAGAAGGGAGGGGAAATAACATAAAAAATCCACAAAATGCATGAAGCACAGGGCCCCAATGTAGAAGCATTTTATGAACGCAAATCTATACGCAGGGTCGACAGTGATGTGATGTACCGTATAGTATTATGATTGGTGTAAATTTTGACAAGCACAACAGATATTATATAAACATTTATTTCTCCAAATTTATTTGTAATATTGGTGATATATTTATTTTGAAATTTATTGTTAAATAGTAAAGGTCCAAGGTAGCGACTGGTCAATTTGTCTGAGCTGTCTGAAGGGTGTGAGGGGTTCAAAATGGTGTTAAGGTCTAAGCAATTGAGTCCACAACCGTGCAGCCTGCAGGACCATGGGCCCATGGGCCCTATTACTGCGAGGCCGTAGAGGATTTCATCAACAAACATTTCCATGTAGCATTTTAAAAGGGGTTTACCACATGCCACTGTACGGCCATGCGGCGGCCCGTGACTGAAAAGCGCTTACGTGGTCACTGGCCATAGTCAACTACATGTCGTCGGCGCATGCTCTCAAACCCGTATCAAGGAGCTGGCTGCAAGGAGGTTGATGCAAACTACATGGATGTCTGTATTCACGGCCGTGAGGTTGGCATGAAGCAGGGGCTGGCACTTTTGAAGCGCTTCTTTGAGCGGCGAGCTTGCAGTGTTCCTGGAATGAGGGCCGCCAGTCGTGTCACTTCTCAGACTCCGTGGCTGGCTGACCTACGGCCTTCTACTTGAACATTCAGAGAAGCTCAATGCCCCACAAAGTTCTCCATGCAGGGAAAGGAAGCTGCTCCACATCCTGCTAGTGGTGACTCCGTCCTTCGAGAACCAGGCTGGAGGCTGTGTGAGCACACTGCGTGCCGGGCGACTCGACACTTCACTGCTCTGCAGGGCCAGCAGCGGTGAGGATGAGACCAGTTTTTTTGAAGGTGAAGGATGCTACAGGAGGTGGCCGCTGAAGAGGAGTTCGAGAAACGATTCCAAGAACGTTCTGCAAGCACAAAGTAGCTCTGAGATACTTCGCGATGCCTCTCATTCGATCCCCTTGCAAGCAACGGACCTGCAGGAGGAGCTGATCGAGCTGAGAAGTGAATCGACATCAAGGCCAGTTCTGGAGAAGGAATCCCGGGAGTTCTACAGGGGGCTACCAGCCGAGTACCATTCCCCAACTGACGTTCAGCAATGCCGGAAGTTGTTTCTCCGAGTTTGGCAGCACATACTTGTGCGAGGCAGTTCTCAGCAAGCTGAAGATACTCCAGACGGAACAAACGCCTTGTCCGACATGCACCTGGAAGAACTCTTCGTGTTGCTTCGTCCCATTAGGTGCTTGACATTAAACTCGATCCTGGAAGAGCAGAAGCAGTATCAGTTTCTCATTGACTCTGAAACATGTTTTCAGCATCAGATTTCTTCATATAAAATGTCAATCAATTTTTTTCTGGCTCCAACGATCCTTGGGAGTAGTGAATTGTTGACCGTGGGATCAAAACGGTTGGGGCCAGTGAAGGGGTCTGAAGGTTCTTTAAAGGTCTTCTCTTTTTTTAATAACTGTCGTAGGCACGTATGAAAGCTAACAACAACAGACAGGTTACAACAAGGGGCAAAGCGACAATATCGGTGGGAGAAGGAAAGGAAAAAGTGTGAACAGACATGGAGATCTGTGGAAGGGAGATGGATTAGAGAGGGTACACAGGGTATTCAAGATGGCACTACGGGACTTCAGAAGGAAAGCGGGACTTGTGAAGGAGGTGGGTTTGCGGGTGGATTAGGGGTAGACAAAGATCGTGTTTTGGATGGAGGAGAAAAGAGATGGTGGTGAAACATTTTTGAAGACCTGGAGGGAGGTGGGATTGGAAGGTGGTGGAGTTTTTTGTCCAAAGGGCAGGAAACAACAAGGGGGGAGCTGGAGAGGAGAGGTTAGAGAGACAGAAGACACCGACTGCATGGTGAGAGTAGAGACCAAGACTCACTCATCGTGGAGAGATACAATGATCCTAAATGCCTTGGTTCCCATATGAGGCGAGAAGGTGAGAGGCAAGAGACGATGCGAGAGGACTATTACAATATATGATACACAATGAAATGTTAAAACCTCAATGTAGAGTGCTGGGAGAAAAGATGGAAATGATACAGCATAAGGCATGTCAATTGGCCAGCGACATTATTTTTTTACCGATTGCGCTGCAATGAGACTCCTCTGTGACTCATTGACAACACTGGAAGAGGAGGCAGAGCTAAAACCAAGAGGCTGTTAAGTCGGCACGAACGGGGCACTACATTGTGCGACCGATCGCCCATGACAGCAAAACATTAAAAAGGCGGTGCTACTCATCCTGTGGCATCTATATGAGGGATGATTAAAGTTCAGGAATGTTTTTCTACAAAAGGTGGACGCACAAGACTGTGGGTTTATAAATGGGAGTGCTGTAATCTTCACTGTTCAGTATTGTGCATTGTATCGATGCGATTGGTTTTGTAAGCTGATCTGCGAGTTATTTTGTGAAAATGTCAAAATGTTGCAACGAGGATGAAGAGGCACAGAATCAGTTTTTTGGTAAAACTAATGAAAGCGACCACGGACAATTTCAACAAGTTGAGCTGGTGTACGGGAAGAGAAATGTCGAAGACTCACGTGGCGAAGGGGGAAATGGACCTTTGAATGTGGGTGGCGTCGGATAGGCCATAGTTGCCAAAACAGCCAAAAATATAAAATGGTGAATGGGTGAATGTTGGTCCGATATTAACCAGGGTTTATGTGGCAGACACTTGATAGCAGACCAGTTAACTTGAACAGAAACTAAAATTTGATTTAATGAAAAACTCATGACAAGGTGTTGCACCAACATCGGTCAAAGAACCTGAGCACAAACACAAAATAAAATTAATGTAAAAAATATGAGACCTGGGTCTACGTTCAACCAAAACAAGGCATCTCAATGATAACACCTCTCAAACCACAGACGAAAAAAAGTCATCTCAACCTCATCCTCACACGCAAAGTCAAATGGTGCGATTATGTTTTGTAGATATCAAAGGAGTCGTCACTGGGTAGATGCTCTACTTTCAAGGATTAGCACTGTGGCTAATCAGGTTTAGAATGTTAGGCCACAGGGGAAGGAAAATAGCCAGCTATATTTTATTCAAATTTTTTTTTTTTAGCAATTAATAATTAATAAGTTAATTTTAAGGTGGGATGTGTGAGTATTGATGGGTGAAGGTGGTTGGATGAGTGGGTTGGATTGTCAAGATTGGTTGATGAGTGGTTTGACGTGTGAGATTGGTTGAATGAGAACGACATAGATGGAGGTGGTGTTGTGAGGGAGTGGTTGGTGATGGTGATGCGTGCGTGCAGGGGGGGGGTATGGTCGCTGTCCTTAGTAGGTGGTAGTGGGGATGGGGGTGGTTGTGGACCAGGATTGGACCAACTCATGCAGTCAAACCTCACTATCCAACCAATTCACCAACAATCACTCTCAACCAAATGTACAATCAAACCATTCATACAATCAACCAAAGTCACCATCAAAACTCTCTCATCCTACTACAGGTACTATACTGATTGTGTCAAAACTCACCTGGCATCACTGACCAACGAGATGTGCGCGAGTAGCGCCGAATCATTCGGGAAAAAAATATTAAAATAAAATTTCAAAAATTAAAATAAATTTTGAGCACGAGATCATGCGTAAGTTGTCGATTTTTTTTTTACTAGAAACTAGTTTTAAAATACTAAAGTTAGTATATACAACGTTGTACGAAATCACGCGGATTCCCATAATCAAAACATACAAAATGGCGGCCGTCTCAACGAAGGTTAGATTCTGTGCATAATCACCCAAAATCTCGTCAAAAACTGGTAAAAAAAAAAACACTAAACATGGATTAGCCACAGTGGCTAATGGTGGTTTAAAATATTAGCCACAGGTAAGGGGGATTCGCCCTTGTGCGAGCGCAGCGCAACCCAGTCGTCCACATGGACTTTGTTCCTTCAGGACAACAGTGAACCAAGCATTCGCCGTGAGTATTTGGAATGTTTGAGAAGACACGTTTTGTCATTCAGCCAGCTCACGCCGAACAAGTGGAGTCTCAATTACAACAATGATCCTGCACGCAGGCCCCTCGTGAGGCAATTATGACAGAGAAATCACTGTGCTGGAACATGTGCTCCCTCTCTTCCTGACTTGGCTCATGCAATTTTTTTTTTTTTGTTTCCAGACTGAAAGTCAATGAGGAAACTCGCTTTGTTCCATCAATAGAATTGTTCCAGAGAGCTGGACCGATGAGCAAATGTCATTTTAGACAGCTTCAATGTGCTTTGAAGCATAACAGCGACGTGGTAAGTATGTATACACTCTCAGGTGATCATTTTGAAGGTGACCACCAAATAATCGCTCGTTGACGATTAAAATTCATATATCGCACTAATCCTGGAACTTGTCAGAACTCGTAAGCCTGCCATTCAAGGCATTAATACATTACAGGAGCCTCCCAGGTGGTCGCAGTGAGCTCATCGTGATGGTGACGTCTTATTTTTGTATACAGTAAAAGGTTGCGGTAGTGTCATTGCTGAGGGTACGACTGTGCTGCGATGACATTAGGAATATTTGGACAAGCTTGGAGAACTCACATTTTTGATCCTTTATTCCCAACGGCAAAGTGTTTCTCTCTCGCTGCGGTGTATGGCATTGCAGACAACAGAGTTCCTGTGCAGGTGACATTTATTCACAGACCACGCAGTTACGGGATTCAATCTTTATATTACAATAGCAACTTCCAACTTTTAGTTGCAGTGTACAAAGAACACGAAATACCCACTGGCTACAATAAGTGTTACAGTCAAAGGCGGGAAGTAGCCATTTTACGGTTTTACCCTACATCTCATTTCCGGCTGCAAAATCTTCAAAATTGTGTATAGAATCTGAAGTAGAGTGTGTTGGCAGGCAGGCACCCCTATGTGGAGACTCGTTGCAACAAAGAAGAGATATTATTTGGCATTTTAAGAAAGAGTGAACGTGCCAATCCACCTCTTCTGATGAAGGCAGTGGAACGCATCACAAATCAATTGTTCCTAAGGGATGGCGTTGCCTTCAGATATTGAGGTAGCAAACTAATTCTATTCACGCCTCATTTGCTTCAAGATCATCTGCTGGAAATCAACACATCTGCCTCCATAAAAAAGGTGCAAAACAGATCCCTGCAACTACAGACCAATCAGCTTCTCCCAATCATCAGCAAGGTTATGGAATCCTTTCCTCTTCTCTAATGGCTTGATTTCCGATATCAATTGATTCAGACCAGGTCACTCTACCCTGTATGCTGCTTCTACTCTCCCAACATGGTGGAGTCCTCAAGTCGGCATGAAATCAGAGCCATAACCCTAAACATATCACGTGCTTTTGCACAAGTCTGGCACCCTGTCCTGCTCACCAAACTCTCTTCCATGGTATCCAAGGCCATCTCCACTCATTGCTCGCAGACTTCTCTCCTGTCGCAGTCAACGTGTGGCCCTAGAGTTTTCATCCCCTTCTTCCTGTCCAGGCTGGAGATCTTCAAGGTAGCGTTCTGGGCCTGTTATTTTTCTGGTTTTCATCAATTGATCTCTCGACTCTCTGGAAAAATCCTCTTTATTCTTTGGCTGATGACTCCACCTTGTCGTCGTCAATCTGCCATCTCAGACGGCAAGCAGCAGCTCTTCGCTACTACAGATCTGGAGTATTAAAATCACAAACTGGGGCCAACACGTGGAACATGTCTTTCATCTGACAATCTCACACTCTCACTGTCTTTCCATAAGGACCGTTTGGAACCCCCCCCCACCCACCCCCCCACATCCATCTACTTTTACACAATCTCTGGAAGAAGTCCTTTCTTTCAAGCTTCTGGTTCACTATCTGCAATTTCCTGGGAAAACCACTTTCACACCTGGCTCCAAAGCCAGTCGCCGACAAGGAATCCTCGTCGTGCAAAGTCCTTCCTCGGCCCACCTGAATCCTGACCACATACAAAGCTTTCGTCGCAGCTGATGGAGTCATGCTCACCCCTCTGGGCTGGTGGTGCTCTTGCTTCTCATCTTTTCAGTTCCACAATGAAACAAGGCATTGGATCAATTGGCATCTCCGCGGTGATGGCCGAGTCTTCGGGTCTCTCTACTCTCACGCAGGCAGGGTCAGTGGTCTTTTGTTTTTCGACAGTCTCCTCTCGGTCTCGCCCCCCGCCCCTCTCTGTCTGCGATATGACCCCCTCCCCCATATTTCGGCAGGGCGCTCAAGGTCGCCAACAACCCCTTCTGATAAAACACCAAATCACGAATCCACTGCTCACCTTCACTCTTTCATTCCTCTTTTTTTCCCACCTTGAAATAAAACTCCACACTCTCTTCAATCCATTCTTCCTCACAGGCCTTCAAACAGATGATCACCACGCCTCTTATCGACAATCCAAATCCTCGATCTCTTCTCTACCCCCGTTAATCACCCCAAACCCACCTCCTTCAAATTCCCTGCCTTCCTTTCCTGAAGTCCTGCAATATCCATCTTGCTATAACCCATGTCCTCGCCCCATCCTTATTCTTCACAGATCTCCGAATATCTCGTTCCCCACAATTTTGTATTGCCACTCCTGCCCCTCGTCTCATGATCCCCATGCTGTGATTGTGTTAGGGCCCTGTCACACCTTGACGTTTTAGCCAGCGTAGTGGCAACGGTATCAAAATGTATGTAAACGCTGGTCGCTAAAACTATTGATGTTTTTTTCTTTTTCAGTTTTTGGACGTATTCATAACGAGTTGGACGTATGCATTAACGTATTAGTACGTACACAGAACGTTTCGATAACATATAGATAACTATTATCAACGAATGCTGAGCGTGTTGTCGGCATTCACAACCTATGCCAACGATAGTCAACTTATGCATAGCGCCCGGCAGCGTATCGCGACGATCACGTGCGTAGGCTATTCAATAGGCTGCGGCTTGACAATTCAAATCATAACGCACTAAGACATAGAAGTGTCAAGCCGCTGTCACACCTTGACGTTTTAGCCAGCGGATTGAAACTTTGCCGAATCGCTGGCACGTCGAATACGTTATGGGTAAGTTTTATACGTTAGAGCACGCTGGCATACGTGTTAGTACGCTGGTAAGTCGACAAATTTTCAGCATGTTGAAAATTTTTTGACGTATCCAGCATATGACGCCACGTTCGCATACGCTGCCATAAGTTGTAGGCACGTTACTTGTAAGTTCTCATAAGTCAAACACGTCGAGATAATGGTTAGCGTCATGTGTTCCAGACTCCCTGGGTTTTATTTTTTTCCTTCGGTATGACGGTGATGTTGACACTTCGATTTCTAGTGCGCGTTATGATTTAAATCGTTGAGCGGCAGCCTATTAATTTATTTATATTATAACCGCCACTAGAATCGAAGTGTCAACATCACCGTCATACCAAAGAAAAAAACAAACAAACAAAAACAAAACGGGGAGTCTGGAACGACTACGCTACACATTACCTCGACGTGTCGACTTATGAGTAACTTCAAGTAACGTGCGTCGACGTGTGTCAACGATCGCGTAACGTGCCTACAAATTATGGCCAGCGTATGCGAACGTGTGAGTCATACGCTGGCATACGTCGAAAATTTCAACATGGAAAATTTGTCTTACAGCTCGGCCTACTACGACGTTATGCCAGCGTACTACGACGCATGCAGTGTGCTCTTACGTTACAAAACTTACCCATACGGATTCGACGTGTGCCAGCGTTTCAGACAAATTTTTCATACGTCGGCATACGCTGGCTAAATCGTCAAGGTGTGACAGGACTTTAGCTCTCTATATGAGCCTTGACAAAATATAAAATATACAAAAAAAAAACTTCTTTGAAGTGAGAGTCTGAGCCTTTCCAAAAATGCATCTAAAAGCCAGTAGTAGTTATTACACGCTACACAACCACAAAGTTATAACGGATATATTTATTAATACGTGGTTAGAGTGTTGCAAATTAATGGGAGAGAAGGGAGGGATGATAAAGAGGAAGGCATGTGGATAATACAGGAAGGGGAGGGGAGGGGGAAAAACAAAGACAACTAAAACTAGAAGGTCACTCGGTAGAGGCATACCTCCGCCATGCAACGCCTGATCCTGAGAACATATCGGGCCCAATACATTTTTGAGATGTCGTACTATATATCGTTTTTGGCCCTATCTCTCAATAGTGAAGAATCACTTAAAAAAATTAGTAGTCGGATTCGGATCTTCACCAACCTAAAATCATTCATCCTTGTCACACTGAACCGGGCACCAAATTAATCCGGATCCGTCCACAATTTGAGATATCCTGCAGACAGACAAACAGAGACAGACAGAGGGTGAAAAAAACCAACTTCCTTCACCTTCGGTAGTGGAGTAAAAATTCCATGTTGGCATACGCAGATTTTGATACCAGTACCGAACTTTCAAAATGATCGACGAAAAGGCCGACGAGCTTTCGCGCATTCCCTGTGTGTGTGTTTACCTCGACTTGGGAAAATAGTCTTTTAACAGTATTGTCAATTTTTAATGAAGGAGTGGCAATTTCAAAGAGGTTAACCATAACCATCATGTTCGTGTGTGCAATCATACTCAGAAATACGAGACATATCCGTGGATGCGAGACGTCGAGTTCCTACAAGTTCCTCTTAAACACAAGCAAGCGGCGAGTGACGCACATGCCAAGCACTTCTCCTTTCACAATAGATGCAAAATTGATAAAACTTCTCTGCGAAACAGAACCAAACTATATTCGTAACGGCCCTCACAGATTTCTCTCTACCCAACATGATTGACAGCAATATAATTTTTTTAGTTGATTTTAAAACTTATCTATGCATTCAAAAGCCCAAATGTGACATTCCCATCGGTATGCAGAAGCATCCAAAACAGATACGGATTTCGCTCCAGTATTTGCGGCGAACTTTGAGAGTCATTTTAGGGGCAAACCTATCTTGCCCGCACCATACAAGTTTGACCAAAGATTGCTCGTTCGGGGGTTCTGCGCATTGGCCTGAGCACGTTGGGGGGGGGGGGGTCATTGGAAATTCCTGTTGACGACGGGTATAAAAAAAAAAGTTGGTCCAACGGCAAAATGAAGGCATTTACAAAACCCCCAAAGTGATCGCTTCCAGAGCCAATCAAATCAACGGGTTAGTCGTGTTAGTCATGTCAATCAAAATAAACAAATAATAATAACACATTTATACAGCACGTGGTTTGCGGTTTACACTCAACACGACGAGGTCACGTGGGGTCATCAGGTCGACGCGCACGAGCCGAGATAGACCTTAAACCACCGTCGAGGATTAGTCACACGACCCACCCGGCGGCGGCACAGCTCCAGGACGACGAACACGAAATCCTTATCTTCGAAGAAACTGTGGAAACCGACGATATTGCCGTGACGTAGGGAACGATGGATGGCGATCTCCATGGTCATCTTCTCCTTCTGGTGAGGTTTCAGCAGCATCGACTTGGGCACCACCTTGCAGGCAAACACCTCGTGCGACTCCACGTCCGTGAGCTCGTAGCAGCGGGCGAAGCCGCCCTTACCGAGAAAACGACCGCGGGTATATTTCCTGCGAGTGTTTGGATCCACTAAAGTGTTCGGTATCTCTTTAACCGGAGCCGTCGTCTCCGCAGCGGCCATTTCGGCGAAAAATAAAAACAAAATAAAAGCAGAACGGCACGTCAACGACTACAACAAACGGATCTCGGCTCTATGGATAAATATCACCAAGCTGCCGGCTGGCCGCGGCCCTCTGACGGAATATTTTAAACAAAAAAAGCGCCGTTACATTCCTCTCCTCCTATTGGCTCGTTTAACATCATCTCTTAAAGCTGATTGGCGGAGTTCAGAGGTTTTCCATTCTCATTGGTTGACGATCGTGATGTCAGGGGAAGAGCACGTTTGAAATCTGGTCCTTTTAATGGTTGAATGACGTACGCTTTCTGGATTTATGTTCATTTTCTTTAACGGAATTTTCTTCGGGCTGCCGGTCGACTCGCAATTCTTAGTTCTCCACACAAAAACAGTTTTTGAAATCTACGGGTTAATTTTGATTTGCAGGACGAGCAACCTACAGTTTAATGTGGCGAATATACACCGCTCGATTATTATCAATCTTGTTCGGACAATGCGTGATGAGGCATATCATCCTTGATAGCGTTGAAGCGATTATCTCTTCTACTTGCACTTCTCTCCTGTCTTCGTATTTATGTACATTACCTCATATTATGTATGAATAGTTATATATTTCTTTATATTCCCTCACAAGGACAAGGCCATTGGCTTTGGGGCCTACCAAAACTTGGCCTATGATTGCGAAATGTTGGCTTATTTGTGCGTTTTTAGTGAGGTAAATTCTTGAATTAATATTATTGATTAAAAATATGTATGTATATATATATTTATAGATGTTATTAAATAATGGAGGTATTTCGATAAAGATAAAACAAATAAATATTCTTTTAAAAATACATTATAAATAAGCATTAAAATAATTTATTGGTGGTTGCTAGGATACGCAGTGCAGCATGTTAAAATCGGTTGTTAATGACAGTTTGAATATTTGAATGACAGTTTGAGTCGATGGTTGGATGGAGGTGCTGTGTAATGTCACGTCTACAAGGTAAAGTGTTTATCGCTTAATATATTATCATATGAAGTGGTGTATGATCGATGTTATTCATATGTAGTAATACTTCAAATAATAAAAGTAATAATTAAATAAGTTTGAATGAGGATATTGCATTGCTGTGTTGATTGAATGTCTGGACACAACTTTGAGGTTGTGGGTCCATTGATGTTGAGTAATCTACCGATGTGGACCGGCGACCGGGGTTGGTGGATCGCCGTTTGGAGAGGTTCTGGGCTGAAAGGATCGAAACTCGATGAAAAACGGTGTCCAGCTGATGATCCGGGCAGTTGGGAAATCAGACATTGCTTGTGAGTTAAGGTTATAACTTCATATAAACTAGCTTTTTGTAAGTACTTACTAGTACATCATTGGGTAGTCGATCTAGTCGAAAAAAAATTTTAGATTTGTGCTACCCTTATTACAGTATTTAAAATGGCGATTTCAGTTAATACAATGGCGATTTCGATGAAACTTGGTTGGTAGGTTTCATACCATGACCTAGTTTGTGTGCAAATGAGAACCGTTGCTATGGACACCACGTTGCCTAGGCAACGGGACTTTGAAATTTTCGAAAAATCATAAAATTTATTTTTTCGAAAAATAAAAACCGGGCCACGAGCGACTGTGGGCAGTACATTCAGCCATATTGTCAAATTTCCAGCCGGATCCTATGAAAACTGTCGAGAAGATAGACTTTGAATGAACCCTGGTCGAAACAATAAAAAAACGAAGTTCGTTATATCTCAGAGACTATAGTCAGATATACATGAAACTGGTATGGTAGGTTCATGGTATGTCCTAGTTATGTGTGAGAAAGAACCGTTGCTATGGACCCCTCCTTGCCTAGCAACGGCCAAAAACCTCTAAATGTGGGGGTATTTTAACGAAAAAACAATCTGCGCATTACCCTTGAAGCTAGAATCATGATTTTCTTGTGCTTAATCCTGCAGGTCATTCACCATCGAACGGGCCCATCGCGTCAGGTTCTATTGGGTAGTCGACTACCCATGTCCGCCTACCGCCTTGTATCTGTGTTTGTGTGTATTGTTATGTCTGGCTTCCTTCTTGGGACTACGGTGCAGTAATTGGTCTTTATTTTGATTTGTATGCCTCGGCCGGGGTTCGAACCACCGGACCTTCTAAACTCAGAGCAGACGCTCCAACCATTCCGCCTCTGAGTCATGTTTTTACAATATTCCTGTTATATCAATGAAGAGAGGGTGTGCAAGTGACGTCACCACGTTTGGATTCGCCATCTTGGATGGCGAGTGACGTCACCACGTTTGGATTCGCCATCTTGGATGACGAGTGACGTCACCACGTTTGGATTCGCCATCTTGGATGGCGAGCGTACAAAGCGAAACTACATTGAACTGCCGAATTGCGTTTACATTGACATGTTAAGGACATAAAAGGAGATGTTTAACCTCCGCCATCGAAGATGGACGGAGGTTACTGTTTTCACCCCTGTCTGTTTGTTTGTTTGTGAACAGTATTACAAAAAGCTCCTGGACGATTTCGCGAAACTTGGTGGGGGGATTTAGGTCTGGTCCAAGGATCATGCCATTAGATTTTGGACTTGGCCAAAGTCCATTATGCCGCTATGGCGGCCATTTTGAAAAAATATTTGAATTTTTGTTTTTGCATTTCTACAGTGTTTAAGTGATTTCCAACCAAAAAAAACAATTTGTTAGAGAAAAAAAAACAAGATTTTGCAACTTTTTTTTCAAAATTTTTCGATTTTATTGAAAAATATTTGAAAGTTTTTTTTGCATTTCTAACATTTTTAAGTGATTTCCCCAACCCCCCAAAAAAAATTTGGTTAAAGAAAATACAAACAAATTTTGCACTTTTTTTTTATCGAAAAAAATTCGATTTTTTTTTTTTGGCGCATTTCCACATTCGCGTACGTCTACGTTTAGTTATTCAGTCTGTGGTTCAGTAGAGTCTGATCCGGTTTTGACTACAATGATAGGGATATCAGGTTCACTTAAAGTGACCCAGCAGTATTGGCGGCGGAGGTTTTGCACTCTACCGAGTGCTCCCCCTCTAGTTTTTCGCTGTTTTTAGTTGTGGCAGTCATTGCCGATAGGAAGGATGGTTGTATCTTACACTGCCTACAAACAACAGTAATAACAAGTGGTGCCAGGCACAACAAATCCGGCCCATTTAAGGCATAAAGTTATTTTGGGGATCAAATTTAA
>CM068965.1:41736184-41748498 GCA_035128595.1 Eptatretus atami | reverse complement strand
TGCTGGCCATTCCATGATTTGAAGCCTATCGTCTTGTTACTTACGAAATCTTTAGATTTCGTAAGTATATTGATGACTTCCGGACTCTGTTTGTTTGTGTGTTTGTTTGTAGGCACGATAACTCCTGAAACGGAAGAAGCTACCAATGTCAAATTACACCACGTGATTCAGGAGCGTGATGGCTAGTGCTGATTAGATTTTGGTCAAAATCGGTCAAAGGTCAAGGTCACAGTGAGGTCAAATATTCGATTTTGATGGTTTGGTACAGATAACTCGAGAACGAAGAAGCTACCAATGTCAAATAAACCACGTGATTCAGGAGGGTGATGGCTAGTGCTGATTAGATTTTGGTCAAAATCGGTCAACAGTCAGGTCACGGTGAGGTCAAACATTCGATTTTGATGGTTTGGTACGAGGAATCATCGTAGAAACTTCTGGTTTGCGTCGCTACCTTCTCTAGAGACAGCTTTTATTAGACAAGGTCAGAGGTCAAGTTGACGATTTCGTAAGTACAGTCTATGACTGCTGTTTGTTTGTTTGTAGGCAAGATAACTCGAGAACGGAGAAGCTACCAATGTCAAATTACACCACGTGATTCAGGAGGTGATGGCAAGTGCTGATTAGATTTTGGTCGAAATCGGTCAACGGTCAAGGTCACAGTGAGGTCAAATATTCGATTTTTGATGGTTTGGTACAGATAACTCGAGAACGGAAGAAGCTACCAGTCAAATTAGACCACTTGATTCAGGAGGGTGATGGCTAGTGCTGATTAGATTTTGGACAAAATCGGTCAAAGCTCAAGGTCACAGTGAGGTCAAACATCCAAAAAATGATAACTCGAGAACGGAAGAAGCTACCAATGTCAAATTACACCACGTGATTCAGGAGGGTGGTGGCAGCGCTGATTAGATTTGTCAAAATCGGTCAAAGTCAAGGTCACAGTGAGGTCAAACATCCAAAACATTCGATTTTGATGGTTGGTACAGAATCATTCGTAGAAACTTTGGTTCCGTCGCTACCTTCTCGAGAGACAGCTTTTATAGACAAGGTCAGAGTCAAGTTGACATTTCTAAGTACCATCTAGACTGCTTGTTTGTGTGTTGTTGTAGGCACGATAACTCGAGAACGGAAGAAGCTACCAATGTCAAATTACACCACGTGATTCAGGAGCGTGATGGCTAGCGCTGATTAGATTTTGTCAAATCGGTCAAAGGTCAAGGTCACAGTGAGGTCAAACATCCCAAAAAGTTATAACTCGAGAACGGAAGAAACTACCAATGTCAAATTACACCACGTGATTCAGGAGGTGATGGCTACGCTGATTAGATTTTGGTAAAAAACGGTCAAAGGTCAAGGTCACAGTGAGGTCAAACATCCAAAAAAAGTTATAACTCGAGAACGGAAGAAGCTACCAATGTCAAATTACACCACGTGATTCAGGAGAGGTGATGGCTAGCGCTGATTAGATTTTTGGTCAAAATCGGTCAAAGTCAAGGTCACAGTGAGGTCAAACATTCGATTTTTGATGGTTTGGTACAGAATCATCGTAGAAACTTCTGGTCGCCGCTACTTCTCTAGAGACAGCTTTTATTAGACAAGGTCAGAGGTCAAGTTGACGATTTCGTAAGTACCAGTCTATGACTTCTTGTTTGTGTGTGTGTTTTTTTGTTATTGTTTGTAGGCACGATAACTCGAGAACGGAAGAAGCTCCAATGTCAAATACACCACATGATTCAGGAGGTGATGCAGCTGATTAGATTTTGGTCAAAATCGGTCAAAGGTCAAGGTCACAGTGAGGTCAAACATTCGGTTTTGATGGTTTGGTACAGAATCATCGTAGAAATTCTGGTTGCTCACTACCTTCTCTAGAGACAGCTTTTATTAACAAGGTCAGAGGTCAGATTGACGATTTCGTAAGTACCAGTCTATGACTGTTGTTTATTTTCTTCTAAGGTAGTTCTGACATAGCTGGAGGATATGTTTGGGTCATTATCTTGCTGTAGGATGAACCCCTGACCAACTAGATAGACCAGAGGGATTGCTTGGCGCTGCAAAATGGTGTGGTCACCCTTTTGGTTTCAGGGTGCCTGTCACTCTGTGCAAGTCGCCGACTATGGATCCAGGAAAAGATCCCCAGATCATCACGCTTCTCCTCCATGTTTGACAGTTGTGTCACACACTGAGAACCATCCCTTCGCCTACTCGATGGCGTACAGAACTCTGCGTGATGAACCAAAGATTTCCAATTTTGATTCATCGGTCCATAAAACCTTCTTCCAGTTTTTAGTAGTCCACTGGTGGTGCCATGGCCAGCAAGCCTCTTTTTTCTTATTTGCCATCTTAGCAATGGCTTTCTTACTGCCACTCAACCTGTCAAACCTGCAGCTCGAAGTCTTCTCTTCACAGTTGAAACTGAGACTTCCTTACTTCGACCAGTGTTAGCTGTGCTTGAAGCTGCTGTCCTGTGAGCCGCCTATCACGCAAGCTGTCGACTCTCAGAAACTTGTGTTCTGATTGTGTTGTGGCTTTGGGTCTGCCAGTCCTCTTCCTGCAGAGTTTCCTTCAGTTTCCAAGTGCCTTTTGATGGTGAAGGAAACTGTACTCACTACACATGGTTTCCTTTGCAATTTCTCTAAACGAAAGACCTACACTTTGAAGGGTTATAATGGTCTGTCTTTCTTCCTTTGTTAATTGTCTTTTTCTTGCCATTATGATAGCAATATAGTACTTCCTGCAGTGCAATATTGTCCAAATAATGCTTCAGAGCATGTAGCAACACAGTCTGTTCCACACTTGCCATTTATAGACAGAGGGTTTGTAACTAATCAACAAAAGTTGGGACACTGTAGGAAATGTTTGCATCAACTTTCAAGGCTTATTTACTTCAATTGCTGCAGAACAGCTGCAGTTGCTAACCCATTACTTGTTCCCTGAAAAGGGCCTTTTTAACAACTC
The DNA here is from genome assembly GCA_035128595.1 of Eptatretus atami. Taxonomy (NCBI): domain Eukaryota; kingdom Metazoa; phylum Chordata; class Myxini; order Myxiniformes; family Myxinidae; genus Eptatretus; species Eptatretus atami. The sequence goes on along the minus strand of CM068965.1, from coordinate 41,745,543 downwards.
TGAAACTTACATTATTTTTCAGTTTTTGGTAACCTAAACTTTTTTTTTTAACCTCTGGCAGTTACCGCTTAGCTTTGTACCATTTCAGGTTATTCCACTGGACTTGAATTGCTTAAATTTCAGTAAAAACTGGAAAAATGCGGTGTGTTTAAAACTTCTGACTGGTTGTGTAACTGACTCTAATCGTAGTGTTTGTACCTGTATCTCCGGAGAATTGCATGAAGTCCTCAACAAGCTTACAAACGTTTTAGTGGACAGGCTCACAACCAATTTGGTGGACAGGTTGGGTGTGTGACAAGGACGACTTGATTAGATTTTGGTGAAGATCCGGAACCGAGAATTTTAAAAGCGATTCTTCACCATTGAGAGATAGGGCCAAAAACGATATACAATACAGCACGATATTTCAAAACGTGGAAGGATTATGACAAAACTTGGTTGATGAGTTGGATAGTTGACAAGAACAAGCCGATTAGATTTTGATTCATGTCCAGATGCAGATCCGGCCTATTTGTGGGATACAAAACGTAAACTGTTCACCCTGGCAGAGGTATCTGCTCTACCGAGTGCCGTTCCAGTTTGTCTGGACAATACGAGGGGCGATCAAAACGTTTGGGGGACAATCATTTTTGCCTTGGCTGTCGTCTTCTTATTGTGTGCATATTAGGCTGGAAGTCAAGGTTGCAGTGCCCCCTCCCCTGTAGGTTTATGTGGCTCAGATTCTGGCCTATAACTGACCTACTCTTTGTTGAAAGACACCATTGATTTTTTAAGGTCCACCAACTAATAGAAGCAGACAAGTTTGCAACTAAATGTCTATTCAAGGAATGACACCCTGCTTTGCGAAGCACGGATCGATCGGTTTATATTCGCATCGGGAATCAAACCCAGTTCCAGACAGCTCAAAGCTAAGTGCACTACCTCTACACCATCCTGCCAGGCCACTTCCTAAGTTGGGAAACAAGATCAAGTCTGGAGACTTGGAAGGTTTGAGCAGCAAGATGATTTGAATGAGTTATTGTGTAATTTAGAAGCAATCTGTTGGTATGTTAACCTTATCTGGGATTGAATTTTCTGGATCATTCTTCCCAAATCAGAATGGAAATTTGTTTTGTTGTTCTTGACGAACCTTTAATTTTTTTTTTTATTATTACAGGTCATCAGCCAGATTTCTCTTCTCTTCTATTTTAGCAAATGCATATTTGGAACATTTGGAAAATAGCAACGGTTCCAAAACACAATGGCCTGCTCTTCGAAAAGCGTGATGGAATATATCGATCCACCATTGAATGCTAGCAGATGGGACACCCAGTTTAACTTCCCATCTCGCGGATGGTACACTCAACGATGCAACACCCTGCTGATGAAGCACTGACACCTTGGTTTTTAATTGGGTCGGGAATAGAAATCAAACTAGTCAGCAGAAAGGTGAGATCGTTACCTCTGAGCTTTCCTGTCAGGCATTTTGCTCCAAAACTCATTTCCTTGAGCTGATGGGACAACTGCATTTCGTGGACAAAAAAATTGTAGAACTTTTGTCTGCACAGCCCCAGCATAGCATACATAGCATACACAACACTTAACCCCATCCAGCACATGTATACCTGACCTCTTTTTTTTTTTAATGGTCACGAAGGCATAATGAAGAGATGTCACACACAAACCACACATTCACATGCAGATACAGACAAGAGACAACACGGGACTTGACATCGGACAAACGAGGCTGTTTAACTTGTGTGAAGTAACTTCCCGAACAGCACCGGTCGCAGTTGAGTGAGCTTTTCTTTCCTCATTCAACGAAGCACCTTTTTGGAGAAATCTCCCTTCTCAATGGATTCCAAACTCACAGGGTTTACCTATTCATGGTCTCCACCTCCAAATACTGACCATGAAGCGAGGAAGCGATATATATTTTTTAAGTCTTTCTTATGACTCAGCCAGGGTCGGAATTTAACCACCGACCTCCTCGAATCAGAGCGGACGCTCTTACCACAATGCCACTGACTTTTCGCTAATGTTGTTCCCCTTCCCTTGCTCTTTTGTCAACTCAGCCCCTCCCCATCCATCCCTTTGAGATGCATAATATCAATATTTAAATAAATCCAAAGGAATATCTTTGATGGTTATGTAAAATTTGATATCGGTACGTTAAATTTAACTGTGTTGACCACCGAGCTGATATACTTCTTGTGTCCTGAGAGATTATTTCAAACAAACATGAACTTTAATAATCAGGAAGACTGGTTAATTTGACATGTATAGTGTGTTTATTGGTTAAATGAAGGTACATTTTGGTTTGCTATAACTTAGTGTATGTTTGCTATAACTCTCAATAGATGCATCAAAGATAAGAACCAAGGGGAAGTATGTAAACGTGTATTTTAAGTACCAGTCTTAGGCATGTTTTCTGCCTTAAACTTTGTGAGCAAGACCAAATACGCTTAAAATACAAAATTTGCAACCAGGTTTATATACTGTGTTATACCAAATAACTTGTAGGATAATTTGAGCAAATGTCTCATTTGCATAATCCAGCACATTGGTGATCACTCGTGACATCAGGCTGATCAACCGATAGAAAGATGAACCTGACTTGTGGTGATCCTCAAATGTTTAATTTTTAATTTTTATTATTTTTGTTACAGAAGAGGGGGAGGAGGGAGGGTCCAGTCCGAGGTTTATTTTGTTTATCATGGAGGTGAATGTGACAGTTGAGACAAAGCCATATTTTGATTGTTGAAGATATCTAAGCTGTAGGTGACCATCTAGTGTAAGCATTGTTACACTCTTGGTGCCATGTCCTCCAGGTAGGCAGCGGTCCGATGATTGCACTGGTGGAGCCCATTTACGAATGCCTGAACAGAATGACTAAATTTGATGCTGTGACCCATGAAGAGGAGGTGGGGATTGTTTGCTTCTGTTGTTGTTTTTGTTGTTGTTGCTTATTACAACTTTATATTTCTTCTGCATCTCATTTAACTCCTTAACACATCACACTTTTCCTTTAAGGTATATTGTTTGGTCGAGCAGCTACATCGCATCGGCAAACAATTGGAGAACCAAAACGAGACTCAGATGTCTGAGCTGTTCTGCACGCTGCGTGACTGCTTCTTCATTGAAAGTCTCACGTCTCTCTCTCGCCTCCTTTTGCTCAACATCATTGAATTCAGAGCTGGGGGGTGGGAGTTTGGTGAGTCAGCAAGGAAGTATTACTACAGCGAGCTTCCCAACTAACCCACACCCGCTGAGAACTTTTCTTACGACTACCAGAAGGTGCCGTCTACATATTTCATACAAGGAAAATGGTGGAATTTTGGACTCCTCCTGCACTCCCAAAATCCTCAAAACCCCCAGCATCCCTTCTTTACGCCATTCCCCATACATCCCCCTTTTGCACCTTTTTCCAGTCTCCCATTCCTTTTTGCCAGTTTTATTCTCCTAACTACCACCCTAACCTCTATTTTCAACTTCCACCTGCATATGTATAATGTAGATAGCCCCTTGCTTCTGAACTACATATCAGTAGAATTACAAATATGCCTTGTTTTTAACAATCTTAAAACTGTTGGGTTTTTTTAAAATATAACTTTCTAACTTTGGCCAAGCATTTGCCAAATTGTAATAATTTAATTCAATAGTTTAGCATGTTGTTCCTGTCTTAGTCGTCTGTTGATGTTACTGATGTTTTCATTGTTCAACAACATTGCACAGTTCATAATTTCGTGCCTTATTAAGTTTTTATTTAAAAAAGAAGACATTTTAAACATGTTCACATGTTGACACCATGTACATATGTTGGAAATTTTAGATGTGCCTCAGTAGTGTGGCTTTTAAAGCTGAGTAACCTTCATTAATTTCGAGTTTGTTTCTTAAGGGAACACCCGTAACTATTTTTTCAAGTATTTCATTCACTTTTACTGGATGCATAAGAAGTTATTCAAAAGGTGTCTGAGATACAACTTGACACGCTAAAGATTTTATTTTGTTGTTGACGGTGTGTGTTCAAAACCTTGAAAGAGGTAAACAATAAGCTCTTATTGTCATGATTTAATGATTTGACAAAGACTTGTAAACTCCTGAAAGACTGTCACTTTTCAGGCTGAATTACATTATGTTTCTTATTGACAACAATGGCACTGCTGTTATCTTATCCTTTTTCTGTTGTTTTAAAAAAAAAAAAGTATTTATTTACAGTGATCGAAGGCTCTTAGTGGAGCTTGTATACACTTCATACGGAAGACAAAGACATGAGTAGACATGAATTTACTTTTTACTTGAACTACAAGAAGATTAGTGGGCAAACACACATTGTGTATGGGATGTGAACCTGGGTTATCTGTATCATGTGCCATTGGTTGAGATAGGAACACTGACAGGCTGACCTAGGTTCAACCAGACGGTGTGGAGGTCACGCACTTTCCTCTGAGATGTTTTGTGTGGGTTCGATTCTCGACCTGACGATAAAACTGTCGGATTGGTATTTCACAGATTGGGCGTTGGATCGCAAAGTACCGTTCCTATCATGGATGGGACACATCTAAGATGTGGTCTCTTTCATTTTATTGATGGTAAAAGGAAGGACTTGGGAAGAGTTTTTGGGTGGGGGGAAGTGGGCAGATTAACAAAATAAAACTAACTTTCATTCAGAAAATCCTATTTTTTTTTTTTAAGTGATATTCATTGCAAAGATCTGTTTCAGTTTCCAGTGGGATCATGCAGGTAAAGACTTCCATTTGGCGATGTATGTAGTGAAGGGTGATTGTGTAGCTCAGGAACAGTGTCCATGTTTCAGAGAGTCATCTTCCCTGAGCAAGGATTAATTATTTTTTGATACTGAGGAATCTGGAAAAACTTCCACAGGTAGCCATTTTTCAAGATGGCTGCCAAATATTCAAACATCCATTTATTTACCTGTAAAGAGAGCTATGATTCTAGTTTAAAAAGCTTAGTTTATGGTCAATTCTATGGTAACGGAATTACAAATCAGAGAATTTTTGGCCTTGTTTTGACATGCTGTAAAGTAATGCATTCAAGAAAGGTTGAATTTTAAAAAGGTACCTACTGTATATACCTCCTCTTTATAGTTGAAATCAAGAATAGACAATCCACATTCAGAATTAAGTGAGAGCAGTTGAGGTCCAGTTATGGAATTGCATCATGAAATCCTCAAATTACAAAGGGATTCCTCTGAAATATAAAGCATTGTGAAGAAGAATGTCACATTTATGAATCAGCACATAGACTCAGTGTACAAAACTTAAAGGCCCAGTCACACCTTGACGTTTTAGCCAGCTTATGCCGATTTTTGAAAAATTTGTCTAAAACTAAAACGCTGCACACTCGAATACGTTTGGGTAAGTTTGGAAACATTAAGAGCACGCTGAAAAACACTGCCATACGTCGTAGTACGCTGGCTTTCATCGTTGTACTTTGCCGTTGTCCTCAAATTTTAGCATGCTTGAAATTTTACGACGTAGCCAGCGTATGCCTCACACATTCCGTTACGCTGGCTATAAGTTGTAGGCACGTATGCGATCGTTGACACATCGCACACACTACTTGTAAGTTACTCATAAGTCGAAACACGTCGAGGTAATGATTAGCGTACCCGAAACTTATTTATAACCTATGAGTAACGTGTTGTAGGCACGTTACACGATCGTTGCACACACGTCGAGGCACGTTATGCGATCGTTGACACACGTCGAGCACGTTACTTGTAAGTTACTCATAAGTCGAAACACGTCGAGGTAATGCTTAGCGTACCCAAAACTTATTTCTAACCTCTGAGTAACTGCTTTGAACCTATTGTAACGTACCTCCAACGCATATTGACGTATGTAGATATATTTGATTGACTCTCCGGACGACCACAGAACTTACTGAACGTGTTTCTAATTTACAGCTACCGTATAATGGCGTATTGGCAGCGTTTAAAAAAAAAAAAAAAAAAAACAATAACTCCGATATTTCGTCACGTGCCGTTACGTCACGTCCAATTGCCTCTTCAGTTTGCTCATGTCTTATTCTTAGTTCCTCCTCTGTGAATATTTCTGTTTGAGATATTGTCACGTCGACGTCGAAACCTAAAAGCAAATGTCCAATATATTTTAAAATTCATGATAGACTAAAATAAAAATAAAAAATAACAACACAACAACAACAACAACTTCAGATATTTCGTCACGTGCCTTCACGGAGCCAAGGAGAAAAAAAAAATGTGCCTTGACGGAGAAATAAGTTTCGGGTATGCTAAACATTACTCGACGTGTTTCGACTTACAGTAACTTACAAAACTTGTGTCGACGTGTGTCAACGATCGCATAACGTGCCTACAACTTATTCCCAGCGTAGCGGAACGTGTGAGCCATACGGCGAGTATGTCGTAAAATTTTCAGCATGCTTGAAATTTCACGACGTACGAGACGTACCACGAAATATGACAGCGTATTCATCGTTTTTCAGCGTGCTCTTAACGTATACACAACTTACCCATACCGTATTCGACATGTGCAGCGTTTAGACACATTTTCATAGGTCGGCATACGCTGGCTAAATCGTCAAGGTGTGACTGCGATGTTGACACTTCCAATTCTCAGGCGGTTATGATTTAAACGGCGGCGGGCAGCTTTTTAACAGGCTACGCCACGAGTTCGTCGGCGATACGTGCAGCGCGCTATGCCTAAGTTAAACCATCGTTGGGCATAGGTTGTGAACGCCGAAAACAGGCTAAGCATTCGTTGGTATATATTCTAAAGACAAGAACGTTCTGTGCCCGTTATAATATGTTATGCATATGACCAACTCGTTATGAATACGTCGAATCTTTAAAAAAACACTCAAAAGTTCAGCGTAAGCCAGCGTTTACATACATTTCATACGTTGCCATTGCTGGCTAAAACGTCAAGGTGTGACTGGGCCTTAAGGAACACCTTCCATATTGAGTTGCAGGCCCGTTTGCCCTAAGAACAGTCTCAATTCGTTGGGGCATGGACTCTACAAGGTGTCGAAAGCGTTCCACAGGGATGTTGACCCATGTTGACTCCAATGCTTCCCACAGTTGTCAAGTTGGCTGGAAGTGGATCTCGACTCTGAATATCTCATTCCATCTCATCCCACAGATGCTCAATTGGATTGAGATCTGGTGACTGGGCAGGTCACTGCAGTAAGCTGAATTCACTGTCATGTTTGTGGAACCATTCCTCGAAAATCCTAGCCTTGTGGCATGGGACATTATCCTGCTAAAGAAACCCATTCGCAGATGGATACACTGCTGCCATGAAGGGATGCACCTGATTGGCAATGATGTTGAGATATCCTGTGGCATTCAAACGTTGCTCCACTTTTACCAAGGGGCCCAATATGGGCCATGAAAACACACCCGCACCATCATACACCCACCACAGCCTGCAATATTGACACAGCATGATGGACGCATGTACTCATGTGATTTCTACATACCCTAGTTCTCCCATCAGCATGAAACGACTGGAACTGGGATTTATCAGACCAAGCAAATGTTTTTCCAATCCCCCAGTGTCCAGTGTTTTTGTTCCTTAAGGCGCTGTCACACCTTGACGATTTCCAGCGTATGCGACATGAAAATTTGTCTAAAACGCTGGCACACGTTGAATACGTTATGGGTAAGTTTTGATAACATTAAGAGCACGCTGAAAAACTGCCATACGTCGTAGTACGCTGGCTTCATCGTTGTACTTTGCGGTTGTCCTCAAATTTTAGCATGCTTGAAATTTTACGACGTATGCCAGCGTATGACTACACGTTCCGCTACGCTGGCCATAAGTTGTAGGCACGTTATGCGATCGTTGACACACGTCGACACACGTTACTTGTAAGTTACTCATAAGTCGAAACACGCGAGGTAATGATTAGTAGCGTACCCGAAACTTATTTATAACCTATGAGTAACGTGTTGTAGGCACGTTACACGATCGTTGACACACGTCGAGGCACGTATGCGATCGTTGACACACGTCGAGGCACGTTACTTGTAAGTTACATAGTCGAACACGTCGAGGTAATGCTTAGCGTACCCAAAACTTATTTCTAACTATAAGTAACGTGCTTTGAACCTATGTGTAACGTACCTCCAACGCATATTCATATGTAGACGTATTTGATTGACGTCTTCGGACGACCACAGAACTTACTGAATGTGTTTCTAATTTACAGCTACCGTATAATGCGTATTGGTAGCGTAAAAAAAAAACAACAACAATAACTTCGATATTTCGTCACGTGCGTTACGTCACGCTCCGATTGCCTCTTCAGTTTGCTCATGTCTTATTCTTAGTTCTCCTTCTGTGAATATTTTCTGTTTGAGGATATTGTCACGTGGACGTCGAAACTTAAAAGCAAAGTTCCGAATATATTTAAAATTCGTGATAGACTAAAAAAAACAAAAAAAAAAAAACAACAACTTCAGATATTTCGTCACGTGCCTTCACGGAGCCAAGGAGAAAAAAAGAAAATGTCCTTGACAGAGAAAATAAGTTCTGGGTATTGCTAAACATTACCTTAGGACGTGTTTAGGTGACTTGACGTGTTTCAACTTATGAGTAACTTACAAGGAACTTGTGTCGACGATGTGTGTCAACGATCGCGTATCGTGCCTACAACTTTCCCAGCGTAGCGAACGTGTGAGCCATACGGCGAGTACGTCGTAAAATTTCAGCATGCTTGAAATTTCACGACGTACTAGACGTACCACGAAATATGACAGCGTACTTCATCGTTTTTTCAGCTGGCTCTTAACTATACACAACTTACCCATCCGTATTCGACGCTGTGCCAGCGTTTTAGACACATTTTTCATAGGTCGGCATAATGCTGGCTAAATCGTCAAGGTGTGACTGCGTGGTTGACACTTCCTATTCTCAGGCGGTTATGATTTAAATCGGCGTGCGGCAGGTTTTAACAGGCTACGCCACGAGTTCGTCGCGATACGTGCAGCGCGCTATGCTAAGTTAAACTATCGTTGGGCATAGGTTGTGAACGCCGACATACAGCTAAGCATTCGTTGGTATAAGTATCTATAAGACAACGAAACGTTCTGTGCCCGTTACTAATATTTATGCATACGACCAACACGTTATGAATACGCCCAAAACTTAAAAAAAAACATCAAAATTTCAGCGTACGCCAACGTTTTACATACATTTTTATACGTTCCATTGCTGTAAAATCGTCTAAGGGGTGACAGCCCCCCTGTTTAGCACTTACTTGCACAGCATCGACCAAGAATGTCTCTCCTCGTTTTGCTTAAGGAGTGCGCAACCAGCTCGAGTGACACTCTTGGCGTCCCTAGCACCATTACCCTGTTTGTGTCAAGTGAA
>CM068965.1:41700785-41734758 GCA_035128595.1 Eptatretus atami | reverse complement strand
GATCTGGTGACTGGGCAGGTCACTGCAGTAAGCTGAATTCACTGTCATGTTTGTGGAACCATTCCTCGAAAATCCTAGCCTTGTGGCATGGGACATTATCCTGCTAAAGAAACCCATTCGCAGATGGATACACTGCTGCCATGAAGGGATGCACCTGATTGGCAATGATGTTGAGATATCCTGTGGCATTCAAACGTTGCTCCACTTTTACCAAGGGGCCCAATATGGGCCATGAAAACACACCCCGCACCATCATACCACCACCACCAGCCTGCAATATTGACACAGCATGATGGACGCATGTACTCATGTGATTTTCTACATACCCTAGTTCTCCCATCAGCATGAAACGACTGGAACTGGGATTTATCAGACCAAGCAAATGTTTTTCCAATCCTCCAGTGTCCAGTGTTTTTGTTCCTTAAGGCGCTGTCACACCTTGACGATTAGCCAGCGTATGCCGACATGAAAAATTTGTCTAAAACGCTGGCACACGTTGAATACGTTATGGGTAAGTTTTGATAACATTAAGAGCACGCTGAAAAAACTGCCATACGTCGTAGTACGCTGGCTTTCATCGTTGTACTTTGCGTTGTCCTCAAATTTTAGCATGCTTGAAATTTTACGACGTATGCCAGCGTATGACTCACGTTCCGCTACGCTGGCCATAAGTTGTAGGCACGTTATGCGATCGTTGACACAGTCGACACACGTTACTTGTAAGTTACTCATAAGTCGAAACACGTCGAGGTAATGATTAGTACGTACCCGAAACTTATTTATAACCTATGAGTAACGTGTTGTAGGCACGTTACACGATCGTTGACACAACGTCGAGGCACGTTATGCGATCGTTGACACACGTCGAGGCACGTTACTTGTAAGTTACTCATAAGTCGAACACGTCGAGGTAATGCTTAGCGTACCCAAAACTTATTTCTAACCTATAAGTAACGTGCTTTGAACCTATGTGTAACGTACCTCCAACGCATATTGACTATGTAGACGTATTTGATTGACGTCTTCTGGACGACCACAGAACTTACTGAATGTGTTTCTAATTTACAGCTACCGTATAATGGCGTATTGGTAGCGTTAAAAAAAAAAACAACAACAATAACTTCCGATATTTCGTCACGTGCCGTTACGTCACGTCCGATTGCCTCTTCAGTTTGCTCATGTCTTATTCTTAGTTCCTCCTCTGTGAATATTTTCTGTTTGAGGATATTGTCACGTGGACGTCGAAACTTAAAAGCAAATGTCCGAATATATTTTAAAATTCGTGATAGACTAAAAAAAAAAAAAAAAAAAAACAACTTCAGATATTTCGTCACGTGCCTTCACGGAGCCAAGGAGAAAAAAAAAGAAATGTGCCTTGACGAGAAAAATAAGTTTCGGGTATGCTAAACATTACCTGATGACGTGTTTTCAAGACGTTCAACTATGAGTAACTTACAAGGAACTTGTGTCGACGTGTGTCAACGATCGCGTATCGTGCCTACAACTTATTCCCAGCGTCGGAACGTGTGAGCCATACGGCGAGTACGTCGTAAAATTTTCAGCATGCTTGAAATTTCACGACGTACTAGACGTACCACGAAATATGACAGCGTACTTCATCGTTTTTTCAGCGTGCTCTTAACGTATACACAACTTACCCATACCGTATTCGACGTGTGCCAGCGTTTTAGACACATTTTTCATAGGTCGGCATATGCTGGCTAAATCGTCAAGTGTGACTGCGTGGTTGACACTTCCTATTCTCAGGCGGTTATGATTTAAATCGGCGTGCGGCAGGTTTTTAACAGGCTACGCCACGAGTTCGTCGGCGATACGTGCAGCGCGCTATGCCTAAGTTAAACTATCGTTGGCATAGGTTGTGAACGCCGACAACAGGCTAAGCATTCGTTGGTATAAGTTATCTATAAGACAACGAAACGTTCTGTGCCGTTACTAATATGTTATGCATACGACCAACACGTTATGAATACGCCCAAAACTTAAAAAAAAAACATCAAAATTTCAGCGTACGCCAACGTTTTACAATACATTTTTATACGTTGCCATTGCTGGCTAAATCGTCAAGGTGTGACAGCGCCTTTAGCCCACTGCAACCACATGTTCTTGTTTTTGCTGAAGGAAGTGGAACTCAGTACAGTCGTTGGCTGCCATACCCCGTTTGTGTCAAGGTACGACGAGTTGTGCATTCTTTTATGGGTCTTTGGTGCCAATGTTTGACTGGACTGTCAGTTGACTAACTGTAGCCCGTCTGTTGCTCCTCACAATTTGTGTCAGCCTCTTGGCGTCTTTCATCAATGAGTCGTTTTCAACCACTGGCCTGCCATTGGCTGGATGTCCTTTGTGGGGTGGACCATTCTTGATACATACGGGAAACTGTTGAGCGTGAAAAACCTAGCAGCGTTGCAGTTCTTGACACACTCAAACCGGTGCGCCTGGCACCTACTACAATACCGCGTTGAAAGGCACTTAAATATATTGTCTTGCCCATTCACCCTCTGAATGGCACACATACACAATCCATGTCTCAATCGTTTCAAGGCTTTAAAATCCTTCTTCAACCTGTCTCCTCTCCTTCATCTACACTGATTGAAGTGGGTTTAACAGGTGCAATCAAAGGGAGAATGCAAAGGGTGGACAATATGGACACATAAGCAAAATTGTGTTTGACCAGTTTGTGATTTTTGTCAAGTTCTGAGGAGCGGGAAGAGGCTCTTGCCTGTCTGTCAGAAGGATGACAGATGACACTGTAGAAAGTGGAGTAATCAACAAAGAGAGAAAGAGTCAGTGAGATCACTGGTGAAGATTAGGAAAAAGAAGGGGCCCAGAACACTGCCTTGGGGTACTCCAGCCTTGACAGGGAGAGGAGATGAAAGGGTTCCGTTGAGTCACACGTTGGCTATGAGAGTGGAGGAAGTCAGCAATCCAAGAGTGGAGTTGGCCTTGGATTCCATAGGCAGACAGTTTGGAGAACAAGGCAGGATGCCACTGTATCGAAAGCTCGAGATATGTCCAGAGAAATGGCCCTGATCTCATGTCTGATATTGAGGGCCTCCATCCATTGCTGGGAGAGTCGAAGCAGCAAGTCCAGGGTAGAATTACCAGGTCTGAATCCAAATTGATGATCTGAGATGAGGTTGTTGGAGAAAAGGAATGATTTTATGTCAACTGCAATGATGGATTCCATGACCTTGCTGATGATTGGAAGTGCAGTAAGCTAATTGGGCTGGAGTTAAGGGGATCCGTTTTTGCACCTTTTTTATGTAATGCTGTGATGTTGGCTGAATTCCAATTTCCTAGGTGGAGAGAGCATAGAGGAGACCAGTCCAAAAGTGTAAAAAATAAAAACGACAATACTCAAAGCACGAATGTTGAAGCAGGTTACACTTTATGACCCGTGAATATGTGGAGTCCACGAATAGCGGGACCGCGAATGTCGGGGTCCGACAGTACGTAACTTTCATCACATAATTTGCATTTAATGCACTTTGTAACGGAATTACAACTGGGCAATATTTGGACAGTGCCAGTGAATCTACATCGAATATCTATCTTTGCTGTCCAAATAGCAGTCTGCATGGTGTGAAAAAAATGTTATTTAGTATTTACATTTCAAAAACTACCTCAATTGCCCCACATATTTATTCATACATGCAAGTCATCTCGGGCTAACAATGTCCACTACAATGGCACAGACACTGGTTACAATTTGAATTTGAGAGGGAAGGTTATTCTGGAATACCTGTCCATTTGTGGTTCTGGAAGTGTCTGGATGATATCTGAGTGTCAATATTACCAAGAGTGTCAATATCATCAACTTCAGGCCACACAAATTTGTCAAATTCTGTTCTCTTCACGAATTTGATTAATCTCATCATCACAGACTTTAGTTGCCATCACTTGGTCAATGAACTTCTTGGAATTTTTCTCCTTCGTATATTTCACCAAGACCCATTTCTAATTGAGCTCTTTCACATAATTTGTTTGATTCCACCCTCTGTCCCCTTCCCGATTATTATTGCTGTCCTGTACTAGGTTGCTTGGCAGATCATCATGGACTCATGCAACATCACAATTTGTACTGTTGTCATTTTTGTTGCTCTGATCATTAAGACTGTTGTCATTTATGCAGTTCCTGTTGTCTTCATCTTTACTTTCTCCATTGGCAGTGCCAGTACCATCATCCTCAAGGTAATGAAAATCATAATCATCTTGAACATCATTGACGTCATTATCACTGCGAGCAGACTGCATCAGCGCCTCTGAAGTGGTATCTTAATGAAGCCGATTTTGCATAACATTGCGCATAACAAGCTACTCCTGAGAAAAAGGCACATGATGACACGCCTGGAGTTTGCAAAAACACATGTGATAGACTGAGAGCATGAGGCAAATATTCTGTGGTCTGATGAGACGAAAATTGAAATGGCCGGAATGCAAAGTGCTACATCAGGCGGAAACCGAGCACAGCTGATCACCCATTTAACACCATCACGACCGTGAAGCATGGTGGTGGCAGCATTATGTTATTGGGATGCTTTTCAGTGGTAGAGACTGGGAGACTTGTAAGGACAGAGGGAATAATGAATGGAGCCAAATACAGGCAATTCCTTAAGGAAAACCTGCTTCAGAGTGCAAAAGACCTTAGAATGCAGCGAAGATTTATATCCAATTGGACAATGACCCCAAGCATACAGCCAAAGAAACACTGGAATGGCTTCATAACAAGAATGTGAAAGTCCTTGAGTGGCCCAGCCAAAGCCCAGATTTGAATCCCATGGAGAATCTGTGTAAAGACATGAAGATTGCTGTTCGCCAACACTGCCTGTCCAACTTGACAGAGCTTAAGAAAATCTGCAAGGAAGAATGGGAGAAAATCCCCAAATCCAGATGTGAAAAGCTGATGGATATACCCAAGAAGACTCGAAGTTGTAATCGCTGCCAAAGGCGCTTCTACAAAGTATTGACTCAGGGGGTCGAATACTGATTGACACAAGACATTTCAGCTTTTCATTTTCAATTGATCTGTAAAAATTTCTAAAAACATGTTTTCACTTTGTATTTGTGGGGTATTTTGTGTTGATTGGTGACAAAAAAATTTCAATTAAATCCATTTTAAATTCAGGCTGCAACACAACAAAATGTGACAAAAGTCGAGGGGTGTGAATACTCTCTGAAGGTACTGTATGTATGGCTCGACAACAGTGACTTTATGAATCTGCTCTGTGTTTGGGATAGGCCTTATACTGTCACACATATCATCAAGTTGAAGAGTCATCTTCTCAATCTCTTCCTTTCTTCAATGGATCACTCTGATGTCGAGACATTTTCTTGAGGCAACTTCTGTGAACGGTGTTGATGTTGTGACGTCAGCTTTTAATACATCATTTCTGTCGAGACTAATTTTTTTTGTTGTGCCACCAATGTCATTGACAGGACCCTTTCCATGGCTGGTAGTGAAAAAGCTCCAGACCACGTTTGGATCAAGGAGAGTGAGACTTCACAGCAGGAAATGCTGTTTGAATCGGCTTGATAGACGATCAGAAAAAAAAAGATAGTTCTTGAAGTGGTGCACTTCCTGATCAAGCCACGTTTGAATGGTCCTGAGAAATATCCCAGCCATGATATTTCTATGATTTTTTTCTCTCTTAGATAATCCATGATTTACACTTATTAATATAATATACACCTTACTGATTTTAATCTGTCATCATGAATCCTGAAGAAGCTGCTGTAAAATACTTTCCAGAATTTTGAATCTGAATGGATTTATTCAGCTTCCTCTTTCTTTGAGCAAACCATTTGCTTTCACAAATTATGCCAAATGCTGCCCTCTGTTGGTCCACTAATAAGCTAATACAGCAGTTCCCAACCTTTTCCTTTATGAGTACCACTACATTGTCATTGGAAACTTTTGCGGACCACAACGTAAGCAAGCTGTTTTAAACCTTTTTAACATAGCCTGTGGCTGACGGGAGTAGTTAAACTTGAATATCAATGGGTAGTAAAACGCAGCTATTTCTGAAAATATATGTTATTTTCACTCACGAATACATTGCACTCATAGCACATTTACCTGCAGTAGGCCTACTAGTGGGAAAAAGACAACACTTACCTAATGAGAAGGCTGATATTGCTGGATGTCAGGTTTCAGCGATGACAGTCTCAATCGGAGATCTGGTTCAACGGGAAGTTTATTCCGATATTTGGTCTTCGATGTGACGAGCGCTGAAAATCCAATTTCACAAAGGTAAGTTGTGGGAAAAGGCCTCAGAAACTTTACTGCCTTGTTGAATAGTGCTGGGTGTTCCGAAGCAACTTAAAGCCAAAAGTCAGTCAGGTATTGCCGAAAAAAATCCTGCGTTAAAGCACTGTCACAGGACGACAGTTCCACAAGACTGTCTTGCTCTGTCGAGATCAGGCTTGCGAGGATGTCATCATCAAGGCTCACAAAGGGATTTCGTATGCAGTTGAATTTTGTGTCGGGAACAGGGAAGTGCTCGTGTAGGTTTGTTTTCAAACTTTGGAGGTGCTCTTTAATGATGTGTTTCACATTGTTTGGAAGCTGCATCTTTGCCGTGACCAAAAAATCTGAGATTCTTTAACGAGTTGCAATTAGACTCCTGAAGTCGTTTGGTCCACTTCTCTATTTTCTTGATCATCACTTCTGTTTCGTCCTGCACATGAAAGAATGTCACTGCTTTTACCTGAAGATACAGATTGAGACCATTGACGTGATCGAAAATATCTGCCATATATGCCAATTTGGCAAGCCACTGAAAATCACCGAAGCAATGTGAAAGTTCAAACTTTGAGTCAAGTAAAAAAAAATTCTCACCTCATCGTGCAACTCAAAGATGAGCGAGTGCCTTTCCTTGGGACAGCCAGCACACCTTAGTGTGCAGAAATAGTTGATGGTGATCACTGCTCATCTCATCACAGTGAGTTGCAAATATTCACAAATTCAATGGACAGGCCTCAATATAATTAACTGTAACCACTTTCTCCAAACTGGTCTTGAGATCAGTAGGCATTTTCTTTGCAGCTAACACCTCCCTATGGATTCTGCAGTCAATGGATGTTGCTTGCGGAGCCAATGCTCTTACACGCGTAATAATCCCACTGTGTTGGCCTGACATTGCACAGGCCCCATCAATCCAATTTTCAAAAATGAAACTGTTCAACACGTCAAAAATAGCCTCTGTAGTTGAGCGTATGGGCAACGATTTACAAAAGAGAAAGTCATCATGTATCTCTCCATTGTGTTCATACCTTACATAGGTGAGCAGGTTTGAAAGGTTTGCAATGTCCGTTGATTCATCCAGTTGAAGCGCATAAAATCGACTGGCTCGTATTCTCGCTATTAGCTGATCGCACACTTTGTGGGCCATCTCATCGATTCTGCGTTGAAGTGTGTTATATGACAATTAATTCATGTGAATTTGCTTGCAGGCTTCCTCTCTCAGCATAACACCCACCATGTCCGTAGCCGCTGGCAATATCAACTCCTCCCCGATTATGTGCGGCTTCCCTGCCTTTACTTTGAGCCGAGCTACCCGGTACGAGGCCTCCACCGACTTCGCATTATCACTGCCTTTAGATATGCATTCCATAATTTTCTTGCTACTTTGAAATTATTTGAGCTTGTTTTCAAATAATTAAATTGGCTTGGACACATATTCCACATATGTGTCCATATGTTTAGTCTCAAGATAATGGTGAAAATGAGCGGGCTTTAAGCTTTCATTTGACAGAACATCATAGCACATGACACATACTGGTAGCAGTTCATTCTCAGGACCAGTCAAAGTAAATCCCACTTTTAAGTATTCACTGCTATATTTTCTCCGCACTATTTGTTTACTTTTGTTGGTGCTGAGTTTCATTTGCTGATGTCTCTCTGTCATTTTGACCATTTGTCTCTTTTCTCTCAAGCGTGCCAGATAAAAGCCACCGATCCATTTTTGAATTTCCACGGTCTGACCATCCAATGTCGGTTCACATTGCCTCACACAAAACTGTTCTTACAGGCCATCTCCTAACTAGATTCTTTCTCGACCACATGCGTCCCTCACTCCGCACTCGTGCGTTCCTACTCCCAACTCTACACTCTCCGTCCTATTTGATCTGCTGGCTCCCACACCCTCTTCCTCTTCATGCGTCTCTCGTCATGCCCATCAATCCTCTGCCTCCGGGGCATGGTCTGCTCACACAAAACCTGGGAAGGCGAGGCTTCTGCCTGCTTGTAGTTGTTTTAGGGACATGTTCCCCACCTTGATTGCCAATCTTGGAATACAAAACGTCGGGAAAGTTCACAGGGTAATTACTCTTAAACCCTACCTAATTAACACGACACCACCCCCCATGTGGTGACAAGTAACACTTAAGCGCACAGTTTCCCTACTTAATTACATCGAGATGTCTCCTACACGTCCACGGACCAAACAACTCTATTCAATCCTAACTTTCCTATTAAATTCTTCCATCTACCCCCACAACCACAACAATACATTACACAAGGATGTTTGTGAAACAAATTACATTGCGAATAATAATGAAGCATCAAATATGATACATAAGAGGTGAATGTGATTTATATTATTATTAGGTTATCATTATTGTTGTTATTTTAGTTTTCTCCACGGATCACCCGCAGTACCCTCACCGACCACCATTGGTCCACGGACCACAGGTTGGGAACCACTGAGCGAATACAATAGCTCTGCAACAATTGCTGACCTATTGTGGCTCATTCATGCATCAAGCCTTAAACTACTGAATCCTATGGAGCTCCAGAAAACACTTATAATTCTGTTACTGTAATTCCCTTGTCGAATGTAATTCCGTTACCATGCTTTCTCAAATATGTGTAAGGATTTTTCAGAACTTTTTGTTTGAAGACATTGTTAATGACATGAAATCAGAGAATTTACAATTACAAATTATTCGAATGAGAAGTAAACTCAGAGGAAGAAATTCTTCAATATTCTGGTAACGGAATTACCAGTAAAAATGTGTATGTTTTGTAATTGTTTCCTGTATTTAACAAAAAGTATTGATGACAGAACTTTGTTTATTTTGTCACCAAGGTACATGAGAATGATGAATCGGTAAATTATAAGGAAATAGCCATACTTGTTAGTGAGACACATATTTACTCAAAAAACGATTAAAAAAATTATTTCTATCAGACAGAAAAATGCCTTACTTCAAACTGCTCCTACAAGAAAATCAGCAGAGACATTTGCAACTGGTTTTTTATTCCTGCATAATGTTCTCTTCGAAATTATATTTTCTGAAAACTTGACAAAATTGAAATTTTCCAAAAATTGGCATCTCTCATATGGAATTGACCATAAGTTTTCATGGATGGGAAATATGTATGTTTAAATGCCGTAGCACACAGGGTAGTGCTTAGAAGTGTCCAACAGTCACAATTTTCCAAAATGGCCAACAAAAAAAAATATCCAGATATTTTACTGAAATGTATATGCAATGGCTGAGCATTTTCATGGATGAGGTGTATATGTACATCTTCATGTGCTGGAACGATTTCTTTTATTTTATTATTTTTTATAGAGCTTATACGCAGGTAACTTGGTGATGGCCCTTTTGGAGAATGGCTCAGTTCATACATAATTGTACGACACACCCTGATGAAGTAACACATTAAACCCCATGCTTTTCATGATGATAAAAACATAGACTTATTTAAAACATTCATCATATTTAGAAATTTCATAACTTGAAGTAATTTCATCAACAGTATGGATTTTAATGTTTTTCCTTTCCTTATACTAAAAGCATGCTCCTGGGATTGATGATGCTTGAGACAACAGCATGAACATTTCTGTAATATTGCAGTCAGGTAGAAGAGCAACTGTTTTCAAGCAACATCACCTGTCGTTATGACTGTTCCCTGATCTGTGCCATCACCTTCCTATTTTGGATGCTGGAATAAGGAGATTCCTGTGCCAAAGAATGAATCCTTTGCTGTTGAGGCACGAGGGCTGTAGTTTTTGGTTTCTTCACTGCAGCAGTCGTAAAGATTTTTCCACTTAGAGTTAGTGGACAAACCACATGTTCCATCGAATAGCACTTGCAGACACTATTCCCCATCTCACTAAAGGCACACGGTGATATGATCTCACTAGATATTCTCTGTCTCATTAGAGGTACATGGTCATGTGATTGGGCTTGTCAACTTCTCATGCATTTTTTTTCATGGAGCATAAGGCCGATATAGATTGGAAGAGGTGACCCGTGATCAGAATTTTGGCTGGCAGTTTGCTTCTATGCTCAGAGATGTCTTGCACTATTATGCTTCAAAAATTGAGTTATGAAGAGTGCTGCTAGTCCTGCACTTATAGTACGGCTTTGATCCTAGATGTTTGGTTCTTCTCAGGCAAGTAGTTGATTTTGCACACAACAAGAAAGGCAGTTGCTGGGGAATGACCCACGGAATTGTGCTTGTTTTCAAACATGCTCCAAGGAACTATTGCTGATGCATGTGCAAGGACAACTGCATCATTGTCCCCTGTCCAGTTCACAGGCCCTGGCCAATGCAGTACCAATGTTGTCTTCAAACACAAGCAAGACATCTCGACCCTTATTGTGAGCTCCCATCTCTGGAAAGTGGACTAACAATCTTGGCTTCAATCACGTAGCATGAAGTCTTTCGTCGAGAACAACTCTTAGTTGTTCCATAGTGCACTGGTAGAGATGTGCTAAATTGCTCAATTTAAGGACTCGTGCAGTGTCTTCTTCCATGCGTGTTTCATCGAAGTACATCATTCATTTAGCAAAGACAATTCCAGGAATAGTACTTTCATTACTCCACGTGCACGAAGCGAAAAGCAGGGTTAAGCAATTTGTTCACTTTGTCTGCCTGTCTGTCCACAAACACCAGTTTATGATTGAGGAACAACTTAATTTCAATTCATTGTTACATTTTGTACATGAATCGGAAAACGAGCCTGTAGTTCAGCAGTACTTTGGCTGTGAATGTGTCCCGATCGCGTATGCACAGAAAAGAGTGAGATGATTTATTTTTATTATTATGCCGTCTACCTGTCTGGCAGACAAACAGAATTGAAAATCATTCCAAACAATAAATTTACTGTTTCATGGATGTCATAAAGGGCACAAATAACAGGCATGAATAACTAATGTAACATGTTAAGAAAAAAAACAAGAAAAGAAGCAATCAGAGATTGCAGACCCTCACCAGGGCTTGTTTTGTGTGGTTTTGTGTAGTTTTGTGAGGTGTTTTTTAGGTGGTGTTTGTGTACTGGTGTGTTATGTAATTAAAAAGAGACATAATTAGAACTGCCACTTTATAACTGCTGGCAGTGATGACCGCGTACCAAGACGTCCCAATTTGATTCAACCCTGCTTTGATTGGACACCTGACCCTGACCCATGACGTTTTTAATTATTGTTCAATTTAATTTAGAATGGGATTAAAATAAAATCAAATGGAACACCAAATAAGTACAGTCCTGCATTGGAGTCATTAGAAGGAACCTGAACAAGCTAAAAGCAAAGATGAATTCATCAGGAGGAACCTGGATAGGATTCACTACAAAATGTACAAAACTACCACTACAAAATGCAGTAGATTGGCATTTAAACCAAGTTCATAGCTTAAAGCAATTTTGTATTAGGCTGTCTGAAAAAAATAAGAAGATTGACAAACGGGCATTAAACAGCATTGTTCACAGCATTAAACAAAATGGGGCCCTAAGGGGCTTTACGGGAGTTGCCCCCCAAAATAGGTATTTGCTTTCTTCTCAGAAACTGCACATGCAATTCTGATGAAACTTAACCTGTGGTGTACCAAAGGTCAGGGTCACCCGTGGTGTACCAAAGTTTGTTCACGACGATAAAAAAAAATTGGGGTCCAAAGGGTTCTACGTGGGGGTTGCCCCACAAAATATGTGCTTCCTTCTCAGAAATCACACACAATTCCGATTAAACTTGACCACAACCTTTATCACCCGTGATGAACCAAAGTTTGTTCACGGAATTAAATGAAAACATCTATAGGTTTTTACTTTCTTCTCCGTTATATGTTTTGTGGGTCATCTATGCCTACCAGTGGTTGCCTGGTTATCTTATCCAGCCACTACCAGGTGAGCACCCAGGGGTATTGCTCCTATGTTTTTTCTTGTTCAACACTGATGTCCCAAAAGTTTAACAAGTGTTATTGGATGGGAAATTCTCCGCAAATGACTGGTAGGTCATTTATAGGTTTATATGTGTTCTATCTTGGTAGATTTATGTTGTATTGAGCCAATGGAGTGTCCGGACTATCCCTACATAAGAAGTCTACCGACTTTGTGATGCTGCCTATAATGTTCCTGGGGAATAACATCTTAGAGTAACTTGAATTTTCTTCCATTGTTTTAATCCACTTCCTCTTTAATTAAAATTGGAATTAATATCGCTGCACATATGAGTGGGATCACAGATAGCTCATTTGGTTTTGTGCTTGACAGCTGTCAGCCTCACCATTCAAATCCATATTGATTTAAAGGTTAATTACAATTCCCAATGATAAAATACATTTTTCATGGTGTCTTGGATTATTCAGCTGAAGGATTGTTCCATTGTTTTTTGTTTTTTAGTCAGTATGTTTTTTAAATGGCAAGTTAGATTGTAGTGCCTGTCGCGCTAATTCCAATAGTTATCAGATTTGGCTTTTTTTTAACTCAATGTTGCCGTGCATGGTATTTTGTGTATGTAATATGTAGATGGCTTCCAATGTGGGTTGCGGCCCTTGAATGACAATAAGGGAGATATAATTATAACAAGCATTACTTGTCATTGTACTGGTAGAAGTATCCAGGTATGGAGAAAAACGACAGAAAGGTTAATTATTTATGAAGACCTTGAGGCAAACTGGTGCTCAATTGGTGCACACCTTCACTGTTCACCTGGGGCAGATTTAACCCTTTGAATCCTGAGCTCCTTGGAGTTTCGGCTCCCTGGAGAAAAATCCGGCCACTCATGTATATGGAGATTACAATAGCGGCCGGTAAACTGGCCGCTCGGGTAGATGGAGGTTACAATAGTGGCCCGGTAAACTGGCCGCTCGGGTAGATGGAGGTTACAATAGTGGCCGGTAAACTGGCCGCTCGGGAAGATGGAGGTTACAATAGTGGCCGGTAAACTGGCCGCTTCGGGTAGAGTGAGGTTACAATAGTGGCCGTAAACTGGCCGCTCGGGTAGATGGAGGTTACAATTGCGGCCGGTAAACTGGCGCCGGGTAGATGGAGGTTCAATAGTGGCCGGTAAACTGGCCCTCGGGTAGATGGAGTTACAATTGCGGCCGTAAACTGGCCGCTCGGGTAGATGGAGGTTACAATAGTGGCCGGTAAACTGGCCACTCGGGTAGATGGAGGTTACAATATGGGCCGGTAAACTGGCCGCTTGGGATATGGAGGTTACTATAGTGTCGTAAACTGGCCACTCGGGTAGATGGAGGTTACAATAGTGGCCGGTAAACTGGCCACTCGGGTAGATGGAGGTTACAATAGTGCCGGTAAACTGGCCGCTCGGGAAGATGGAGGTTACTAAGTTGCCGGTAAACTGGCCACTCGGGTAGATGGAGGTTACAATTAGTGCCGGTAAACTGGCCACTCGGGTAGATGGAGGTTACAATAGTGGCCGGTAAACTGGCCGCTTGGGAAGATGGAGGTTACAATAGTGGTCAGTAAACTGGCTGCTCGGGAAGATGGAGGTTACTATGTTGCCGGTAAACTGGCCGCTCGGAAGATGGAGGTTACAATATGGTCAGTAAACTGGCCGCTGGAAGATGGAGATTACAATAGTTGCCGGTAAACTGGCTGCTCGGAAGATGAGAGTTACAATAGTGGCGGTAAACTGGCCGCTCGGGTAGATGGAGGTTACTATAGTGGCCGGTAAACTGGCCACTCAATAGATCGAGGTTACAATAGTGGCCGGTAAACTGGCCACTCATGTATATGGAGATTACAATAGTGGCTGGTAAACTGGCTGCTTGGAAGATGGAGGTTACAATAGTGGCCGGTAAACTGGCCGCTCGGGAGATGGAGGTACAATAGTGCCGGTAAACTGGCCGCTCGGGAAGATGGAGGTTACAATAGTGGCCGGTAAACTGGCCGCTCGGGAAGATGGAGGTTACTATAGTTGCCGGTAAACTGGCCGCTCGGGAATGGAGGTTACTATAGTTGCCGGTAAACTGGCCGCTCGGACGATGGAGGTTACTATAGTGTGCTGGTAACGCGCCGCTCGGAAGATGGAGGTTACAATAGTGCGCGTAAACTGGCCGCTCGGTAGATGGAGGTTACAATAGTGGCCGGTAAACTGGCCACAGTAGATGGAGGTTACAATAGTGGCCGGTAAACTGGCCACTCGGGTAGATGGAGGTTACAATAGTGGCCGGTAAACTGCCGCTTGGGAAGATGGAGGTTACAATAGTGTCAGTAAACTGGCCGCTCGGAAGATGGAGGTTACTATAGTTGCCGGTAAACTGGCCGCTCGGGAAGATGGAGGTTACTATAGTTGCCGGTAAACGGCCGCTCGGAAGATGGAGGTTACAATAGTTGCTGGTAAACTGGCCGCTCAGGAGATGGAGATTACAATAGTGGCCGTAAACTGGCCGCTCGGGGAGATGGAGATTACAATAGTGGCCGGTAAACTGGCCGCTCGGGGAGATGGAAGTTTGAATTACAGCTGGTAAAACGGCCGCCAGAGTCCAAAGGGTTAAACCTTGTCACCAAATCATTCTGTACCAAAGCACACATCCCAACACCTGCCCTCCTCTTACCTATTTCCCATTTAAAATCACTTCAGGGAATTTCGTTCCACGCTTCTCCTGCCATCAGATGCAGCGCCAGGAAACCAGCGTTCAGTGTAATGACGATTCAAGCTGCTCTGGAAAGATACAAGAACAGCCCATGATGACTTTACAGCAACAACAACATGTTTTTACAACCATGTTTTTTTTTTCAGGGGGTTGCTGGGATGATGGCATTCTTCCACGCAGAGCTATCCATTGCATCAGTTTATTTATTGACAAACAAACATTCCTTATCGTTCTTGAAGTTTTCAATCCACGTCTTTTCAGGACGTCCTCTCAGCTTTCTTCCTTCAACCACAAACTTTATTGCTTTCTTTACAGCTTCATATCCTGACCTTCGTTTCATATGACCATACCGACCAAATATTCTCTCCCTCTTTTTATTCTTCTTCTTCGTCATTGATTTTTTTAAAAAAAAATCTCATCCTGATTGATGACTTTACAGCAGTCATTAAAAACAAAAAAGTAGCACAATATGCTTACCACCGTTTCATTAAAAATAGGACTACATGTCCTGAAGCTCACCTGGATCAGTTGCAAGTCACTCAAACTCCACGCAGACCTCCTTAGATCCTGATGGTCTTTTTTCAATGGCTTGAACAAACTTTGGTACATCATCGGTGATTAAGGTCGTGGACAAATTTCAATGAAATTGTGTGTCGTTACAGAGAAGAGAGCAAATACCTATTTTGGGAGCTCAAACCTCCTGCAGACCCCCCCTCGGACCCTGATTTATTTTAATGCCGTGCAAAAACTTTGGTACATCACGGGTGATGAAGGTCGTGGGCAAATTTCATCGAAATGGTGTGTGTAGTTTTGGAGGAGGGAGCACATACCTATTTTGGGGGGTCAAATCCTCTCCCCCCCCCCCCCCCCCCCCCCCCCCCCCGACCCCCATAGACCCCTTTAATGAGTGCAGATTTTGATGCGGTCTGTATGTTATATGGCATTTGATTCTGGGTGCTCCACATCATGAGCTAGAGGGTTCAGATGTGGGGCTATTTTATTTTATTTTTGCTCTTAATGGAGCTGCCACTCACACACAGACATGGACATACTGCATGAGGAGACAAACACTTAACACAGCCACTGAGCTTGGGGGAAGTGCCGACACCTACCCGGGATACTCTGGGTACCAGTGACGTCATAACAATGGCACCACTTTTCTCACCACATTCAGCTAGGGCATTTCCTCCTCCCCATAGATGTCAACATATGGGGATTATCCGTGCTCCCTCCTCCCCAAGGATGCCAACATATGGGGATTGTCCGTGCTCTATCCTCTTAAATGCTAAATATCAAGCAAGGAAGCAGCACACACCGTTGTGTAAGTCTTTGTATGACTCGGCCGGGGTTTGAACCACTGACCTCCCAGACTCGGCGTGGACGCTCTAACTGTTACACCACTGGGTCTGGTCGAAAATGTTAACACTGTATTATTAAACTTCATCAATAGTATGCTATAATATTAAACTCCTGATTATCTCTGGTTTGCTGTTTGGTGGAAGTAATCTGCAGTCTCAGTTATATCATAAATATTCACTTAAAAGATTCTCATAACTCAGAGCAAAAGAGGGCTTTGAGAAAGGGCTAATGCTCGAAACGTCAGCCACACCTCATTTCCCATGGTGGTCATGATGCCCTCTTGTCTGCTTTCAGTTGATGCAGACCGACACGAACCTTCTCATGATAAGACGTTTCGTGACAATAATTTGCCCTTCCCCTCATGGTGAATGGTGTGCCATGTATGGAAAAGTATGACGTCGGTGGTGATTTTTCTTTGTACCTCTCGAGCTGTCGGCACAGGATGAAAATGAGAATTCAGCTTACATCTCTGTTTACTTTTCTGACGTTTGATGCACAAGTCCGGTGTCCCGCGATGAAGCCGTGTCTATGGGCCTATCACTTTCCCATCGCAAGCAGGTCGGTGTTGTCTCTGTCTTCTAACCACCTCCTTTCTGGTCTTGCACCCTTTGTTCTTTCCCTGCTCCCCCCCCTCCCAGGTTTGTTCATGTTGCACATGGCCCACGATTAACCCCCTTCTGGTGAATCTCCCAAAATCCAGAATCACTATTCACCTCCATTCATTCGTTCCTCTTTTTCCTGCTTGTGGAACCAACTTCCTGCAGGGCTTGAAACAACTTCCTACATGGGTCTCTTCACCACCATCTCAAATCATTCCCCATCCAAAACCAGGATATTTTCTAATCCTTCAAACCACCCCCCCCCCCCGTCCCTCACCACACCCTAAACTCCCAAACCCACTTCCTTCCAAATTTCCAGTTTTTCCTTCCTGAGAGTTTGCTTCTGTATCCATCTTGTCCACTCTATGCATCCTCCCCACTCCCAATCTCCCTCTATTTTGTCCTTCAACCCTGCTGATGGTGTCTGTCTCTCTCTCTCTCTCTCTCTCTCTCTCTCTCTCTCTCCTCTCTCCTCCTCTCTCTCCCTCTCTCTCCCTCTCTCTCTCCTCTCTCTCCTCTCTCTCCTCTCTCTTCCTCTCTCTCCTCTCTCTCCTCTCTCTCCCTCTCTCCTCTCTCCCTCTCTCTCTCCTCTTCCTCTCTCCCTCAACCCCACTGTTGCTTTTGTTCTATTGTGTCCTGATCCAGTCAATGTTCCAGCTTTTCCATGAGAATCGACCTTGTATACAAAATGAGTCTTCTTTTTATCCTTTAACTCTGATTTTTGGGAATTACGATTCTTAAGCAAATGGTTTATTGCTGGTGGTTTTGCGATCAGCTGTGTGGGTAGGTTGGAAAAGGACGTCGTCACGTAAGTGTTCTTCCCTGAACAGGCTTTAGCTTATAAACTTCTGACATTTACTTTAAGTTGCTTGCATTTCCACTCAGGCTATGAGGAAATTCACTGCATTTCGGTCGTTTTCATAGCGCTTGAAAATGGCGGTAGCCATTGAAAAGAAAACGGCGGTAACCCGGTAGAACCTGTAATGTGCATTTTCAAAGGAAATGGCGATTGGTCGAACCCATAATACATTCACATTGAAGCCCATGTCTCATTTCTTTCGGTCTAATTTACACACAAATGTCATGTCAGAGTAGCACATTTGCACCAGATCTGTGATGAGAGTTGTACCGTCGCACCAGATCTTTAGAATGAGAGACATCTGGAGGATTACCACCCCTGCCTACCTCTTCCTTCCCAAGTTATGGATACATCTTGTATAATTTCTAATCCATAACTATATAAACCTAATTTGATTCAGCAGAATCACGTTATAATTCAAGAAGTGTCTGTCTGTTACCCCATGCACCCGAAGGGAAAAGTGAGGTTAAGCAATTGGTTCATGTCCGTCCGTCTGTCTGTCTTATCGGTTTATGATCGAGGAACAACTTATTTAAATTGAAAGTTATATTTTGAGCACAAATCAGAACATACTCTGTCTGCCTGGCAGGTGTCCAACACAATTGAAAATCATTCTAAACAGGAAACTTACTTTTTTTAAGGACGTCATAAAGGACACATACAACAGGCACAAATAACTAATGTAATGTGTTAGATCGGGTGATGTAATAAACTCTGCGGAAAATAGCAGTAGAACCCGTAATTTCTTTATTTGTATGTCTTTAAACCTTTAATGAAATTGAATTATATATATGAACACTGTATATGGATGTGAGACTCTATGGATGTGAGACTTGGACTCTGACCAAGGATCTGAGACGGAGACTTAATTCCTTTGGTACCAGGTCTCTTCGGAGAATCCTTGGCTATCGCTGGTCGGACTTTGTGTCCAACGAGCAGTTGCTGAGAGAGACTCAAATGAGATTTGTTACCTGCATGGTCCGTGAGCGTCAGCTGCGGCTGTATGGACATGTGGCTCGTTTTCCTGACGCTGATCCTGCTCATCAGATTCTCTCAGCGAGGGAGCCTCGTGAGTGGAGGAAGGCCAAAGGGCCGACCACATGCCTCGTGGTTGCAGCAGGTTGATCGGCATCTCAAGGAGATTGGGATGGGCCAGGCATCTGCCTGGGCGATGGCCAGCCGGAGGCCCCTGGAGTACCGGCGGAAAGTGGACGCAGCGACTTGCTGCTCTAGCGCATGCTCCCATACCTGACCTGACCTGACACTGTATAACAGACATCTTCAGTTTACCAAGTTTCTTGTGGAGCGCCCATCGAGTGGCTTAAGCAATCATCATCAAGCAATCATTCCATTTGAAACAATTGATAAGGAACGGCTGAATTGGGAAGCACCAAGTCTACTTAGCGGTACTTGGACAAAATATTACGGCATTTTACATCATCATGACCAAATTATGTACCTGCTTGTAGACTCCACCCATGTCCTTGTTTCTCAAGACAGCACGTCTGTGCAGGGTAATGTGTTCTGGTAACTCTCTAGTTTATGTCTTTGTTTGACATATCTTACATAAACTCCTGAACCGCTGGATGTAAAGAGTTAAAAATTGGTGGTTGTACTTGAGGGGAGTACACTTTTACCACCTAAAACAGGAGGGTTTTAGGTGGTAAAAAAAAAATTGGTGGTTGAGGTTTTAGGTCACGTGATGAAACAGAAAAAAGTTTTCTGCTGTTGTTTAATTAGACAAGACAATTACAAAATTATGGATTGAGGTTAGTAAAGATAGCAGGTTAAGTGGAATAATATTATAACTACATTTAATGTATACAAATGCAACAAGACTAGAACGGAACTTGGTAGAGCGCACACCCCCACCAGGCTGAATAATTTACGTTTTGTATCCCACTGAGAGGCCAGATTGGAATCCGGACCTGAACCAAAATCGAATCAGCTTGTTCATGTTGCCTAACCAACATATCCGCCAGATTTTGTCATAATCCATCCACAACTTTTTGAAGTATCACACTATATTGGGTTTTTGGTCCATTCTCTCAAGGGTGAAGAATCGTATGCAATTAAAAAAAATTCTCCTATCTGGATCTTCAACAAAATCGATTCAATTCGTCCTTATGACGCATCCAACCTGTTCACAAAATTTCGTCTGAATCCGTCCACAACTTTCAGACATCCTGCTCACAGAAAGACAGACAGGGGTGAAAACATAAACCTCTGTCCACCTTCAGTAATAGAGGTCATGACAGTAAAATGCTGTGATTGCCTAATGTCAATACAAATCAATATTGTTGAGCAAATCCACTACGATGTATTGTATGATCAATCAAACAACCCTCATTCGTAGATGGACTAACCCATGTGTGCCACGGCAGAACGTTGTGGGTTTTTTTTCATCAGAAGTATGTTGGAGCAGGAAAAGATGAAACAAAATTACCCCAATGTCACTGAAAAGCGAAAGATAGCTCAACAGAAGGCAAAATGATTGAAAATCAACCAAAATGTATTTCATCTTCGTTACGCAACAAGCGGTAGAGAATTTGTGTCGTCGCCATCCTCCGAACCCCATGAGCGGAGGTGCAAACAAAGGAGCTGCAACCTTTGTCATGTGACACAATTAGTCCCCCTGGCAGGTTTGGTTGAGATTGGATAATTAACTACTGAATGGATCGGCCACAGACATGCAGAGACAGACAGACACCAAATTGCAAATTTCAGGGGCCCCCACTGGGCCACTATTGGGTTTTGCATGAGGCCTCCAAATGACTAACGCTGCCACTCGCCCGGTGTCCATAATTCTGGGTGAATTTACCAGTTTGTAAGGACGGGTTATTCGCTAGTGGATTCAGATGGAATTCTACAAAACAAAAACAAAAAAACAGTCATGTGAGGTCAAAAGGACAAGAAAAATCTTTTATGATCAATTTATGATTTTTATTGGCACAGTAATGTTGACGGCTTGCAAAACACAGCAAACCGATTTTCCTTTGTTGTATTAATCTCCGAACACTAATGCATACAAACAGGCCAAAGCGCGATTATGTGTATAAATATTAATCAACATTGTGATGTTTCTTTTGAGCCAGCGATACCGAAAGCTGGATGGCTACATTGGTATTGTCATGAAAGGTCAAGTTCCTTCACCTTTTCATCTGTCTGTTCATTTTGCTTTCACAAAAATATAAATTACACGAGCTTCCTTGTAAGGCGACATTACAGCACAAAAGGTTTTAGCTAAACCACTCAGAAGTTACAATGTCAAACCACAAAACCAAAACCACTAGTAAGTTATAACATGAGACATTGTCCTGAACCACTTGCAACCATAAAATGCTTCGACGACCTTTGCCATGAACTTGTTGAATGAATCATTTTGAAATACTACTTTGTTGAGCCAAAAATGCTGGGTGGCAAATCGGATTATTTCACGTTCCACTTTGTTGTCGTTTTGGTTCATGTTATTGTAATATTATTTCAAAAATGTGCTTTTATTTATTTATTAAATAAGTCATCGATGTTCATGTTGTGTGCTCATCACATTAATGCGATTTTGCGATGGATCTGTACTGTGGAGGATCATCGGTGAAAAGCCTTACCTATTATGACGTCACGTGTTTTTGAAAATCCCTGGCTTAAAGGTGGAAATCGTTTGTTTTGCAGCATCGCGTGAAGTGTGCAACTTGGATTCAGCAGTTACTTACTGGGACCACACGGCCCTTCTCAGGTACAGCACGGTAAAGGACAGAGTGGCAAACGTCTTCTGTGCGGCAGATACTTGCAACGTCGTGAAGTATCGAAAAACACTCGCTTTTAATGCCATTTTCACAGTGAGCGCACTATACAACACGAGTTTCCAACGTTTAAACGGCATAATGTCACAATTTTCATATTGAAGAGGGAGCACGATGAAAATAGCTTTTGTGAATAGTTGGACAAATTTCTTGTAAAGCAGTGTGCAGTATTTGCAACACTTTTTACACACTGCAAGGTAGGTGGGGAGAGAGATATCGATAGACATGGATCGAGATGGAGATTGATAGAGGTAGAGATGGATAGAGATAAAGATGGAAAGAGAAAGACATGGATAGAGATAGATTGATAGAAATGGGTAGATATTGAAAGAGATAGACATGGATAGAGATAGAGATTGATTCCCAGGCAAAAATGCTACAGTTGGAATGATAGTATATGAGAGATGTGCTCTCATAAACTTTTGTTGGTAACAGGTCCTACTACAGTAGTCTACAGAGAATTACTACAGGAAAGGAATGTTATTTTTGCCTGGGATAGACATGGATAGATATGTTGTTCAAACGCAACTTGTTACAACCAGAGTCGAAAATGAAGTCCCTCGTGCAAGGTAACACCTCGTCACAACGATTTCGTACTTTCCTGACGCAGCATAAAACAATGGCTAAATAGGGCTCAGAGTATTGAGATATCCCAATTTTGTTTCTTGATGATATTGTTATTGGGTTTTATTTGAGCTAAATTAACACTGTTCTGTTATTTTTTTAAAAATTGTTTGAGAAAGTATCTGCAAGTCATGTCAACTGCACAGAAAGTACCCTTAAGAGATGGTGTTTCCATTTCTGTGTGAGCCGGTTATAGTCGTGACTACAAATAACATTAACCCTTTCTGAACATCAACCACACCGGTGTGCATAAAGTATCTCCAGCTTAGGCCTCACCGACAACCTCAGTGCTTTCGTTAACCACAGCAGGTAGATTTTTTCTTCTTCTCCGAGTTGATATAGTCTTGGATCCGAAATTTTGCATCGTTTGGCTGCTTTTCCACCCGGTGTTTGAGCTCTCTGTGGGAACATGGCAATATGTTAGTTATTTTATTGATCTAATGGTCAGTGTGTCCGACCAACAAGGATAAATGTTAAGTAAGTAAATGACATCTGCTCCACCCCTACCAACCTTCCCTACCTCTTCCTGCCTTATTTAGTGCTAAAATTGATCTAGTCCCAGATTTTGTGCTCTCCCCGAATATATTTTTCCCTCCAATATAGCAATTTAACATCGCAAAGCACATCAATCTTATCAAAAGGCAGGTTTGAAGGAAAGTGTGTGGGTTTGGAGGGAGTGTTAAAACAATACAATGTTTTTTTGGGCGGCGGGGTGATGGGGTGGGGTGGATGTTAAAGTAACCTCAAGCATTATTGAATAAAAATGGCTGTTCCTTGCCCAACTATATAAACTTCCATCATGATTCTTCACAGGCAGGGATCAGGCAGGGTGTTGAATCAATGACTACACCGTCTGTCAGATGGGATGTTGAGCCAGGGTCTTGTCTACCAGCATCGTTTGTTGGTGGGCAGGCGATGAAGCATTTCAGGATTGCGGGGGATTGGGAGGGAGGGCAAACTAAAAAACCCCATGAAAACAGTATTTTTCATTTATACAAAAAGGAGCCTTTTCCCTGTGATAAGGGTGCCCCTCCATCCCGAAAAAATGGTCATTTTTCACTATGAAAAGGGCACCCATTCTATTATTTATTAAAATAACTACTTTACCTTGTATAAAGAGTGCCTTTCTCCACTCTTGCTACTTATTTGAGAATTTTGTAATTTTATCGCTCTCCTTCATCTCCCCCCCCCCTCCCCCTTATCTCTCTCTCTTTCTTTCTTTTATGGGGCCCGTCCTGTCCCACCCTCTTACCGTTCCCTTAAATTGAAAGAGCAGGTTGAAGAACTAACTAATTTAGAAGTCCAGGACCATCCGCCAAAGGAACAGCCTTCCGTGGGATTTGAACCCTTTGAGTGAAGAACCAAGTCTTCAAAAACACCCCAAAATTCATCAAACAATACAACAATCAAATAAATACAGCATCTTCGAATACTTAAAGAATAAAAAGATGGGATTCAAACTCAACCTCACCAGTCAGAGAAGTGTTTTACCCACAACCTGCTAGGTCTTCAGATTAAATAATTTTTCAAATGAAGTATTTAATAATCCTTAAATGAAGGGCAAAATGACAAAATTCGAACCTGCCGTGTTTATATCACACATGTTCAACCCACTCGTCTACCTTTCCCCATTGTTACTTAAATTATTTTTTTTTTAATGAAGTATTTAATAATTATCTTTCAACGATGGGTAAAAGGTCGGGATTCTAACCTGCAGCCCTCCGATCGGACAAATAAGTGTTATTAAAGCTCTAACCAGACCACTCACCAAACATGATGGTTATTAAGGTCTGAATAATTTTCGAAATCAAGTCCAGTATTTTATAATCCTTAAATAATGGATAAAAGGATGAAATTCGAACATGCAACTCTTAATTTAACCACACACTCATTAAACCACTAAACCGAACTAGAACGGCACTCATAGAGCGCATAGTCCCGCTTCGTGCGTTCATTCTGAACAAAAATACCATCGTGAACTGAACACGCTACTATTATGGCCCACTCCTATTCTGGCCCGTATACCCGTATCATCCATGACCATGCACCCTATTATGTCACATAGTTTCTTGGCATGGGTTATGAATGTCATAAATTTAATTCTTCACTCGCATCTGATCATCGATCGGATACAACATTTCAGATAAAGATTTCAATTCAACCAATTATGGCTGGAATACCACCTCAGCGATGATGTCATTGTTATTACCCCCATATACCCCACGGGGAGTTGATGACATATGCCAAGTTTAATTTTTTTTTCATTGAGCGATTTCAGCGAAAATTATGTCCAATTTTTTTTCCTTTAATCCAATATGGCTGCCATACCATGTGACCTTTGACATCATAGAAACAAATTATTCTCGATGTTTAAAGTTTTGCATCGATCAGACAAGCGGTTGCAAAGAAAAACATTTTAAAAACAAAAATATATCGACAGATGGACAGATACACAGATGGGGGCATTGCAATTGTCTCACATCTCCTTTGGGGCGAGATTAACAATTCGTCCTCAGACAAACCAACCTTTTCCCGCCGAAATGAATTAATAATCTTCAAACAATACAGGAAAGAAGAAACTTGAACTCGAACCATGAGCAGCATCTCCACATTCATAACGCTGACCCGGTGGGACGGACGTCCGTGCTTGTACCTGTTGTGACGTTATGGAGTGCCGGATGGAAATTCGAACTTGAAGGGCAAAACCTGCACCTGCATGTGCTCGTGTTTGTTGTGAAGGAAGTCATCACTTCCAGGAAAACTGGAACAGTCGATCATCTTGACACAGATGCTTTCGAGCTCAGAGTTAACTATTGTTAGGTCAGGTCAGACCAGATCAGGTCTATGACTTGCTACATGTACCGTGGAACCCTGTACTAACCTGTTTTATGGTCGGGTTGTCGGCAACTAAGCTGTCTGCCCCACCAAGTTTCTTGGTGAGGAGGGTGTATGATATGGACCCCACCAGGATAAAAACAAAACCTGTCAAAGGGTGGAGGAGCTCCTTGTGAGCCAACGGCCATCCATATCTGGTGCCCAACTGTGTCTGCGGACGTCCTCCTGCAGTTGAGTTACTTTTTTATTCGGAGGTTGGCAGGATTTGCCACCATAAAACATTTCATTCCACAAAACACACAAAAAACACAAAAAAAACTGAAAATCCACTCTGGGCAGTTCACGGAATGACGGGATTGAGGCAAGGCCTTTGGGATCCCCATTCTTTGATAAGAAAAGCACGGGGTAACCTTCCTGGGGCGGATGGCAGTGGTGTATTTTGGGGTGGCGCTGAGGTGTCGTCCACCAGATGTTGGTCTCCTTGGGCTAACCCGAGGCGGCCCCTTCGAGTGGGTGCCTGGAATGTCCTATCCCTAAGAGAGGATGATCACCCGACTCTGCTATCATCTGAGCTTCAGCATTTGAACATCGGTATTGCAGCATTCTCTGAGGTTTGGAGACCGGATTGTGGTGAGATCATGGCGGGAGGTTACACCTACTACTGGTGTGGTTGCTCTGATGGTTACCATACCCAAGGAGTTGTTGCAGCTGTGTCCAATAAGCTGACTCCCATGATAATTGAGGTAATACCGGTCATCAAGTGTATTATGAGTCTGAGGATTCGTCACTCCTTG
This sequence comes from Eptatretus atami, assembly GCA_035128595.1. Classification (NCBI taxonomy): domain Eukaryota; kingdom Metazoa; phylum Chordata; class Myxini; order Myxiniformes; family Myxinidae; genus Eptatretus; species Eptatretus atami. The sequence goes on along the minus strand of CM068965.1, from coordinate 41,709,019 downwards.
GGTGTCATTTCCCTGGTCTCCGTATATGTTCCGAATGAGGCGAGTGATCTCACTCTGAAGGAGGCATTCTACGCCACGCTCGAGTCCATGGTTGATCAGTGCCCCAGGTGAGATACTCTTCTCGTCTTGGGGGATTTCAATGCATCAACTGGCACTGATAGGGATGGTTATGAGACATGTGTTGGTTCCCGTGAGTCTGGAACTGTGAACCAGAATAGCACTAAGTTCCTTGATTTTGCAAGAAGTCATGGACGAATTACAGTGGCTGCTTCATGGTTTCAGCACCCACAGGCTCATCGCTGGACTTGGGATTCCAATGCTGGTGGTGTGGCAAAGGAGGTTGACCATGAGCTCGTTGATGGTCGCTGGAGGATGATTCAAAAGTGCAGGGTCTACCGGAGTGCCCAGTTCCTCAATACCGACCACAGGCTTGTTGGAGCATCTCTGATGTTGCAGCTCAAATCCAGGAGAACGGTACCATCCCAGCCTAGGCTGGATGTTGGCGAGCTCAATGATATTCCTGTCAGTGAAGCGATGGGTTGTATTTGCGAGGCAAATAAAATGATTGTCATTGTGTGTGTGTGTGTGTAACACCAATCACGCCAAAACTACTGGGCCAATTGCCACCAAACTTGGCACATGGACCAAGTTCGACCTCATGGTGAACATGGGCTAATGTGTATTGTGTAGCGCCACTCAGTGGTGGTGGCAGAGGGTATTACAAGTCAGCTGGGAGATAACTTGCATTTTACACTGTACATGTCTCCAGAGAGTGGGAAGCCTCAAGCCAACCTCCACTAATCAGGGGAGCAGGGAGGGGAAGGGGTGGGGTGGGGTGGGATGAGGGAGGGGAAAGGATGGGGAGAGGGACCTGACAATGCCAGGCACCCCTGCGAGTACATCTAATATATAAAGCTCATTCTAACCACTCACTGACTCGCTGATATTAACGTTCGGTATTTTCCAGGTGACGTAGAAAGCTGAAATTTTGTGTGCCAACAGACATCGAAGCCGATACACCAGGGAAAAATCACAGAATCAAGGGAAGCGTCTGAAAATGAAAATATACATAAATGAAAATAAATAAATGAAAAATCAAATGCAAGTGAGCGACCTGGGACAATGGAGAAGCACAGGTCATTATTGCTTACAATGTGTAAGCATACCCCGCCAGTAATAAATATAGGCTTTATATATTTGATGACGTACATTGTGGTTGCCTTCTGTAAGCAGCTAATTACTCAAGTAAATCGAGAATTAGTGACAGCTGTAACCAGTTTACAGCTGGAGAAAATTTTGATGTAAATATGGTGAAAGTTTCAAACAAGAAATGGAGAGACGTGTACAAGTATTGTCTAACTACCAGTTATGGTGTAAACTCCTTTGTCTGGTCACGTGACCTGCCCTGAACACACCGAGGATGCACTGGCCGGACGTCTTATTTTCGGACATTTTCGTTGACAGATATTTTCTGATAGTTTTCTGATTTTTCCTGAGATATTGGCTTTAAGCTACATTATTATGCAAAATTTCACCTTTCAAGCCCACCGAGAAAGAACTAAACATTTACAGTATATCAGGGAGTCAGTAGTTAGACAGATATATATATATAATATATATATATATAATATATATATTATATATATATGATACTAGCAGGGTACCTAGCATTGCCGGGTCCCTCCTCCCACCCCTTCCCCTCCCTGTCCCACCCTTTCCCCTCCCTCATCCCACCACACACTCCCCTCCCTCTGGACTCCCAACTCACCCTCCCCCTACCTCCTCCCTCCCCAGTCCCTTTGGACTCCCACCCCATCCCTCCCGACGCCTCCACCCTTCTCCTCCATCGTCCATCCCATCCCCTCCCTCATCCCACCCCATCCACTCTCCTTTCCCACCACACACTCCCCTCCCTCTGGACTCCCAACCCACCCCAGTCCCTCCAGACTCCCACTCCCTCCCTCCGGATGTCCTTCCTCACCCTTCTCCTCTCCCACAAAATAATTTTTGAACGGTTTTTAACCACGTTTGGGAAAAGAATATATAATTAAAATAAAAACTTGCTTTGAATTCCTACCAACCTCTAACTTGCCTCGTCGCCTCTAACTTGCCACGTGTCATGTCAAAATCTGCCCCTTGAGGTACCAATTCATCGGTTAAGGGCAAAGTGAGTCCTGGTATAGATGTTTATCCTCATCGCCATGTAATAAATCAGGGATGTGTTCATTTACCAAGTTTCTTGAAGAGTGCTCGTCAAGTGGCTTAAGTACTCAAGCAAGCACTCCATTCAAAACCATTGATAAGGAACAGCTGGCTTGGCAAGCGCTAGCTAGCTGCTTGGTAACTGAACACACCTCTGGACATCTCGACAGCAAACAGTACTGTTCATGCAAAACGCCTAAAAAAGGAGTGTTTTTTTAATGAAAGATTTCAAATATTAATCATGACATTTTGTTGTAATGAAAACGGACCTCGTTCAGTTATAAATGCGTTGTTTTCGTTTTTAAAATGTACATTAACTCAGAGGTGATGTTGAGAGTATGAAAGTGGACGTGTACATTTCATACAACTTTAAAGTGTACGTGTCCATTTTTCAATATCTCTTGGGAATTTCCCCGGTCTCCCGACTAATTAAATACGGATGCAGGTATTTCACGACAAAGTCAATTTTAATGTTTATTTACTTCAGATAATATGTGAATCACTGTACATGTCCATCAGTTTGTTTATAAGCCTTGAAAAGTCAGGCAAAAAACAAAAAAAAATCTGAACGAAAGACCACGATTTCCTTTCCTCTGCATTATGACAATTTGCGTACCTTCATTGTCCGGTGTATATTAAACCGCTGCCGCAATTGCTGCAAACAAAACAAGCATTACCTCGTTTGAGTTGTAATCAAAATGTTCCTTTGTTTCCTCAAAACGGTACCTTTATTTAATTATAGAAGGCATGTTGTTCAGTCTTCAAATGTGCATCAGAGTCAGCTATGAACCCTCAGAGCTTTGCGGAGTGACTGACTGGAGGGAAAGGCGTGGCCTGCCTAATGGGGGGGTGCTTGTGACGCTGGGGGAGAGAGGGGAAGGCGTGGCTTGGAGAATGGGTGGTGCTTATAACCCACAGATACGAACTCAGCTATCTACCTGTATATTGCTAAAACTCTCATCTTGTATATATGTATGTATATATGTATGTATGTATGTATGTTCCTGAAATACAGCCAAAACGGTACACGATAGCGCAAAAATTTTCGGCCCACCTTACTCACCATTCTCCTGCGGTGTGCAGTATCAAGTTTCGTTCAAATCGGGAAACGAAAAAAAAATATTCAAAAATCAATTCCCCATTCAGTCAAGTACTCCGGGATTATTTGATCAATGCAAACAACCTCAGCGGTATAGTTCGCTGGAGCTATCATTTTTTTTAATTTATTTTGAAATGATGTTTTTTTTTCAACCGCTGTCACAATGGGAACCCAACTGTTCACGGGTCATCCAGTATCTATCTATAATTCCAGCAATGTGTGTGTGTGTGTGTGTGTGTGTGTGTGTGTGTGTTGTGTGTGTGTGTGTGTGTGTTGTGTGTGTGTCTGTGTGTGTCTGTGTGTCTGTGACCCTGTTTCTCGACAACACTGTCCGATCTAATTAAAACTTGCCAGGTATATTGCTGGGGACCTGAGGATGTGCCTTTTCAAGGTTTGATATTAATCGGACAAGTGCTTCCCAAGTTATGGCCATTATTTACAAACCAATGACAAGACACGTTGTTGCGTGGGCGTGGCCGATGGGGAAGGGAAGCTCAGCCGCGTTCGCCATTACAGGTTACAACGTATGGACTTCCGGAGAGTGATGACTTCGTGTATTCTAATAATTTCTCGATTTCTTATGCGCATTTATAGATAAACACAATGGCCCAAGTTACGATCGTTTTCATATTAGACGGTGCATAAATTTCGGTAACATCAGAGTGCTGGTATGCTCCGAACCAGGAAGTAATTTTTTCTCTCTCTTCTCTTTCTTTTTGTTTTTCCTTGCCACGACATTGCGAAAAGGTAAAATACGTTGGCGCTATTGAATAATTGGGTATTAAAACTAAATTGCGAATAATCGTAACTGCGAATAATATGCAACTTCCGGCCACGCACGTCCGGGCACGCGAGAGCGAAGAAACGGCCTGTGGTTGTTGTTTGTTGCTCGCGGTTTGAATATTTTTATTTATTTATTTATTTATTTTTTTTTTTACGGGCACGTACTAGTATATATAAAGATATGTAATCGTTTGTTCCTGATATGTTTCCAAACCCCGAGCAAATTTCCCCAAATTTTCTGTACCCAATTATTTTCACACATGGAAGGTACACATCAAAATAAAACTTTAAATCCTGAATCCAATTGGTGTAAAAAGAACAAAAAAAAAAAACATGAAATAATGGCATCTTCCATGGGCGAGCGTCGTACATCACATGACATACGTATGTGTGCCCCCTATCTTACTTTGGCTCGGGTGTGGCATGTCACTCCTCAGCTGGGAGAGTGGCAGCACGTTGGCTGCTTATGGCAAAATAAACCGATCTTGATCAGGTGAATCAACCAGTAATTACCCCGTGCACGCGAAGCGAGAAGCGGGGTTAAGCAATTGGTTCGCTTCTGTCGGTCGCCAAACATCAGTTTATGATCGAGGAACAACTTGATTTCAATTGAATGTTATATTTTGAACGTGAATCAGAAAACGAACGTGTAGTTTAACAGTACTTTGCCTCTGAATTTGTCCTGATTGCACATGCGCACAGACGAGTGAGATATTTTTTTTTACTTTGCCTGTCTGGCAATCAAACAAAATTGAAAATCATTCTGAACAGGAAACAGTGTGTGTGTGTTTTCATAATTATTTGGATAATGTGTGCGTTAGGCGATACAACTTTTTTGCAACTCCATAGTCCTGTATCATATTCTGATGAGCTTTTGCTAGAAACAATGAAAATCAATGTTTTTTTTGTATTTGTTCAAAAAAGTTCACCCATGACTAACTTTGAATTTGCATGACTTGCATGACCTTAATTGCTCGCTCACAGCATTGATTGCTTCTGCTGATGTTTAGTTTTGATGGCTCTTGTTCCAGTGATTTGTCAAGGATTTCAAAGCAGTCTTGTAGGGTAGTAAGCTTTTTTAAAGTTAAATAAATAATTAAACAGGGTTCTAGTTTTTGGAAATCCACCCAAATGCAACCGAGTATAAAAATTTCAAAGTTAGTCATGGGTGAACTTTTTTGAACAAATACAAAAAAAAACATTGATTTTCATTGTTTTCTAGCAAAAGCTCATCAGAATATGATACAGGACTATGGAGTTGCAAAAAAGTTGTATCCCTACTGTGCGTATAGCTGTTACTACACACATAATTGAAAACTTGGTGTTGGCTTAACGGTTAGGGTAGCTGGCTTAAGATTCTTAGGGTCCTGAGTTCGAGCCCCTGTCGTGCCACTGAAATAACACCAGGTGGGTTGATTCAGCCTCTCATCCTTCCGAGGTCGGAAAAATGAATACCAACTTATTGGAGTAATGAGCTATTGGAGTATCCTGTGTCGGAGTGGTGATCCATCCAGGACTGTGGTCCTAAGCCAAACGAAACTGCCTCGGCAACCCAATGTGCTTCATGGTTATGAAAGGAATGGTTATTATTTACACATAATGGACCTGCATGGCATCTGGAATCCTGACATTTCACTGATGTAACCAATATTCCCAAGGAGGGTGAAAACTCCACACATATTAAATCACCAAATCAGCAATAGCGACCAGAACTTTGGCAAAATGCCATTTAAACATGGAAAGAAGACAAGTCATTGCTTTTACTGGGCAAGAAAACCCGCAGTGCGATATCAAATCAAAATAAATAAATTTGACATATGTTGCACCAGATGCATGCTCAACAAACAGAGGTAAATATCGCAGTTATTAAGAGCAAAGAGTTGGTGATATGATTGCTGCAATCGAACTCGTAATTCATTCGGCCCTTTATTTCCCTCCTCAAATTCACCGAGTAGTCCATCTGCCGGTGGATTATAAGATGGGTTATGCTGTACAGCACGGTAACAAGCTCCCGTTGAAGGTCTGCTCCTCTCCATCAAAACTGTGTCTCTAGCAAACAAGTCCCAAGGGGGTCGAGCCGTGCAAAATTGGTGACTCGGTAGCAGGTGAGATACCCGCAAATGAATTTCCTGCCGCACGGGGACCAATGAGTCTGCAAGAACTAAATAAACCAAATCCTTCTGCCCATCCTGTTGGGATCTCCGTCCTGTATCAATTTTGGGGCAAGCTTTCAGGCTTGCTGATGCTCTCGGCAGGGTGTATGGAAAATGTCCACGGAGAAGCGTTATCTTCAGGATGTTTGTCAAATCGTTTATTATCCCAATGCACGAATTCCTACAACATTTGTAACAACTCATGGGAGCTTTTGGTGAAGCTTTGTTCCAATTCATTGGGTTAGAAAGCATAAATGTTTGGGTTGTGTGCTTTTTCTTGTGAGTCCTCAACCGGTTTCACCGCAGGGGACTATATGTTTGCTCTCCGTCTGTCCGTCCCACCTGTGGTTTTTCAGACTTTTTCCCCCCCATAGCCTTTAACATAATCAACTGAAACTTGGTACATAGCTTGATTATGATAAGTTACAAAACAAGTTCGATTTTCAGGGTGTTTCATCAATTTTTTAGAGTTATTCCCTTTTTGGACTTCAAAAATGTCACTTCAGTGGGGACATGGATTGCAACTCTTGTTCTACTTCTTCTTCTTCTTCTTCTTCCTTTAACGGCCCAAATTATTGCTACCTTGTGGGATTGGCTGAGGTTGAGAGTGGGATTGGGGAGAGGTACGGTTCTCTCACAAGTCTTTCGGTAACTGGCTAGCCTGAGTGCGACATTCGACTGTGGCAGGAATTCGTAATTTGTTTTGTGTCCCAGCGATAACTCACTTACTCTTCGAGAAAGGCACCATGGGATATTTAATGACCTCTACTAACGCCTCCAGTGCTGATCGACTGGTCAGCTGACTTAACGGCCCTCGGGGCCCTCGGATGGACGGACGCACGCATCGATGCCTCACCCTGGATACGAAACACCATGGTAACAGCTTATCGCTGGGTCGAGATTCAAACTCAGCCTCGACAGCTCAGAGGTGAGTACGCACACCTCCAAACTATATTATCAGCCCTGTTTATCATATTTGCAATAGTGCGTTTTGTGGGATAGTAAAGAGGAATACAACTTGATCTTGATAAGCAAGTAAGGAGAATATCAACATAAAAACTATTTTTTTCTTCTTCTTTAGCATTAATAATGTTATTGTTCTTTATGATTATGTATTTTTCCCTTGAAAAAACAAACAAACAAACTGATGTGTCGGTTTGTTACAATGATATATGTGTGTACATGTTGTACAATTCAACTTTGCTTTCAACCTCACAGCCCAGTGACATCATAAATTATGCGACATACCAGCCTTGAAAACTGCTCAATATCTCCATTGAATTAGAGCTGAGGACTTGTTAACAACCAACATGAATTTTCCAAACACATATGTTCGTGTCACATGCATGAAGGGAACACGACGGGCAGATGATGTAAACCTACTTTGCAATTGCAGTGAATGCCAGCTCCACATTCAAGCCAGTTTTGGCGCTCGTCTCCATGAAAGGGATGCCATACTCCTGGCAAACAGTGGTGCACAGACAGAATCCTGGGATGAAATTCTCTTTTGATGCCAAAATTATTGATAGCTTCAAAAAGTAGTTGTAGCGAAGAAATACTATGATTTGAAACAATACAGAGCATGGCCTTGGTTGTAAAGACATGTTTGAGCTCCAGTTCCACAATCTTTTTCGACAAAAGGCAGAAATAAATTCATTGGCCTTGCAGACTGCTACAACAGAGTTTTGTTATGGAATAAGAGTTCCCTTACAAGGAACTTGGCCATTACCAGACTTGGTCGCTTAATGGTTAGAGGTTTAAACTCTAAGACTATGTGGTCGACGGTTCAAACTGAGTCTGGGTCGACGACGTCGCCCAGTCATACCAAAGACTTTAAAAATGGCCTGTGCTGCTTTCTTGCTTGAGCTCAGCATTTTAAAAAGGAAGGAGCACGGACAAACTACTATAGATCAGGCATTGATGGGCCGAATGGCCTCCCATGTTAAAGTTCCTTGCAAGGGAACTCCCATTATTATATTACTAGCAGGGGCTACCCA
>CM068965.1:41644598-41688328 GCA_035128595.1 Eptatretus atami | reverse complement strand
CACGGAGGGAGGTCAGGGTCGCTCTGTCCTCCTTAAAACTCCTCGAAGCAGCCACCGTGAAACTCCAGAACCCTGTGCAGTCACCGTGAAAGCAGACTCGACCCGTTACAGCCACATGAAACTCCAGAACCCCGTGCAGCCACCATGAAAGCAAACTCGACCCTTACAGCCACCGTGAAAGCAAACTCGACCCTTACAGCCACCATGAAAGCAAACTCGACACCTTACAGCCACGGTGAAAGCAAACTCGACCGTTACAGCACCATGAAAGCAAACTCGACCTTACAGCCACGGTGAAAGCAAACTCGACCCGTTACAGCCACCATGAAAGCAAACTCGACCCTTACAGCCACCGTGAATGCAAACTCGACCCGTTAACGCTACCGTGAAAGCAAACTCGACCCGTTACAGCCACCATGAAAGAAACTCGACCGGACCCCCTTTTTACAGAGTCTCGGAGATTTATTGGCCTCTCTCCACGGGAGGGGCCCTTGGCGAAAACGCACCTCGCTATCCGCCTCTGATTGGACAGGGTCCTCCGGCTCACCTTTCCGGGGCGGGACCTCGGCTCCTGCCTGGAGACCCGTTACTCCTACACGTGGCTTTGCTCTCGACGAGTAACAGTGTCAGCACCGCGAAGGTCATCGTACAAGAGTTACAACGTTCGTGGGAGCCGAGAACTGGAACCGCGAGACCCCTCTCGGCAAGTCAAGGTACGAGCAGCCAGCGGGTGGTGATGGAGCGTGATGGGCCGAAGGGGTCATGCAGATGGGATGGTTTATTAGATGTAATAACCTAACTAAAAGAAATTGCAACGCACGCCTTTGATTCTCCCACTAAGCAAAAAGGAAGGGGATCTGACTACACACATACTTAACGACATAACTGACTTTGGGACATCTGTATGTTGAATGCAAATGGTTTCCAGATCCGTAACAATATGTATATCTGCATGAACGAAACTCTCCCTTTGTCCGTGGTGTTATCTTCAGCTTGTATTCTGTTTCCAAGTCCCTGGGGACCGACCCAAAAGATTTCAAAAGGTAACTACCTGAAATTTATGACATCTTGAATTTGCCACTACTGAGAACCCCTCCATTCCACCCAGCCCACCCCTTTGTTTGTAAACATTGTCGAGGCTCGTATAAGAGCTAACACACTGAACGTATAACAAAGGGAGCAGGAGACAAGAGGGACGGGACAGGGAAGGATAAAACAGTGGAACAGAGACATTAGGAGATTTGTGGAAGGCAAAGGGATGGGGCGGGGAACACGGGGTAATACAAGATGGACACTACAGGGACTTCAGGAAGGAAAACGGGGAATTTGAAGGGATGGGTATGGGGTGGATTAATGGGGGTGGAAAAGATCATGTTTTTGGATGGAGGAATAAGGGATGGTGGTGAACAGCTGTTTTGAAGAACCTGGAGGGAGGAGTGGAATTGAAGAGAGTGTGGGAGTTGTTCCAAAGGTGGGAAAAAATAAGAATGATAGCGTGAAGGTGAGCAGTGATTTTTGATTTTGGCAGTTTCACCAGAAGGAAGTTGCTGGCGGACCTTGAGCGCCCTGCAGAAATATGGAGGGGACAGATCACAGACAGAGCTAGGGTGGGGGCGGGGGGGGGGCGCAGAGAGGAGACGGTTGAAGACAGAAAGACCATCGACATGCCAGTAGTGAGAGCATGAGAGACTTCATCATGGGAGATACCAACGATCCAAAAAGCCTTGTTTTTCCACAGCATGAAGCCAAGAAAAGTGTGAGGTGGGAGCACCAACCCAGAGGGGAGAGCAGTACTCCATCAGGCTGCGAATGAAAGCTTTGTACGTGGTCAGGAGCTCAGGTGTGCCAAGGAAGAACTTTGCACGATGGAGGATGCCCAGTCGCGACTGGCTTTGGAGGCCAGCTTGGAATTGTGGCTTTTCCAAGAAAGATCATGGCAGATAGTGAGGCCAAAAGCTTGAATGGAAGGACTTCTTCAAGTGGATTGTTGAGAAGTAGATGGGGGGGGGAGGGGGAGTTCAGACGGTCCTTTAGGCGAGACAGTGAGAGTGTGAGACCCCTTACCCCCTTTCGCAATTCCTCTCCTCCTGACTCCTACCATGCATAGTCTAGTCTTTCTTTTTAAAACGTCTCAAACCTTCCATTCGTGTCACCATGACAGCTCAGCTGGAGTTGAAAAAGCACGCGATAATCAAGAGATTGCCTATTATGTCTCAACAAAGGAGGTCAAAACTGTTTTCCGCTTTCCACATAAACACGATGGTGTGTCATCACCTGTCCCTCCCACCGTTATATGGGTCTTTCATAATTTCTTCTCCTCGTGCTCTGGCCCATACACAAAGGCCCAGCTTATTAACGGAGCATACTTAGTAATCACTCAGTTCATTATCATCCACTCACTCCCGTTTCATCACAGCAGTGCCTGACACAAATACATCCAAATCATTTTTTTTCCACCACCGAGCCATTGATGGTACATGTGTAGCACGATGAGTGATAAAGTAACTTAAGGCCAAGCCCCCCCCCTCCCCACCCTTGTTCTCACGAGTCCACAAAAAAAAGTCTGGCAAAGATGAAAAAGTTACATTTTGCCCTACATTTACAACACTCTTTCTCCATTGCAGCGTTGCTGCTGCTTTATGACATCACCAACAGACCTTCCTTTGAAAACATCCGTGTAAGCAAAGCACCTGATGTCTGCTCACAGTTCACTGCAGTGTTCATCGTGCATACTTTACCAGCTTGATGTGTGTGGTGCTGATGATTTCGCTTTCTGAGTAACCGCTTCTGAGTTCTCCGTTTGAAGGAAGCTTTTTAAAAAGAAAGAGAAAAAAAGAGCAATCAGAGTTTGCAGACCCTCACCAAGGACTTGTTTTGTGTGGTGCATGGTGTGGCGTTTATGTACTGGTGTATTACGTAATTAATAAGAGACATGATGAGAACTGTCACTTTATAACTGCTGGCAGTGATGACCGGGTACCAAAGACGTCTGCTTTGATGCAACCCAACTTTGAGCGGACACCTGACCGTGACCCATGACGTTTTTTTTTATTGTTATTCAATGAATTCAGAATGGGATTAAAATAAATTCAATTCAAATCAAATGGAAGACCAAATAGGTACAGTCCTGCATTGGAGTCATCAGGAAGAACCTGGATAGGATTCGGGTTCCAGCTGCTACTCCTCTACCCTCAAACGTATCCAGGCACAGCCAAGTGAGCTTTATCAACAAAAAAAAAAAAGAACCTAGAATCAAAAAATTAAATAATTATGGCTGCCAGACCATGTGTCGGATCAAGTTGAAATTTAAAATATGTATTCCCCATCACCTTTAGATCATAATTGTGAAGTTCACGTTGATTGATTAAGTGGTTCCAGAGAAAACATTATTTAATATTTTCTCTCAATCCAATATGGCTGCCAAACAATGTGACATCAATTATTCCTTGTATCCCATGGCTTGGGGGAACATTTTTGTGAAGTTTCCCCTCGATCTGTTTTACCGTTCTGGAGAAGATGATTTATATAGGTTTTAGGGTAAATCCAACATGGCTGCCAAACCATGTGACCTATGATGTCATATGTGTGAACCTTTTGTTCCTCATGGATAGGCGGTCATACGTGTAAAGTTTTGCTTTAAACTGATCAGCCATTTCAGAGAAGATTTTTGAAGGTGTTTTTTTAAATAAAATAAAACAATGTGGCTGCCGAATCACATGACCGATGCGTCAAAAAAAATTTGGTGGACCATTTTTATCCCTTGATGACCTCAAAAAATTTCTTCCTGATCGGATGTAGTGTTCTTTCAATTATGTAAATAATGCAATAATGACGCCATAATGAAGGAACCTATGACGTCATAAAAAAATCACACTCATTCCTCATGAGGAGTACTTGGTATGTGTCAGTTAAATTTTTCCTTGGTGCGGTTTGAGAGATAGAGGTCCAAAGTTTTTTAGTTTTTCCAATATGGTTTGCAATACGACGTGACCTATGACGTCATAATTATCATTAAAACATTCTACATGAGTAGTTACTCAATGGTAAAATTTAGTCTCAATCAGACAGCGGTTGTGGAGAAAAGCACTAAAGTTCTGTGTGGACACAAACAGACGGACCCAAGTGCAACACCCTCTCCTTCGTGAGGGGAAAACTGGGAATTTGTAAAGAGAGGGTTGGGGGATTAATAAGCGGTAGAAAAATAAATGGTTTTGGATGGGGGTTGATCCGAGATGGCAGTAACAGTCTTGAAGACCTGGAGGGAGCAATTAGATTGAAGAGGATGTGGAGGTTGGTTCCTCAAGTGGGAAAAAAAGAGGAACAAAAAGGTGGAGGTGAGCAATGATTTTGGATTTTGGGAGTTTCACCCAGAAGGGGGTTGATGGTAGACTGCTGCACCCTGCAGATACCTGGGGAATAGAAAGACAGAGAGACCACTGACCTGTCTGGAATGTGAAATTGGTCGGCCCATTGACTCAGCTTCATTTGGGAGATTCAATGACCTTGAAGGCTTTAGTTTCCACGGCATTACTTAGATCACAAGCAAAACGTATGTTTTGTCCCTCCCCCTCCCCACCTCACACCTCCAAGCCCCTACAATGTGATAAACTGGGTAAAATATGGTCTTATCGGGGTCACCTCTACATTATGTAAGCAAAGGTGAAGGGGAAAGGGAAAAATAAATGATGAAGAGAAGGGAAAAAGGGAGGGTGGAGAAAGCAAGTGTAAGGAGTGTTGGGTGGGGTGGGGGGGGGATGGGGAGGTAGGAAGGTAAAAAGGCTATATGAATGTATGTGGTAGGGGGCTCTGACTCCGTTCTGCTATTGTTCAGTAATGTACATAGTATGACATGCGCATCAGGGGAAAGAGGTGCTGACTCAAAAGGGTTGATGACAATCGTGTATCACAGCAGACAGCAGACCCTCAGAGGTGAGTACAAAGACAGCACCAGCCCAGACAGTCAGCCCAAAGAAAGCTCCCATGCCCACAGATACAGCCTGCGACAGTCATTCCGGAACAACATTGAGACAGGCATTGTATCGCCACAATAGCCTGGGATAGCAATGTGAGAGTCGCAAACAGCAGACAGCCCATGATGCCTCGTCAGTGCCGTGCAGCAACAGACAGCCTTGCCGACCGACACGATCAGTTTCCTCTGCGTCTCAACACTTCATATGGAAAACCCACACACACACACACACACACACACACACACACACACACACACACCACACCTGCACACTGTCAGTTTCCTGTAATATTGTGTTCCTGACTGAGTCTGCTGCGATACATTGTGTAAGCGATAGCACTCACTGGTACCAGTTCCATAGTGTGCCTTTTCAGTGGTCGTGTATTATTTACTGCCTCTCCACTTCCTGTGAACCCCATATCCATTATTTATTAAACTTGTTTCTCTTTTAAAACCGTTGTCGTATATTTTGAACTGCAGTTTCGTTCTCCAGCCAAACAACACCCCCCCCCCCCCTCCGCCATTAAGCCAACCGTGCTCACTTGAACACTTCCATTTAAAGTTAATTCAAGGTGGGGCAATTCCATATAGATTCCTACACAGATTGAAGTAATTAAAGGTGGGGTAGACCTATCACAGTTAGGGAGACCAAAGGTCTGTTTACAATAATTGTCGCATTCAAGAGGTGTCCGTGATAACGGTCACTATGACCGAAGGTTTTTACAAGCTCTGCAGATCGCCAATATGGTGTTTAGTATTACTGCATTCAAAGTTACATGGAATCCCACATCCCCAAGGCCACCCAACACTCGCCAAAAATAGAAGGATTGTTCATACAGGAAGGCAGAACGCGCGGAAATGTTTACTTCTACAACTAAATGCGTTTATTATAGGTTACGAGGAAAAAAAAAAGCCCCTCAAAAATGATCGGTACGTTAGAATTATTTTATTCGAAGCAATTCAGAGATTGCGAACGAGTGTGTTTTGGTAAGCAAGAAAAAGCGTTATTGTCAAAAACAAACTACGTGTCATGTTACCTATTTTCTATTAATCTGGAACCTTTTCATTTGAAGGGTACAGCCTCGGAGCAATGCCAAAAGCTATGAGCCTCGACCTTAGCGTCAGGTGTGGCTATATATCTTCTTTAATTTAATATAGACATTGCACGATAGCTAAATGAACACTCCGTTTCTACCTCTGGCCGTGTTACAACATCACGTTGCAGCGAATTTACCTCCCGCGCCTATGTATTTGTTGTTGTTTTTTTTACGCATCTGTACCAATCCGCCATTGCAGGCCCGTTGCAAAGTCACCATCCACATTTTCCAAATAAGAAGAGAACGTAATTAGTCTTTCATGGAAACATCATTTTCTTGGAGGTTTTTTTATAAGACGGAGAAAAAAATTGACCATCGTGAAGCAAACAGTACGTGTTAAAAGATTGCCTTCAAAACCTCTAAATCGTCTTTTGAAGGGGACAACACATCACACAAAACAAATCACAACCCACATTGTGTTTTATATGGTAGATGGAGGTAGAGAGATGAAGACGCTAAAATAAATAATCTGGGACAGGACTATGCGATTAAAGGACGGTAAGGGGTTACAAGCATTATAGTAGACCAACATTAGTTTTGGTGCCTTTTTAAAGATTCCCATGGGGATCAAAGGTTAAAATGGGACAAACACAACACACAGTTATCGCGGCTTGCCAAGCATTTATTAGTCAAAAGCAATCCAGACAAGACATGGTACAAACCATACCTTCCATAGCCAGACTAAAGCAGGTTAAACATTGTCTTCGTCTATAATTTGGCAACGATTTTGCGATCACATTGGTGTGTCGTAGGAAACCTAAGCCATTTTTTTATTTGCAAACTACAGTAGGTCATTTATATGCAATGATCTCACCTCTGACCTATTCGCAAGTCTATAGAAGAGAATATGACTGATAATGATTTGTAACAATGGATTTCTAACCTTATCATTATTGGGGAGTACTAATATTTTATGGTGATTCATTGGATCAATATAATTTCCATGATGCGATTCTGCACAAATTTGTTTTGCTTTTCGTTGGAGGGGAGACAACCAGACAATTGAGAACCGAAATGGTGAGGTCACGCAGCTTGAAGCAAACCTTATCAATGCCTTAAGGTACTGATAATCCACTTTGGTCTTGTTTCTCTGTTACAAAGTCTCAAGAGATCAGCAAAGCCGAGTGGGATCTCCTCCGAAGAGAAAACCGGCTGCTAGGTGGAGGAAAGAAAGTGACGTGCAACACCATCGGAAAGAAGATGAGAATGATAGCTTTTGATGGAAAGGAATAGAAATGAATATTGAGCTTTACCATCTTTTGCAGACCAAGATGCTTTGAGATGTTCAT
Source organism: Eptatretus atami (assembly GCA_035128595.1). NCBI lineage: Eukaryota > Metazoa > Chordata > Myxini > Myxiniformes > Myxinidae > Eptatretus > Eptatretus atami. Next base: position 41,680,973 of record CM068965.1, on the reverse strand, counting down.
GATGTTGTCTTTCACAGGGGAAATAAATGAGAAATCAAGACATTACAGGACACCACGAAGCTTAGCACTGAGATTGCATGATGTTTAATATATGTTTAGCTATAAACGTAATGTATATGTGTCAGTGTTCCCTCAAAAGTTGATGGCTTTTGTCAACATAGTAGCGTTCAATCGGTAACATCCGTCAATGGCAAAGGGCAGTCGATCGTAGCCGGCATTTGCATGTTTAATGACTGCATTCGGATGTTTATTGGAGATAATCGTTTTCCAAAACTCAAATTCACCTCCCACCACCCACTGAACCCATTGGCCACCCCTCACCATCTGTGCTGCTTCAGGCCTCGGCTTGACTGAGATCCACGGAGTACGCGCAGCAAATGTGGTCATGATGTTGCTTGAAACAAGGTGGATGCTTCCATCCTACAACCAGTAAATACATATGGATTAACACGAGGGCGGTAGTGTGTACCGTAAAAGGGCTGCGACTCATTGTGGGTTTTTCATTCTTTCAATTTAATTGTAGGTCTCAAAAACATTTAGTTATGTTCATTGTAAATCAGTCAAGATTAGTATATGTTCCCCTTTGTAAATAGATTCTGATTCCGTTTGTGTCGAGCTTTCTAGTCTGGCATTCGAGCTGCGCTCAGTGGCTTGCTAAGCAGATGTAAATTTCAAAATTTTTCGTGCAATTTAAATAGATGTTTATAATTACAGTTATCGTCCTTTTCTTTCCCACGTCCCAGGGAGACATGAGGCCGAAAGGGCTGTGAAGAAGATGAGGTAAAGACTCGCCAAGTAATTTGATGATGACACCATTTATTAAAAATAGATATACGGTGGAGCATAATTTTTAAAATTTTTTTTCAAGCATTTCCAATGCTCCCAAGGTTACCGACATCCCATAGTGCAGATTGAAAGCCGATTGAGATTCTTGCACTTCGGTGGACTCGACGGTTCGTGTACTCGGTCCGATGTCAGGTATCTGGTGACGCACGAGCTGCGGTTACTCTGACGCATTGGTCTGAAGTGGCAGACTTCCCTGCCATGGACATGTCAAAAGGCATTGCATCTGGATATTGGCACTTCCTTCCCTGCTCCCCTCTCCAACTCCTGTAAATATGTACCAGTCATGACGGTGTAGTCTCAAAGGCTTAAAGGGATCACATGTGTGGCGGCACCTTTCCATGGCAACCAGTTATTTCCACCGCGAACTCATTCCTAAAGGGTTGGCAATACTGATGAAATGGACCTGTATCGAACCGAAATGGTCGAAATGACATTATTAGTCAGGGTATTGTTATCAGGAAGCGTCTCTTATAATGGATTTTGTTATAAATAAACGTACTTCTGATCGGGCAAACATGTTTGATTTGTCCAATTTAAAAAAAAATAATAATATATTTCAAACTCCGATCTTAATGAATGGTAAAATAAAGAGCCTTTTCATTGATCCCTTTTGATATATAATATATATATATATATATATATATTATATATATATATATATATTGTATGTATAAAAATTCTACCATAAATTAGGTACCAACCTTCAATTGCAATTTTATAAACACTGTCAATGGCCAACCGCGTTGTGAAATGTATATTTAGATTTTTGGGGGTGATGCCACTCCTAAGCTCCTGCACAGGTGGAAGTGCCATTTTTATTTTATTTTCGGAGAAAGGGAAGGATGTTTGTTAGTGGGGGGGGGGGGGGGAGGGTTGAGGATTTGTTGTTGGTCATAACAAAAGTTTCATCAATACAATGACCAGTCCCCAAATCTTAAACTCGATTTTTGCTTGGTTAACCAGACTCGGCGTTTGTAATGGTTAGAGCATTCGAGCGTCTGCCCGGGTCTGAGAGATGAGTGTTTCGAAATTCCAACGCAAGTACATATCCAAAGACTTTAAAATGGTACGTGCTGCTTCCTTGCTTGATGCTCAGCGTTTACAAAGGAAGGCACTGGATGAAACGCCATAGGTTGGCAAACATTGCGTAGGTCATGGCCTACATCTAAACTGTATACATATTTTAAAGTGTTTGTACGTCTTGTACATTTTTCTTTCACGCCGACCGTAGCATCCAGATGCCCCAAATTTTGTGTGTATGCAAATCAGAAATCGGGAGGTTATTAAACCTTCCACTCATTGGCTTAACGTCCATTTTGACCGGTCACAATGGCTGCTAATTAAAGTGTACATTGGAATGTGGGGTCAGGCCAGTGCTGTCAACCAGGCCCACACGAAAAGGGTGTCCACCATGGAGCCATTAACCCTCATAGCTTTTCAATCGTCCAAACGACCGTCTTAAAACCATCGCCGGAAAACTCACACGCAGCTGAGGCAGCGCTGGTACGTCGTCCCACCCCCCACCCCCTCCCAAGCAGTACTGGGTAAGCCCCCTGCTAAGTAATATAATATGGGGTTCCCTTGCAAGGAACTTTAAGCATGGGAGGCCATTCGGCCCATCAATGCCTGATTTATACGTAGTTTGGTCCAGTGCATCCTATCCTTTTTAAAATGCTGAGGCTCAAGCAAGGAAAGCACACAGCGCCATTTTTAAAGTCTTTCGTATGACTGGGCGACGTCCGTCGAACCCAGACTACAGTATGAACGTCGACCACATGTCTTAGAGTTTAAACCTATACATTACAGCGACCAGTTCTGTAATGGCAAAGGTTCCTTGTAACGGGAACCTTATTCACAAAAAAACTCCTGTTTGTAGCAGTCTGCAAGGCATGAATTTATTTCTGGCCTTTTGTCGAAAAAAAAAGAAAAAGATAAGAGGGTAGGAGAGAAAAAAGAGATGTGAACTGAGCTCAAAACATGTCTTTACAACCAAGGCCATGCTTCTCTGTCATTGTTCAAAATCCATAGTATTTCTTCGCATACAACTATTTTTGAAGCTATCATAATTTTGGCATCAAAAGAAATTTCATCCCAGGATTCTGTCTGTGCACACTGTTTCGCAGGAGCTATGGCCATCCCTTTCATGGAGAACGAGCGCCAAAACTGGCTTGAAATGTGGAGCTGGCATTCACTGCAATTGCAAGTAGGTTTAATCATCTGCCCGTCGTGTTCCCTCATGCATGTGACACGGAACATATGCTGTTTGGAAATTCATTGTTGTGGTTGAACAAGTCCTCAGCTCTAATTCCATGAGATATTGGCACGTTTTCACAGGCTGGTATGTCGCATAATTATGATGTCACTGGCTGTGAGGTTGAAAGCCAAAAGTTGAATTGTACACATGTACAACACATATATCAGTATGTAACAAACCGACACATCAGTTAGTATTGTTTGTTTTTTCAAAAGGAAAAATACATAATCATAAAAGAAACAATAACATTATTAATGCTAAAGAAAAGAAAAAATAGTTTTATGTTGATTATTCTCCTTACTTGTTAATCAAGATCAAGTTGTATCCTCTTTACATCCCACAAAACGCACTATTGCAAATATGATAAACAGGGCTGATAATACTAGTTTGAGGTGTGCGTTACTCTCACCTCTAGCTGTCGAGGGCTGAGTTTGAATCTCGACCCAGCGATAAAGCTTGTTACCATGGTGTTTTCGATCCGGTGAGGCAATCGTATGCGTGCGTCCGTCCATCCGAGGGCCCCGAGGCCAGTTAAGTCAGCTGACCAGTCGATCAGCACTGGAGGCGTTATTAGAGGTCATAAATATCCCATGGTGCCTTTCTCCTGAAGAGTTAAGTGAGTTATCGCTGGGACACAAACAAATTACGAATTCCTGCCACAGTCGAATGTCGCACTCAGGCCTAGCCAGTTTACCGAAAGACTTGTGAGAGAACGTACCTCGTCCCAATCCCACTCTCAAACCCAGCCAATCCCACAAGGTAGCAATTAATTTGGCCGTTAAAGGAGAGAAGAAGAGAGAAGAAGAAGTAGAACAAGCGTTGCAGATCCATGTCCCCATGAAGTGACATTATTTGAAGTCCAAAAGGGAAATAACTCTAAAAAATTTGATGAAAACACCCCTGAAAATTCGAACTTGATTTTGTAAGCTTACATAAAATCAAGAGCTATTACAAGTTCAGTTGATTATGTTAAAGGCTACTGGGGGGAAAAGTCTGAAAAACCATCAGGTGGGACGGACAGCAGCGGAGAGCAAACATATAGTCCCCAGCGGTGAAACGCGAGTTGAGGACTCGAACAAGAAAAAAGCACACAACCCAACATTATGCTTTCAACCCAATGAATTGGAACAAAGCTATCACCAAAAAGCATCCCATGAGTTGTTCAAATGTTGTAGATTCGATGCATTGGATAATAACGATTTGACAAACATCCTGAAGATAAGCTTCTCCGGACATTTTTCCATTACCACCCTGCCGAGAGCATCAGCAAAGCTGAAAAGCTTGCCCCAAATTGAAACAGGAACGGAAGATCCCAACAGGTATGGGCAGAAGGATTGGTTTATTTAGTTCTTGCGACTCATGGTCCCCGTGCTGCAGGAGAATTCATTTGCGGGTACTCACCTGCTACCGAGTCACCATTTTGCACGGCTCGAGCCCACTTGGGACTTGTTTGCTAGAGACACAGTTTTGATGCAGAGGAGCAGACCTTCAACGGCGAGCTTGTTACCGTGGCTGTCAGCATAAACCCATCTTATAATCCACCCGGCAGATGGACTACTCAGTGAATTATGAGAGGGAATATAAAGGGCCGAATGAATTACGAGTTCTGCCAGCCAATACATATCACCAACTCTTTGCTCTTAAACTGCGATATTTACCTCTGATTGCTTGAGCAATGCATCTGGTGGCAACATATGCAAATTTTTTATTTTGATTTGATTCGCACTGCGGGTTTTCTGCCCAGTAAAAGCAATGACTTGTCTTCTTTCCAATGTTTAATGGCATATTTTGCCAACAAGTTCTGGTCCGCTATTGCTGGATTTAGGTGATTTAATATGTGATGGGAGTTTTCACCCCTCCTGGGAATCATTGGTTACACAGTGAAATGTCCAAGATTCAGATTGCCATGCAGTCCATTATGTGTAAATATAACCATATCCTTTCGATAACATGAAGCCACATTGGGTTTTGCCGAGGCAAGTTTCGTTTGGCTTAGGACCACAGTCCTGGAATGGATCACCAACTCCCGACAGCAGGATACTCCAATAGCTCATTACTTCCAATAAGTTGCGTATTCATTTTTTTTCCGACCTTCGGAAGGATGATGAGGCTGAAATCAACCCACCTGTGTTTATTTCAGTGGCACGAACACGGGGCTCGAACTCAGGACCTAAGATCTCGCCAGCTACCCTAACCGTTAAGCAACACCAAAGTTTTCAATTATGGTGTGCTAGTACAGCTATACCGCACACAATTATTCCAAATATTAGAAACCACACACACTGTTCCTGTTTCAGAATTGATTTTCAATTTTTTTGTTTGATGCCAGACAGGCAAGTAAAAAAAATATCTCACTCGTCTGTGCGCATGTGCAATCAGGACAAATTCAGAGGAAAGTACTGTTAAACTAAGTTATTCCTGATTCACGTTCAAAATATAACATTCAATTGAAATCAAGTTTATATATACTGATGTTTGGCGACCGACAGAAGCGAACCAATTGCTTAACCCCGCTTTCGCTTTCGCGTGCACGGGGTATATTTACTGGTTGATTCACCTGATCAAAGATCGGTTTATTTTTGCATAAGTAGTGCACTCTAGCTGAGGAGAGAAGTGACATGCACACCGAGCCAAAGTAAGATAGGGGGCACACATACGTATGTCATGTGAGTTAGATACCTCGCCCATCGGAAGATGCAATATATATCATGTATTATATATATATATATTGTTCTTTTTACACCAATTGGATTCAGATTTAAAGTTTTATTTTTGATGTGTACCTTCCATGTGTAAATAATTGGGATAGAAATTTGAGGGAAATTTGCTCAAGGGGTTTGGAATATCAGGAAAAACGATTACATATCTTTATTATACTAGTATACGTGCCCGTAAAAAAAAAAATAAATAAATAAATAAATAAAAATATTCAACCGCGAGTCAACAAACAACAACCGACACAGGCGTTTTTCGCTCTCGCGTGCCCCGGACGTGCCGTGGCCCGGAAGTTGGCATTTATGCAGTTTAGATTATTCGCATATATATAGTATTATATTACCGCAATTAATTAGACGCCAACGTATTTTACCTTTTTAATCGTGGCAAGGAAAACAATAAGAGAAGAGAAGAGAGAGAAAAAATTACTTCCTGGTTCGAGCATACCAGCACTCTGATGTTACGCGAAATTATGCACGTCTAATATGAAAACGATCGTAACTTGGGCATTGTGTTTATCTATAAATGCGCATAAGAAATCGAGAAATATTGAATACACGAAGTCATAAACAATCTCCGGAAGAAATTAAAAAAGTTGTAACCTGTAATGGCGAACGCGGCTGAGCTTCCCTTCCCCATCGGCCACAGCCCACAGGCAACAACGTGTGCTTGTCATTGGTTTGTATAAATGGCCATATCTAGGAGATTGTCCGATTAATACTCAACCTTGAAAAGGCACATCCTCAGGTCCCCAGCAATATACCTGGCAAGTTTTAATTAGATCGGACCAGTGGTTCGTCGAGAAACAGTGGATACACAGACACACACAGACAACACACACACACACAAACATCACCAGTACCACACACATTGCTGAATTATAGATAGATACTGAGTAGATTATATAGACAGCGAGTTGATAAAAAACATCATTTCAAATAAATTAAAAAAAGATAGCTCCAGTACCGCTGAAGGTTGTTTGCATTGTCAAATATAGAGTACTTGACTGAAGGGGAAATTGATTATATTTTAGAATATTTTTTTTTTACGTTCCAGAATATAGATGATCTGGCACACCGCAGGAGAATGGTGAGTAAGGTGGGCCGAAAATTTTTTTAGAAGAGATGTTACTATTTGGCTGTAATTTCAGGAACATACATACATACATACATATATAACATACAATATATACAAGATGAGAGTTTTAGAATATAAACAGGTAGATAGCTAGTTGTATCTGTGGGTTATAAGCACACCGCCATTCTAACACGCCTTCCCCTCTCTCCCCCAGCGTCACAAATCAGCCACCCCCCCAATTTAGCAGGCCACACGCCTTTCCTCCAGTCGGTCACTCCGCAAAGCTCTGAGGAATATTATAGCTGACTCTGATAAGATTTGAAAGACTGAACAACATGCCTTCTATAATTAAAATAAAGGTACGTTTTGAGGACAAAGGAACATTTTGATTACAACTCAACGAGGTAAATGCTTGTTTTGTTTGCAGGCACATTGCGGCAAGCGGTTTATATACACCGGACAATGAAGGTACGCAAATCTGTCATATGCAGAGGAAAAGGAATCGTGGTCTTTCGTTCAGATTTTTTTTTTGTTTTTGCCTGACTTTTCAAGGCTTACTAAACAAACTGGATGGACATGTACAGTGATTCAACCATATTATCTGAAGTAAAAACATTAAATTGACTTTGTCCGTGAAATACCTGCCATCCGTATTTTATTAGTCGGGAGACCGGGAAATTCCAGAGATATTGAAAAAATGGACACGTACACTTTAAAGTTGTATGAATGTACACTCACTTTCATAACTCTCACATCACCTCTGAGTTAAAGTACATTTTAAAACGAAAACAACGCATTTATAACTGAACGAGGTCCGTTTTTCATTACAACAAAATGTCATGATTAATATTTGAAATCTTTCATTAAACCTCCTTTTTTTAGGCGTTTTGCATGAACAGTACTGGTTTGCTGTTCGAGATGTCAGAGGTGTGTTTCAGTTACCAAAAAAGCAGCTAGCTTGGCTTGCAAGCCAGCTGTTCCTTATCAATGGTATTTTGAAATGGAGTGCTTGCCTTGAGTACTTAAGCCACTTGAAGAGCATCTTCAGAACTTGGTAACATGAACACATCCCTGATTTATTACATGGCGATTGAGGATAAACATCTATACCAGGACTCCCTTTGCCCTTAACCGTGAATTGGTACTCAAGGGCAGATTTTGGATGACACGTGGCCAAGTTAGAGGCGACGAGGCAAGTTTAGAGTTGTAGGAATCAAAGCAAGTTTTTATTTTAATATTATTATTCCTTTTCGCCAAACGAGAGTGGTTAAAAACCGTTAAAAATTATTTTGTGGGGAGGAGAGGGTGAGGAAGGGACAATCCGGGGGAGGGAGTGGGAGTCTGGAGGGACTGGGGTGGGTTGGAGTCCAGAGGGAGGGGAGTGTGTGGTGGGAGGAGGGAGTTGGATGGGGGTGGGATGAGGGAAAGGGGAATGGGATGGGACGATGGAGGAAAGGGTGGAGGGCTCGGGGAGGTGGGGTGGGAGTCAAAGGGACTGGGGAAGGAGGAGGTAGGGGGAGGGGTGAGTTGGGAGTCAGAGGAGGGGAGTGTGTGGTTGGGGTTGAGGGAGGGGAAAAGGGGGACGAGGGAGGGGAAGGGGTGGGAGGAGGGCCCGGCAATGCTAGGTACGCCCTGCTATACATATATATATATATATATATATATATATAATATAATCTGTCTACTACTGACCCCTGATATACGTATAATGTCTTAGTTCTTCTCGGTGGGCTTGAAAAGGTGAATCTTTTGAATAATATGTAGCTTAAAAGCCACATATCTCAGGAAAAAATCAGAAAACTATCCAGAAAATATCTGTCACGAAAATGTTCCGAAAATAAGAGTCGGCCAGTGCATACTCGTGTGGTTCAGGGCAGGTCAACGGACCAGCAAAGGAGTTTTACACATAACTGGTAGTTAGACAATACTTGTACACGTCTCTCCATTTCTTGTTTTGAAACTTTCCACCAAATATTTACATCAATTTTCCAGCTTAAAACTGGTTACAGCTTGTCACTAATTCCTCGATTTACTGAGTTAATTAGCTGCTTTTACAGAAGGCAACCACAATGTACGTCATCAAATATATAAACCTATATTTATTAATGCGGGGTATGCTTACACATTGTAGCAATATATGACTGTTGCTTCTTTCCATTGTCCGCAGGTCGCTCACTTGCATTTGATTTTTTCAATTTATTTCTTTTCTTTATGTAATATTTTCATTTTCAGACGCTTCCCTTGATTCTGTGATTTTCCCTGGTGTATCGGCTTCGATGTCCTGTTGGACACAATTCAGCTTTCTACGTCAACCTGGAAAATACCGAACGTTAAATCAGCGAGTCAGTGAGTGTTAAATAGCTTTATATATTAGATGTACTCGCAGGGGTGCTGGATTGTCAGGTCCTTCCCATCCTTTCCCTCCCTCATCCCACCCCAGCCCCCCCTTCCCTCCCTCCCCCACCTTCCCTCGCCCTGCCTCCCCTATTAAGTGGAGGTTGGCCTTGAGGCTCCCACTCTTGGAAATGTACAGTGTAAAATGCGTTATTTCCCCAGCTGACTTGTAATACCCTCTGCCCCACAAAACTGAGTGGCGCTAACACAATACACATTTTAGCTCATGTTCATCATGGGTCGAACTTGTATGTGCAAGTTTGGTGCAAATGTGGCCCAGTAGTTTTGGCGTGATTGTGTTACCACACACACACACACACATGACAATCATTTATTTGCCTCGCAAATACAACCCATCGCTTCACTGACAGGAATATCAATTGAGCTCGCCAACATCCAGCCTAGGCTTGGGATGGTACGTTCTCCTGGATTTTGAGCTGCACATCAGAGATGCGCTCCAACAAGCCTGGTGGTCGTATTGGAAGACTGGGCACTCCGGTAGCCCTGCACTTTTGAATCATCTCCAAGCGACCATCAACGAGCTCATGGTCAACGCTCCTTTGCCCACCACCAGCATTGAAATCCCAAGTCCAGCGATGACCTGTGGGTGCTGAAACATGAAGCAGCCACTGTAAATTCGTCGCATGACTTCTTCTTGGCAAAATCAAGGAACTTAGTGCTATTCTGGTTCACAGTTTCAGACTCACGGGAACCAACACATGTCTCATACCACCTATCAGTGCCAGTTGTGGCATTGAAATCCCCCAAGACGAGAAGAGTATCTCACCTGGGGCACTGATCACCCATGGACTCGAGCGTGCGTAGAATGCCTCCTTCAGAGTGAGATCACTCGCCTCACTTCGAACATATACGGAGACACAGGAAATGACACCCAAGGATGACGATCCTCAGACTCATAATACACTTGAATGACCGGTATACCTCAATTATCATGGGAGTACAGCCTATTGGACACAGCTGCAACAACCTCCTTGGGTAATGGTAACCATCAGAGAACACACCAGTAGAGGTGTACCTCCCGCATGGATCTCAACCCATCCCGGTCTCAAACCTCAGAAGAATGCTGCAAACCGATGTTCAAATGGCTGAATGCTCAGATGATAGCAGAGTCCGGGTGATCATACCTCTCTTAGGGTAGGACATTTCCAGGCACCCACTCGAAGGGGCGCCTGCGGGTTAGCCCAAGGAACAACATCTGGTGGACGACAACCTCAGCGCCAACCACCAAAATACACCACTGCATCCGCCCCAGGAAGGTTTACCCCGTGCTTTTTCTTATCAAAGAATGGGGATCCCAAAGGCCTTGCTCATCCCGTCATTCCGTGACTGCCCCAGAGTGGATTTCAGTTTTTTTTGGTGTTTTTGTGTGTTTTGTGAAAATGAAATGTTTATGGTGGCAAATCTCTGCCAACCTCCGAAATAAAAAGTAACTCAACTGCAGGAGGACGTCACGCAGAACAGTTGGCACCAATATGGATGCCGTTGGTCACAAGACTCCTCCACCCTTTGAACAGGTTTGTTTTTTCCTGGTGGGTGTCCATATCATACACCCTCATCAACCAAGAAACTTGGTGGGGCAGACAGCTTAGTTGCCGACAACCCGACCTAAAAAGGTTAGTACAAGGGTTCCACGGTACCAGTAAGCAAGTCATAGACCTGAATCTGGTCTGACCTGACCTAACAATAGTTAACTCTGAGCTCGAAAGCATCTGTGGTCAAGATGATCGAACTGTTCAGTTTTTCCTGGAAGTGATGACTTCCTTCACAACAACACGACACATTGCAGGTTTGCAGGTTTTGCCCTTCAAGTTCGAATTTCCATCCGGCAAACTCCATAACGTCACAAAACAGGTACAAGCACGGAGTCCGTCCACCGGGTCAGCGTTATGAATGTGGAATGCTGCTCATGTTTCGAGTTCAAGTTTCTTCTTCCTGTATTGTTTGAAGATTATTAATTCATTTTCGGCGGGAAAAGCTTGGTTTTGGTCTGAGGAACGAAATTGTTTAATTCTCGTCCCCAAGGAGATGTGAGACAATTGCAAAATGGCCCCCATCTGTTGTATCTGTCCATCTGTCGATATATTTTTTTGTTTTTAAAATGTTTTTCCTTTGCCACCGCTTGTCTGCTCGATGCAAAACTTTAACATCGAGAATAATTTGTTTCTATGATGTCCAAAGGTTCACATGGTTGGCAAGCCATATTGGATTAAAGGAACAAAATTGGACATAATTTTTCGCTGAAATCGCTCAATGAAAAAAAAATTAACACTTGGGCATATGTCATCAATCCCGTGGGGTATATGGGGGTAATAACAATGACTCATCGCTGAGGTGGTATTCCAAGCCATAATTGGTTGAATTGAATCTTTATCTGAATGTTGTATCCGATCATGATCGATGCGAGTGAAGAATTAAATTATGACATTTCATAACCCATGCCAAGAAACTATGTGACATAATAGGGGTGCATGGTCATGGATGATAACGGGTATACGGGCCAGAATAGAGTGGGCCATAAATAGTAGCGTGTTCAGTTCACGATGGTATTTTTGTTCAGAATGAACGCACGAAGCGGGACTATGGCGGCTCTATTGAGTGCCGTTCTAGTTCGTTTAGTGTTAATGAGTGTGTGGTTAAATTAAGAGTTGCATGTTCGAATTTCATCCTTTTTATCCATTATTAAGGATTATATAAATATGGATTGATTCGAAAAATATTCAGACCTTATAACCATCATGTTTGTGAGTGGTCTGGTTAGAGTTAATAACACTTATTTGTCGCGATCGAGGCTGCGGTTTAAATCCCGCGACCTTTTAACCCCATCGTTGGAAGATAATTTAATTAAATACTTCATAAAAAAAAATAATTTAAGTAACAATGGGGAAAGTTGACGAGTGGTTTGAACATGTTGTGATATAAACACGGCAGGTTCGAATTTTGTCATTTTGCCCTTCATTTAAGGTATTAAAATACTTCATTTGAAATTTATTTAATCTGAAGACCTAGCAGGTTGTGGGTAAACACTTCCCTCTGACTGGTGAGGTTGAGTTTGAATCCCATCTTTTATTCTTTAACCGTATTCGAAGATGCTGTATTTATGATTGTGTAATGTTTGATGAATTTTGGGGTGTTTTTGACCAGACTTGGTTCTTCACTCAAAAGGGTTCAAATCCTCCGGAAGGCTGTTCCTTTGGCGGATGGTCCTGGACTTCTAAATAGTTAGTTCTTCAACCTGCTCTTTCAATTTAAGGGCGTAAGAAGGGTGGGACAGGACGGGGCCCCTAAAAGAAAGAAAGAGAAGAGAGATCAGGGGGAGGGGGGGGGGAGATGAAGGAGAGCGATAAAATACAAAATTCTCAAATAAGTAGCAGAGTGGAGAAAAGGCACTCTTTATGTACAAGGTAAATAGTTATTTTTAATAAATATAGAATGGGTGCCCTTTTCAATAGTGAAAATGACCATTTTTTCGGGATGGAGGGGCACCCTTCACAGGGAAAAGGCTCCTTTTTGTATAAATGAAAAAACTGTTTTCATGGGGTTTTTTAAGTTTTGGCCCTCCCTCCCAATCCCCCGCAATTTCCTGAAATGCTTCATCGCCTGCCCACCAACAAACGATGCTGGTAGACAAGACCCTGCTCACATCCCATCTGACAGACGGTGTAGTCATTGATTCAACACCCTGCCTGATCCTGCCTGTGAAGAATCATGATTGGAAGTTTATATAGTTGGGCAAGGAACGCCATTTTTATTGCATAATGCTTGAGGTACTTTAACATCCACCCCACCCCTCCCCCCCCCCAAAAAAACATTGTATTGTTTTCACACTCCCTCCAAACCCACAACACTTTTCCTTCAAACCTGCCTTTGATAAGATTGAGTGCTTTGCCGATGTTAAATTTGGCTATATTGGCAGGGAAAAATATATTCGGGAGAGCACAAAATCTGGGACTAGATCAATTTTTAGCACTAAATAAGGCAGGAAGAAGGGTAGGGAAGGTTGTAGGGGTGAGCAGATGTCATTATCTTACTTAACATTTATCCTTGTTGGTCGGACACACTGACCATTAATCATAAAATAACTCACATATTGCCAAATGTTCCCAGAGAGCTCAACAACCGGGTGGAAAAGCAGCCAAACATGCAAAATTTCGATCCAAGAACTATATCAACTCGGAGAAAGAAGAAAAAAATCTACATGCTTGTGGTTAACGAAAGCACTGGAGGTTGTCGTGAGGCCTAAGCTGGAATACTTTATGCACACCCGGTGTGTTGATGTTCAGAAAGGGTTAATGTTTATTTGTAAGTCACGACTATAACCGGCTCACAACAGAAGATGGAAACACATCTCTCGGGTACTTTCTGTGCAGTTGACATGACATTGCAGATACTTTCCTCAACAATTTTTAAAAAAATAACAAGAACAGTGTTAATTTAGCTCAAATAAAACCCAATAACAATAATCATCTAAGAAACAAAATTGGATTCTCAATACTCTGAGCCCTATTTAGCCATTGGTTTTTATGCTGCGTCAGGAGTACGAAATCGTTGTGACGAGTGTTACCTTGCACGAGGGACTTCATTTTCGACTCCATGGTTGTAACAAAGTGGCGTTTGAAACACATAGTCTATCCATGTCTATCCAGGCAAAATAACATTCCTTTCCTGTAGTAATTCTCTGAGACTACTGTAGTAGACCTGTTACAACAAAAGTTTATGAGAGCACATCTCTCATTACTTATTCCAACTGTAGCATTTTTGCCTGGAATCAATCTCTATCTCTATCCATGTCTACTATTTCAATATCTACCCATTTCTATCAATCATCTCATCCATGTCTTTCTCTTTCATCTTTATCTCTATCATCTCTAACCTCTAATCAATCTCCAATCTCGATCATGTCTTCGAATATCTCTCTCCCCACCTACCTTGCAGTGTGATAAAAAGTGTTGCAAATACTGCACACTGGCTTAACAAGAAATTTGTCCAACTATTCAAAAAGCTTTTTTTCATCGTGCTTCCCTCTTCAATATGAAATTGGACAATTATGCCGTTAAACGTTGGAAACTCCGTGTTGTATAGTGCGCTCAACTGTGAAAATGGCATTAAAAGCGAGTGGTTTTTCGGATACTATCACGACGTTGCAAGTATCTGCGCGCCAGAAGACGTTTGCCCTCTTCCTTTACCGTCTGTAACCTGAATAGGGCCGTGTGGTCCCAGTAAGTAACGCTGAATCCAAGTTGCACACTTCACGGGCGATGCTGCAAACAAACGGATTTCCACTTTAAAAGCCAGGGATTTTTCAAAAAACACGTGGACGTCATAATAGGTAAGGCTTTTCACCGATGAATCCTCCACAGTCAGATCCACGCAAAATCGCATTAATGTGGATGAGCACACAACATGAACATCGATGACTTATTTATAAATAAATAAAGCACATTTTTGAAATAATTTACAATAACAGAACCAAAACGACACCAAAAGTGAACGTGAAAATAATACCGATTTGCCACCCAGCTTTTTGGCTCAACAAAGTAAGTATTTCAAAATGATTCAATTCAACAAGTTCAATGGCAAAGGTCGTCGAAAGCATTTTAGGTTGCAAGTGGTCAGACAATGTCTCATGATTTTAACTTACTATGTTTTGGTTTTGTGGTTTGACAAATTGTAACTTCTGAGTGGTTTAGCTAAACCTTTGTGCTGTAAATGTCGCCTTACAAGGAAGCTCGTGTAATTTATATTTTTGTGAAAAGCCAAATGACAGAAAGATGAAAAGTGAAGGGAACCCTTACCTCTCATGACAATACCATGTGCCATCCACTTTCGTATCGCTGGCTTCAAAGAAACATCACAATCGTTGATTAATATTAACACATAATCGCCTTTGGCCTGTTTGTATGCATTAGTGTTCGGAAGATTAATACCACAAAGGAAAATCGGTTTGCTGTGTTTTGCAAGCCGTCAACATTACTGTGGCCATAAAAATCATAATTGATCATAAAAGATTTTCTTGTCCTTTTTGACCTCACATGAACTGTTTTTTGTTTTTGTTTTGTAGAATTCCATCTGAACACTAGCGAATAACCCGTCCTTAACAAACTGGTAATTCACCCAGATTATGGACAACCGGCGAGTGGCAGCGTTAGTCATTGGAGGCTCATGGCAAAACCCAATAGTGGCCCAGTGGGGGCCCCCTGAATTTGCAATTTGGTGGTCTGTCTGTCTCTGCATGTCTGTGGCCGATCCATTCAGTAGTTAATTATCCAATCTCAACCAAACCTGCAGGGGGAACTAATTGTGTCACATGACAAAGGTTGAGCTCCTTTGTTTGCACCTCCGCTCATGGGGTTCGGAGGATGGCGAGACACCAAATTCCTCTACCCGCTTGTTGCGTAACGAAGATGAAATACATTTTGGTTGATTTTCAATCATTTTGCCTTCTGTTGAGCATCTTTCGCTTTTCATGACATGGGGTAATTTTGTTTCATCTTTCCTGCTCAACTACTTCTGATGAAAAACCCACAACGTTCTGCGTGGCACACATGGGTTAGTCCATCTACGAATGAAGGGTTGTTGATGATCAACAATACATCGTAGTGGATTTGCTCAACAATATTGATTTGTATTGACATTAGGCAATCAACAGCATTTTACTGTCATGACCTTATTCACTGAAGGTGCGACAGAGGTTTATGTTTTCACCCTGTCTGTCTTTCTGTGAGCAAGGATGTCTTGAAAGTTGTGGACGGATTCAGACGAAATTTTGTGAACAGGGTTGGATGCGTCATAAAAGACGAATTGAATCGATTTTGTTTAAGATCCAGAGAGGAAATTTTTTTAAATTGCATAACGATTCTCCCCTTGAGAGAATGGACCAAAAACTCCAATATAGTTGTACCCTTCAAAAAGTTTGTGATGTATTATGACAAATCTGGCGGATATGTTGTTTAGGCACATGAAACAAGCCTGATTCGATTGTTCAAGGTCCGGATTCCATCTGGCCTCCTCAAGTGGGATACAAAACGTAAAATTATTCAGCCTGGTGGGGGTGTGCGCTCTACCAAGTTCCGTTCTAGTCTTGTTTGCATTTGATACATTAAATGTAGTTATAATATTATTCCATTAACCTGCCTAATCTTTACAACCTCAATCCATAATTTTTGTAATTGTCTTGTTCTAATTAAACAACAGCCAAAAACTTTTTCTGTTTCATCACGTGACCTAAAAGCCTCAACCAACAAATTTTTTTTTTACCACCTAAAACCCTCCTGTTTTAGGTGGTAAAAGTGTACATCCCCTTCAGTACAAACCCCAATTTTTAACTCTTTACAAATCCAGCGGTTCAGGAGTTTATGTAAGATATGTCAAACAAGACATAAACTAGAGAGTTACCAGAACACATTAACCCCTGCACAGACGTGCTGGTCTTGAGAAACAAGACATGGGTGGAGTCCTACAAGCAGGTACATAATTTGGTCATGATGATGTAAAAATGCCCGTAATATTTTGTCCAAGTCCGCTAGTAGACCTTGGTGCTTCCCAATTCAAGCCGTTCCTTATCAATTGGTTTCAAAATGGAATGAATTGCTTGATGATGATTGCTTAAGGGCCACTCGATTGGGCGCTCCAACAAGAAACTTGGTAAACTGAAGATGTCCTGTTATACAGTGTCAGGTAGGTCAGGTACTGGGCGCATGCGCTTAGAGCAGCAAGTCGCTGCGTCCACTTCCGCGGACCTCCAGGAGCCTCCGCTGGCCAATCGCCCAGGCAGATGCCTGCCCATACCCAATCTCCCTTGAGATGCCGATCACCTGCTGCAACACGAGGCATGTGGTCGGCCCTTTGGGCCTTCCTCCACTCAACGAGGCCCTCCCTCGCTGAGAGAAATCTGATGAAGCAGATGCAGCGTCAGGAAAACGAGCCACATGTCCATCAGCCGCAGCTGACGCTCACGACATGCAAGGTAACAAATCTCATTGAGTCTCTCTCAGCACTGCTCGTTGGACACAAAGTCCGACCAGCGATAGCCAAGGAAATTCTCCGAAGAGACCTGGTACCAAAGGAATAAGTCTCCGTCTCAGATCTTGGGTCAGAGTCCAAGTCTCACATCCAAGAGTCTACAATCCATATACAGTGTTCATTATATATATTCATTCAATTAAAGGTTTAAAGTACATACAAATAAAGAAATTAGCGGGTTCTAACTGCTTATTTCCGCAGAGTTAATTTACATCACCCCGATCTAACAATACATTAGTTATTTGTGCTGTTGTATGTGTCCTTTTGAACGTCAATTAAAAGTAAGCTTTCCTGTTTTAGAAAATGATTTTCAATTGGTGTTGGAACACCTGCCCAGGCAGACAGAGTATGTTTCTGATTTGTGCTCAAACTATAACTTTCAATTTAAATAATTTGTTCTCGATCATAACCCGATAGACAGACAGACGGACGGACATGAACAATTGCTTACCTCATTTTTTCTTCGGGTGCATGGGGTAACAGACAGAACTTCTAGAAATTAATAACGTGATTCTGCTTGAATCAAATTAGGTTTATATAGTTATGGATTAGAATTAATACAAGATGGTATCCATAACTTGGGAAGGAAGAGAGCAGGGGTGGTAATCCTCGCAGATGCTCCTCATTCTAAAGATCTGGTGCGACGGTATCAACTCTCATCACAGATCTGTGTGCAAATGTGCTACTCTGACAATGACATTTTGTGTGTAATTGACCGAAAGAAATGAGTGGGCTTCATGTGATGTATTATGGGTTCGAACCAATCGCCATTTCCTTTGAAAATCACATTACTGGTTTCTACCGGGTTACCGCCGTTTTCTTTTCAAATGGCTATACCAGCCATTTCAAAGCGCTATGAAAACGGACCGAACTGCAGTGAATTTCCCTCATAGCCTGAGTGGAAATCAAGCAACTTAAAATAAAAGTTCAGAAGTTTATAAGCTAAAAGCCTGTTCAGGGAAGAACACTTACGTACGACCGGTCCTTTTTCCAACCTAACCCACACAGCTGATCGCAAAACAACAAGCAATAAACCATTTGCTTAAGATCGTAATTCCAAAAAATCAGAAGTTAAGAGGATAAAAAGAAGACTCTTTTGTATACACGGTCGATTCTTCATGGAAAAGCTGGGAACATTGACTGGATCAGGACCAATAGAACACAAAGCAACGGGGGGGGGGGGGGGGGGGGAGGGAGAGAGAGAGGAGAGAGAGAGAGAAGAGAGAGAGAGAGAGAGAGAGAGAGAGAGAGAGAGAGAGAGAGAGAGGAGAGAGAGAGAGAGAGAGAGAGAGAGAGAGAGAGAGAGAGAGAGAGAGAGAGAGAGAGAGAGAGAGAGAGAGTGAGAGAGGAGAGAGAGATAGAGAGAGAGAGAGAGGAGAGAGAGAGAGAGAGAGAGAGAGAGAAGAGAGAGAGAGAGAGAAGAGAGAGAGCAGAGAGAGAGAGAGAGAGAAGAGAGAGAGAGAGAGAGACACCATCAAGCAGGGTATGAAGGACAACATAGAGGGAGATTGGGAAGTGGGGAGGATGCTAGAGTGGACAAGATGGAATACAGCAAGCAACTCTCAGGAGGAAACTGGAAATTTGGAGGAAGGTGGTTTTGGGAGTTTAGGGTGTGGTGAGGGATGGGGGGGGGGGTGGTTAAGGGTAGAAAATATCCTGGGGGGGGTTTTGGAATGGGGAATATTTGAGATGGTGGTGAAGAAGACCCATGTAGGAAGTTGGTTTCATACCCTGCAGGAAGTTGGTTCCAAGCGGAAAAAAGGAACGAATGAAAGAGTGGAATAGTGATTCTGGATTTTGGGAAGAATTTCAACCAGAAAGGGGTTTAATCGTGGGCCATGTGCAACATGAACACCCTGGAGGGGGGGGGAGGCAGGGAAAAGAAAAAGGTGCAGAAGAAAGGAAGGTGGGTTAGAAACCAGAGACAAACCGACCTGCTTGCGATGGGAAGTGTAAGGCCATAGACCGGCTTCATCGCGGGCAATACCGGACTTGTGCATCAAACGTCAGAAAAGTAAAACAGAGATGTAAGCTGAATTCTCATTTGTTCTCCGGCCGACAGCTCGAGAGGTACAAAGAAAAATCACCACCGACGTCATACCTTTTCCATACATGGCACACCATTCACCATGAGGGGAGCAAATATTGTCACGAACGTCTTATCATGAGAAGGTTCGTGTCGTCTGCATCAAACTGAAATAGCAGACAAGAGGGCATTCATGACCACATGGGGAAATGAAGGGTTGTGGTGGATCGTTTCGGCATTAGCCCTTTCCCTAAGCCCTCTTTTTGCTCTGAGTTATGAGAATCTTTTAATGAATATTTATGATATACTGAGACGGCAAGATTACTCCACCACAGCAAACCAGAGTAATCAGGAGTTAATATTATAGCAACTATTGATGAAGTTTAATAATAACAGTGTTAACATTTTCGACCAGACCAGTGGTGTAACAGTTAGAGCGTCCACGCGAGTCTGGAAGTCAGTGGTTCAAAAAACCCCGGCCGAGTCATACAAAGACTTACACAACGGTGTGTGCCTGCTCCTTGCTTGGATATTTAGCATTTAAAAGTGGATAGAGCACCGGACAATCCCATATGTTGGCAATCCTGGGGAGGAGGGAGCAGCGGAAATCCCCATATGTTGACATCTATGGGAGAAGGAAATGCCCCTAGCTGAATGTGGTGAGAAAAGTTGGTGCCATTGTTATGACGTCACTGGTACCAGAGTATCCCGGGTGGTGTCGGCACTTCCCCCAAAGCTCAGTGGCTGTGTTAGTGTTGTCTCCTCATCAGTCATGTCCATATGCTGTGTGTGAGTGGAGCTCAATTAAGAGCAAAATAAAATAAAATAGCCCACACATCTGAACGCCTCTAGCTCATGATGTGGAGCAACCCAGAATCAAATGCCATATAACATACAGACGCATCAAAAATCTGCACTCATTAAAGGTTGGTCTATGGGGTTCGGTGGGGGGGGGGGGAGAGGATTGCCCCCAAATAGGTATGTGCTCCTCCTCCAAAACTACACACACCATTTCGATGAAATTTTTGCCACGACTTCATCACCCGTGATGGTACCCCAAAGTTTTTGCACGGCATTAAAATAAATCAGGGTCCGAGGGGGGGTCCTGCAAGGAGGTTTTGAGCTTCCCAATAGGTATTTGCTCTCTTCTCTGTAACGACACACAATTTCCATTGAAATTTGTCCAACGACCTTAATCACCGATGCTGACCAAAGTTTGTTTCAACCATTGAAAAAAAGACCTCCAGGATCTAAGAGGTCTGCGTGGAGTTTGAGTGACTTGCAAAACTGATTCCAGGTGAGCTTTCAGGAACATATGTAGTCCTATTTTTAATGAAACGGTGGTAAGCATATTGTGCTACTTTTTTGTTTTTAATGACTGCTGTAAAGTCATCATCAGGATGAGATTTTTTTTTAAAAAAATCCATGACGAAGAAGAAGAATAAAAGAGGGAGAGAATTTGGGTCGGTAATGGTCATATGAAACGAAGAGGATATGGAAGCGTAAAAAAAGCAATAAAGTTTTGTGGTTTGAAGGAAGAAAGCTGAGAGACGTCCTGAAAAAGACGTGGATTGAAAACTTCAAGAACGATAAGGAATGTTTGTTTGTCAATAATAAACTGATGCAAGGATAGCTCTGCGTGGAAGAATGCCATCATCCCAGCAACGCCCCTGAAAAAAACATGGTTGTAAAACATGTTGTTGTTGCTGTAAAGTCATCATGGGCTGTTCTTGTATTTTCCAGAGCAGCTTGAATCGTCATTCACTGAACGCCTGTTTCCTGGCGCCTGCATCTGAATGGCAGGAGAAAGCGTGGAACGAAAATTCCCTGAAGTGATTTAAAATGGGAATAGGTAAGAAGGAGGCAGGTGTTGGGATGTGTGCTTTGGTAGCGAATGATTTGGTGAAAGGTTTAAAACCCTTTTGGACTCCTGGCCGGCGTTTCCAGCTGTAATTCAAAACTTCTCTCCCCGAGCGCGCATTACCAGGCCACTATGTAATCTCCTCTCCCCCGGCGGCCAGTTACCGGCCACTTATTGTAATCTCCATCTCTCCCGAGCGGCCAGTTTACCGGCACTATTGTATCTCCAATCTCCCTGAAGCGGCCAGTTACCAGCAACTATTGTAAACCTCCATCTTCCGAGCGGCCGGTTTACCGGCAACTATAGTAACCTCCATCTTCCGAACGGGCCAGTTTCCGGCAACTATAGTACCCCATCTTCCCGAGCGGGCCCAGTTTAACCGGCAACTAGTTGTAATGCTCCATCTCCGAGCGGCCAGTTTTTACCGGCATTTAGTAACCTCCCATCTTCCCGAGCAGCCAGTTTACCGGCAACTATAGTAACCTTCATCCTCCCGAGCGGCCGTTTACCGGCAACTAGAGTAAACCTCCAATCTTCCCCGAGCAGCCAGTTTACCGCACTATAGTAAACCTCCTCTTCCCGAGGCCCTTTACCGGAACTATACGTAACCTCCATCTTCCCGAGCACCAGTTTACTGAACCACTATTGTAACCTCCATCTTCCCAAGCGGCCAGTTTTAACCGGCCACTATTGTAACCTCCATCTACCCGAGTGGCCAGTTTTACCCAGGCCACTATTGTAACCTTCCATCTACTTGAGTGCCAGTTTACCGGCCACTATTGTAACTCCCCCAATCCTACCCGACGGCCAGTTTACCGGCCACTATTGTAACCTCCATCTCCGCGAGCGGGCCGGTTACCAAGCAACTATAGTAACCTCCATGCGTCCCGAGCGGCCAGTTTACCCGGCAACTAATAGTAACCTCCATCTTCCCGAGCGGCCGTTTACCCGGCAACTATAGTCAACTCCATCTTCCTGCGCGGCCCAGTTACCGGCCACTATTTGTAACTCCAATCTCCCGAGCGGCCAGTTTAAAACCGGCAACTATTGTAAACCTCCACTTCCGAGCGGCCAGTTTACCGGCCACTAATTGTAACCTCTCATCTTCCCAAGCAGCCAGTTTTACCACCATTATTGTAATCTCCATATACATGAAGTGGCCAGTTTACCGGCCACTAATTGTAACCTCGCATCTACTTGAGTGGCCAGTTTACGGCCACTATAGTAACGCTCCATCTACCCGACGGCCAGTTTACCGGCCACTATTGTAATCTCCACTTCCAGAGCAGCCATTTTACGCGGCAAATCATTGGTAATCTCCCATCTTTCCCGAGCGGCCAGTTTACCGCAACTAATAGTAAACCTCCATGCTCCCGAGCAGACCCAGTCTTACTGCCACCATTGAACCTCCATCTTCCCAAAGCGGCCAGTTTTACCGGGCCATATTGTTAACCTCATCTACCCGAGTGGCCAGTTTACCGGCCACTATTGTAACCTCCATCTACCGAGTGGCCCATTTACCGGCAACTATAGTAACGCTCCATCTTCCCGAGCAGCCAGTTTACTGACCACGTATAGTACCTCCATCTTCCAAGCGCCAGTTTACCGGCCACTATTGTAACCTCCATCTACCCGAGTGGCCAGTTTACCGGCCACTATTCGTACCTCCATCTACCCGAGCGGCAGTTTACCGGCCGCAATTGTAACTCCATCTAACTCCGAGCGGCCATTTACCGGCCACTATTGTAACCTCCATCTACCCGAGCGGCCAGTTTACGGCCGCAAATTGTAACGCTCATCTACCCCGAGCGGCCAGTTTACGGGCCACTATCTGTAACCTCCTCTACTTGAGTGGCAGTTTACCGGCCACTATTATGTAACCTCCATCTACCCGATGCGGCCAGTTCCCGGCCACTATTGTAACCTCCATCTTCCCGAGCGGCCGTCTTACCAGCACTATAGTAACCTCCATCGCCAGAGCGCCAGTTTACCGGCAAACTATAGTAACCTCCATCTCCCCGAGCGGCCAGTTTTAACCCGGCAACTATAGTAACCTCCATCTTCCCGAGCGGCCAGTTTAATTACCGGCCACTAGTTGTAACCGCCATCTTCCCGAGCGGAGGCCAGTTTAACCGGCAACTATGTAACCTCCATCTTCCCGAGCGGTTCAGTTTACCGGCCACTATTGTAACTCCATCTTCCAAAGCCAGTTTACCAGCCAACTATGTAATCTCCATATAACATGAGTGGCCAGTTTACCGGCAACTATGTAACTCCATCTGCCCGAGCGGTCAGTTTCCGGCCAACTATTGTAACACCTCCAATCTTCCCCAAGAGGCCAGTTTCCCAAGCCACTATGTAATCTCCAATATACCATGAGTGGCCAGTTTAACCGGCACTTATTGTAACCTCGATCTACTTGAGTGGCAGTACCGGCCCATATAGTAACCATCCATCTACCCGAGGGCAGTTACCCCGGCCCCCCCACCTTTAATTGGGTTAAATTCTCCTCTTCCACCGAGCAGCCGTTTACCGGCAACTATTGTAAATCTCCAACTTCCGACGGCCAGTTTACCGCAACTATCGTAACCTCCATCTCCCGAGCAGCCAGTTTACCCTGACCACTATTTGAACCTCCATCTTCCAAGCGGCCAGTTTACCGGGCAACTTATTGTAACTTCATTCTTACTCCCGAGTTCCAGTTTTACCTTGCCCTACTTGTAACCTCCATCTACCCGATGCCAGTTTACCGGCAACTATAGTAACCTCCATCTTCCCGAGCAGCCAGTTTACTGACCTCTATAGTTACCTCCTCTTCAAGCGGCCAGTTTACCGGCACTATTGTAACTCCATCCTTACCCCCGAAGGTGGCCCGTTTACCGCCACTATCTGTAACCTCCATCTACCCAGCGCAGTTTAACCGGCCGCAATTGTAAAACCTCCATCTACCCAGAGCGGGGGCCAGTTTCCGCCACTATTGTAAACCTCCATCCTACCGAGCGGCCAGTTTACCGGCGCAATTGTAACCTCCAATCTACCGAGCGGCCAGTTTACCGGCCACTATTGTAACCTCCATCTACCCAAGCGGCCACGTTTACCGGCACTAATGTAACTCCATCTTCCCGAGGGCCCAGTTTACCGGGCCCACTATTGTAACTCCCATCTAACCGAAGCGCCAGTTTCCGGCCCACATTGTAATCCATCTTCCCGAGCGACAGTTACCAGCCACTATTGTACCTCCATCTACCCCGGCGCAGTTTACGCGGCCGCTATTGTAAATCTTCCATATTAACAGAGTGGCCGGATTTTTCTCCAGGGAGCCGAAACTCCAAGGAGCCAGGTTCAAAGGGTTAAATCTTCTGCCCCAGGTAAACGTGAAAGGTGTGGCACTCAATTGAGCACCAAGTTTGCCTCAAGGTCTTCATAAATAATTAACCTTTCTGTCGTTTTTTTCTCCATACCTGGATACTTCTACCAGCAAATGACAAGTATGCTTGTTATATTATATCTCCTTATTGTCAATTCAAGGGGCCGCAACCCCATTGGAAGCCATCTACATATACATACAACAAATAACCATGCAGGCAACTTGAGTTAAAAAAAGCCAATCTGATAACTATTGGAATTAGCGCGACAGGCACTACAATTCTAACTTGGCCATTTAAAAAACATCTGACTAAAAAACACAAAACAATGGAAACAATCCTTCAGCTGAATAATCCAGACCACCATCAATGTATTTTACATTGGGGAATTGAATTAACCTTTAAAAATCAATATGGATTTGAGATGGTGAGGCCTGACACTGTCAAGCCAGCACAAACCAAATGAGCTTCTGTGATCCCACTCATATGTGCAGCGATATTTATTCCAATTTTAATTAAGAGGAAGTGGATAAAACAATGGAAGAAAATTCAAGTTACTCTAAGATGTATTCCAGAACATTATTGGCAGATCACAATCGGTAGACTCTTATGTAGGGATATGTCCCGGACACTCCATTTGGCTATAAACAATAAATTAAAAATCTACCAGATCAGAAACATAACCTATAAATGACTCCAGTCATTTGCGGAGAATTTCACTCAATAACACTTGTTAAATTGGGACATCAGTGTGTGAACAAGAAAAAACATAGGGGAGCAATACCCCCCTGGGTGTCACCTGTAGTGGCTGGATAAGATTATCCAAGGCACCACTGGTACAGATGACCCACTAAAACACATATAACGGAGAGAAAGTAAACTATAGATGTTTTCATTAATTCCTGAACAACTTTGGTTCATCACGGGTGATAAAGGTTGTGTAAAGTTTAAACGGAATTGTGTGTGATTTCTGAGACCCCGATTGTTCACCACCCGAGCTCCGCCACGAACCACGAGTCCCTACGTGCGACTGGGAACCGGACCGATGACCTTTGTCAGGTGCTGCATCGCGGAGCACACCCTTCCTCTGATGGTCAGGTACACCACCGAACTCTGACCCCCAGCTTGTCTCTCTCCACGGCTGCGAGAGTCCAATAAAGACTCTGGGTTTCTATTCATTTTGTGTGTGTGTCTGCGTGTGGGCCCGTCTTGTAAGTAGATCTGAATAAGTGTTTTTGCTCATTGTAAATATTCCTTCTTACGTATTCGCGTTAAGTCTTGCCTTTGTCTTTTTATTGTAAATAAACATTTGTAGAAATGTCCCCAGTCCGTTTCTGTCCCTTCTTGAATTGATCCAGCATGGTTCGGATCTGAGTTTAGGCGGGGTTTTATCCCCGATAATCCGTTCATTCCAGCCGGCACGGCTTTGGCAGTTTCCGCTCGGCTGCACCCGAACCGGAGTTGGTAGTCGGTAGTTGGTAGTTGGAACTCTACCGCAGTCGGTAGAGTGACCCAGTTCGAGCAAGACGTGCCGAGGGCATGGTTTCCCCGGTAGCCGAAATCGCGTAGTTAATTAGGTAAATTTGTTATAGACAAATAGACCCTACGCTACGCGGTTGAAATATTGGCGACCACGGTCGGTTAAACGACCCGCCGGCTCGCGGAGTTATGAGTTATCCAAGCGAGGGCCTACAATTCTTGGGAGTTTGGTGGGAGACGACGCAAGCTTTCCCCACCTAGTGGTCGTTCTTGCCACCGACCCCACGCCCACACCAATATACTGTATATATATATATACACACACACACATATACAGTGCCTATAGAAAGTCTACATCCCCTTTCAAAATTTTCACCTTTTATTACCTTGTAGCCATGAATTAAATTGCATTAAATCAGACTTTTCCAACCTTTATTTATTATTAGCTTGTCCACCCCTTACCTTGTTTTCTTCGGTCATTTTAGAAACATAAGAGAGTGCAATGAATGCACAGAGAAGTGATAAAGTTACTGATGACAAACACTTCAATAAGAGGCTTACCATGGGCATCTCTGTAGTAGGCATGTGTAACGCTGCGAAAACGTTCTTGCCCAGCCGTGTCCCAAATCTACAAACAGGTAAAGTGTTACAGAAACAATCAAAACTTTTCCAAAAAGACGTAACTTCGTTCTCAATCTGCTCACTTTGTGATTTGCTGTGTTTCAGGCATAGTTTGGACTGAGAAAGCAGTGAATGCCGAGAGCTAACCCTAAAGTTATTGACACGGTCCTGGATGCCCAACGACCTTTCACATCGCACTCAATGCCATCATGCCAAATATGGTGAGAGTGATTACTCCCTTAATTTTTTGACCTTCTTTTAACTGTCTCTCTCCCCAGTTCACCTTGTTTCCAAAAGCTGAAACTTGCATCATTGATTAATATGGAATAGGTTTACCTAAGATCACTTGGAATCAAGGCTTGCCCAAAAACCTTTTTCCTCCATGACTCTCGATCACGTGACTTTATAAGTCAGAGTTTGTGATTACAGATGCTTCATGTGGATAAGCATTCATTCCAGAAAATTCAGGCTGGAAAGATAGCTGAGAGGTATGTGTATTCACCTCTGAGCTATTCGCATCCTGACCCAGCTATAAACTGTCACCCCGGTGTTTCGCATTTATGACGAGGCATCAACGTGTATGCCGGAGGAACCATTTCCCAACATTGGTCGTTGGTGAACATCAAAGATGCCACGGTGTCTTTAGTGAAGATTAGACAATTTATTGCTGGCACCCTGAACAAAAATTCTTTTTAACTTTAACATCATTTTCACGAAATAAACTTTGAAATAATTTTCCGATTTCAATTGACGTACGTACCTGAACACTGCGCGGGGTAACGTGTACTCTGAACTCTCTAGTTTATGCATGCAGCAATGAATGACCAGAGAAATTGTCATCTTTTGAATCACACGGTTTGAACATTTCGGTATATCGTATTCGAAAAACAATGAAACTGCAAAAATTAAATTTTCCTTTCATTAAAAATAATTGTTTTAAGAGATTTACACAGTAATAATTCTACCAGCAAGCGATATCGATTCTGAAGATTAATATTTGTTGCAATTGTAATCACAATCAGGCACATCAAAGCTGCATTTGAGGATGTACAATCGACCGGCAAATGCAGATTGTCGTCTTTCACAAAAGGTCTTTGTGTAAGGTTTCCTCCACAATGGATCTTCTGTTACCCGTTTTCGGCAGAAATTAATCGCAACGTACCTGTAGCTTGACTTTTGCATCATCGACAGCAACAACTTTATTCTGCAAACAGCACAGACATACTTTCCATCAACCTTATCCTTTTCCAAACAAAGATCGAAGTCTCGTGGAGGAACTTGGACATAGATCATGTGCGGGACAAGGACACTAGGAGATATTATTGTTCTTTGAAGTGACTTGCAAGAACATGAGGACAACGAAGGACCAACTAACATTGTTATACGGAATTTGAGCCTGGCAGTCTGGCTTTACCAGTCTTGTGTTCAGATGGGAATGTAAAACAGAGGAACCCTACTTTATTAGCCTCTTTTTTTTTTTTAACCATTTGAGTTTGTCAAATTTTCAACAAACCTTAATTATGAGAATTATGGAAAACACCGATTAATAAATTTTACATATCTTCATAGCTGTTGCTTTCGTCAAGTTTAATTTGAGTACAAAACAGATGTGGATGGGCTTCGCATTTTGGGATGCAAACTAGTTTACTTTGTGATAATTATCTGATGATTACAAAGCTCATTTTCATTGGAAAGTTCTAGTGATGGTTATTTTCATATTGTTAAACAACACCAGAGTGGTTCATTGTGTGTCTGATGGTACAAATTCCAAGGTGTAAGATTGACCAAGCTGATCAGCAAGACTGGTGTGACCGGTGCATCTAACAAGATACAAACTGAGCAGTTAGGGGCCATCTATTGATTCCATATGCACTGGGTGATCGAAAAGGGGGGAAGAGGGGAAGAGGAGGGAGTGCTAAATTGAGAAAATGAAAATTGTGAAAAGGAAGAGGAGGAAGGTGGTGTAATTGTTAGAGAGTCTGCTTTGAGTCAAGGAGGTCGGGAGCTCAAATCCCGGCCGAGTCATACCAATAGACTTAGAAAATGATTATTGACATGGTACATGCCGCTTCCTTTGCTTGACGTTCAGCATTTGAAAGGATAAAAGCACAAACAATCCCTATAGGTTGGCAGCCATGGGGAGGAGGAAATACCCTGCTGAGTGCGGTGAGAAAGGTGGCACCATTGTTGTGGCGGAACAGGTAACGAGTGCCATGGGAAGTGGCGCCACTTCCCCCAAGCTCAGTAACTGTTTGTCTCGTCTCACAGTCTTGTGTTGTATCTCGTGTATGTACGTGCATGTGTGTGAGATGTATGGGGTAATGGAGACAGAATGGAAAGAAGTTTGGGGGGGATAAGGGCCATGGGAGAAAAGGGAAGGGGTATGTATCTCACCATATTTGTGTGGTGTCTTTAGCACAATGATGAGGACACACGGAGAGAATCAAATGCCATTTATTCCAACCAAGCAGGCTTTACTCGGCCGAGCCAACAACGGCCTCACTCGGCTGTACACGACACTACACTTCTCCCCCCTTAAGTCACAATCACCCAAATAGGCGGGTCGTACGACACGTCTGGAAGAAACACGCGGACATTGAGCCACAGACATGACCGGCGATGGTGGGACCTTGAAAACAGGTGATGGCGCCTCACCAGATACCAAACCAGGTGCAACCGATACCTGAGGAACATCCATGCCACTATCCCCGCCCTGAACATCAGGATCCCCAGATAGAGGGATGTGATCACGGGCATGTCGATGGATGAGGACACATCAAACAGTGGAACGGAATCGGCAGTGTATGAACGATCAGACCCACGAGACAACAATTGATTCACATGACGTTTCCAGGTAAGACCGACTGAAGTACAAACAAGGTAGTTAGCCGATCTGAAAACTCGGATCACAGCAGCTGATACCCATTTCTGTTGGTGCAAATAGTCTTGCACGAAAACTGGCTGGTCCACCGTGAACGAATGAACATTGGTCACCGTAACAACTAATGGTGCGCAAGGTCGAAGCACATCCAGCCACGACTGCAACTGTCAGCCGTACTTGTGGAATGCAGCCATACTTATTTCCTGTGTAGTAGAAAGCACCGAATTATGATAGACTTGCAAAACACATTGACCCGACTGCACAGATCCTACTGCTTAGGTCCTACTTAAGGTATGTTTCAAAGCTTTAACCAATGACTTGGCCTGACCATTTGTAGCTGGGTGGTAAGGTGCTGACCTCAGGTGTTTGATACCATAACTACGCATGAATACAGCAAACACCTCAAATACAAACTGTGAACCATTGTCTGAAACTAAAATCGCCAGAATATCTGTTTGCAAAAATACTCCACAGATACTCTACATGATAGATGCATGATGCATGATAGCTACTTCCAGCCACTTTGAGTAAGCATCGATCACCATCAGAAACATACGCCCATGACTGGCCCCGAAAAATCCACATGAACTTGCTGCCATGATCTATCGGAGGGCGGCCACAACGAGACATGTGAGGGATTATCAGCATCAGTTTGACACGTAGCACGTGCTTTTACCATCCATTTGATGTCTGCATCAAGCCTGGGCCACCACAACAAACTCCAGGCTAAACTCTTCATTTTGACTACACCTAAATGACCCTCGTGTTACTCGTTGAGACAGCGCTGATGTAATAAAGTGGGAATGATCACCCTCATGCCCCACATAACACAACCTTGAGCTAAAGATAGCTCGGCCGCACGCAGCACATATGAAGCATATTCTGACGTCAAGGGAAACTCAAGTCAACAACCTGACAATACAGCGTATGCAACACACGACAAAACGAGATCGCGATGAATGGCAGTAGCCACGTTTGCAGCGATTATTACTAGACCAGACTCGATCTGTTAGAACATGAAAACTTCAATCTCATCTGTGGTTTCGGTGCCGACCTCAGGAGACGGCGGTCAAGACAGGCCATCACAGTTAGCATGCCGTTCGGAAGCACGAAATTTGATTTCATAGTCATACGCACTGAGGAAGAGACACTATCTCTGTAGCCGAGCAGCGGTAGTTACTGGAATGCCTTTCTGAGGATTGAACAAGAACTGAAGCGGCTGATGGTCAGTTTGTAGGAAGAAATGTCGACCTATTATGTACCGGTGAAACTTGAACATGCTCCATACCAGACTCAGCGCTTCACGCTCGATTTGAGCATAATTCTGCTCTGCGTCCGTCAGAGCATGTGATGCAACACACACCGGATGCTCAGTATTGTTACTCATCACCTGAGACAAGACAGCACCGATGCCGTACGATGAGCTGTCACACACAAGAATGAGAGGACGTGAAGGTTCGTAATGCACGAGAACTGTGTCTGCAGTAAGGCGAGATTTGACTAGTTCGAATGCTGCTTGTTCCGTCAAACTCCACATCCAACAACTCGACGCAGCATGCGAGTCAGAGGAGCGAGCTCAGTGCTTAGGTTGCTGACATGCCTCTGGTAATACTGAGTGGGCCCAATGAAAGACCAAAGCTGAACTTTGTTTCTTGAGCTGGACATGCCGGCTATGGCGTGAACTTTCAGAGGGGCTTTCGAAAGCCCATTTGGGGTGATGATGTGGCCAAGGTACTCCACTTGCTTCTGAAAGAATAAACATTTGTCTTTGTTCAGGCGGAGACCCTGAGAAACTAACTTAGACATCACCTTATCAATGTTCTCAAGATGCTGTTCGGCCGTGACACCCGCGATGAAGATTTCATCCAAGTAGCATTGTGCCGGTAAGTCGGCACAAAGATGATGCATAGCTTTTTGCCACATTTCCGGAGCTGAAGCAATACCGAAACAAAGTCAGGTATACTGGTACATACCCTGACATGTACTGACGGTAACGAGGTGACGATCCTCCGGTGTGATCTCAAGATGGAAGTAGGCATCCTGCAAGTTCAACTTCGTGAAATACCGACTCCCCGCCAACTTTGAATATATCTCGTCAATGGATAGCAGCGGATACTGCTCCACACAGAGGTTGGGGTTAGTGGTTGCTTTAAGCCAGCACACAGATGGATACCTCCATTCTGCTTCAGCACCGTGACCACGGGTGTTGCCCACTCAGAGTGCACCACCGGTTCAATGACACCAACCTTTTCCAATTGGTCGAGTTCTGCTTTGATCCAATCACAAAATGCATACGGCACAGGTCAAGGCTTACAGAATCGCGGACTGACACCCTCCTTCAGATGTAGGTGACCATGAGCAACTACGAGCTTCCCAAGCCTCGAATAGAACTTGGTGTTTTTCCAAGATCCTCTGCAACCAGGAAGAAGGAGATGGAAACACTATATGAACACTGTAAATGTCTGCCCAAGCCAGACGAATTGTGTGCAACCAGTCATGACCCAGGAAAGATGGTCCCGAACAATCAATCACATGCAGGTACAACACTGCTTACTGTTCCCGATAACGAACCACTACATCCATCAAACCTAATGGCTTGATCAACTCCCCCATTGTAGGCACGAAGGGTAGTGTGACAAGACTGCGGTTTCAGCTGGCCCTGCGATGCCCTGCTTGCATGCAGCCGGGATGAGAGGTTCCTGATAGGCTGATCCAGATGGAGAATTGTGAACACGTGACCTACCAGCAGCTATGACATTGACAGACAAGTCCTCCCAAGTGATGATGTGGAAATCCTTTCTCGCTTGTGCCACGACAGCTGCAGTTTTAACCGCTTTAACAAATGTAATCTCTTCAAAGTTTATCTGAAGAACTGATGCTTGAGTCTGGCAGCAAAATCAGCTACCCTCTCATCGAGAAACCGAACCAGGTTGTCGAACTCGTACCGTGATAACTGTGGTGACTTGCCCAGTTTAATATGGTTGTGCAACATCTTGACTATGGATTCGTAGGTGATAGCATCATCCGACACCTTGGCAGGTGAAATCAAGTCAGACAGAATATGGAACACCTCTGCCGGCAGTGACGACAGAAGACTCGCTTTCTGTTTCCCAACATCGGTGACATCGTTCGTGACGAAATAGAAACTGAGCTGCTGTGCAAAGAGTTCAAAGTTGTCTCCAGCATACTCCAGGACCTTATCATGCGATGTAGTCACGGTTCAACAAATCCTCGTCGCCATTTGTGGTGTCTTTAGCACAATGATGAGGACACATGGAGAGAGTCAAACACATACATATAATCGATCAATAACCTATTACGTGATATTAATCTCAGTCTTTAAGCCAAATGGGTGGTTTGGATCCAAGAGAACAATTCAAGCATATTAATGCAAAACCCTTGTTCATCTTGAGCGGTGCATCAAGAACAACGACATCCCACATAGAGCCGTGTACGGTAAATTTAGCACACCATGTTCGAAGCACATATGGCTCATTAATAATGCAAAGGTTATTTATTGCGATGCTCCACAGAAGCTTGGGAAGCGAGAGTACAGAAAAGTCTGACCCAGCTGAAAAGTTGCATGCGCTTGATAATGAAATATTATTGGATGGGTAGTAATATGCGTTTCACAGGTGGAGGATAGGTAAATGAGGCAGGTGGAGCATAGGTAAAGGAGAGAGGTAGGGGGGTGAAGGCTTGGAGTTGGGGGTGATTGGAAAGGCGTTAGGACACGGTGTTCAAAGTTGAGATGTCCACTTTAAAAGGTCTCCTCTCCAAATTCTGAAGTCGTCCGATTAGTACAAAAGAAAGTGAAGATTGCGTACCTGCTTTCTAAAAATTATTGGAATACCCAGTCCAAACAGAAACCGTAACCACCCATTACATGGGAATAGAGTATGCACATGGTGTAACCACTCACTCAGACACCTTTCACAACATGTACACCCACGGAGCACACCCACATCAGCTGCCACGTCTCGGTGGTTTTGTAGATCCCGGTCTCCTCTGTGCAACTGGGCGACTTGTTTCGGTAACGTTTTCAAAGCACCTCGGTTAGACGATTTGTAAGTTTTCATATGACAGTTGCTTTGAAGCTGTTATTTGATGGAAGATTCTGTGATTTTTGAAAGTAGAGTCGAGAAAAGCTGTGAGTATTTTAATTTTATTCATTTATTTTACGAATAAGCACTGAAAAATAAATCAGTGCCCACTTCTACGATGAAAATGGTGCAAAAGTGCTTGGGGCAGAATCAGATTGAAGTGTCATCCACCGGACGAGAACCATGAAGGGCATTCCTTCCATGGCTTCAGCGACGCAGCGTACCCACCCTCTTCCTCACGAGTGTAGCTTTGTGGTTGTCGTTGGCTAATATGAACTACTACTGCACTAGTTCATTCACCTTTTGATGGCATTTTCTCCATCAAGGGTTCCACCAACCCTCTCAGGCTACCTGAGTTGCCACGAACCGGTCCAACGGGGATCATGGGTGTTTTTTAGGAGCCACCATCTCTTTACTGGATGGCAGCTGGGTCACAGAGGGAGCTCGTCTGCTCGTTGTCAGGTGTTGTTTTTTAGTCTTGCAGTGTGTCACAGTCACCCTCCTCACTGTGAAGCCACCAGTTCGGGGAGTTGGTTTATTCACCAACAACCTGATCATGCGGCAGGTAGCACTGGGTTACATGTTATCAGTGGCAGTCCAAAGAGTGACCTGAGCAGTAAATATTTTTTACTTGGCCTATGAGTGAAACAATTTAGTTGGTTAATTTCCAGCTCAAAAATATGCTGTTGATTGGTCAGGCACTGGAGGGGAAGGTCGGAGGGAGTTTGTCTTCTGACCAATGTGAGAGCAGTGGACAAGGTCGAGTTTAACAAACTTTATTTATGTATTGCTGGTAATCCTGGTGTGCATGTAAATTAGAGCTCAGTGGAATCCAGGTGAGTGGACAATTTTATAAGCATTATATCGTCTCAATAAACAGAATAAATATGTTGTTGCATAATTTTTAAAAATTACTTTATAAATAAGAAAATAAACACAGTGACGTGTTCACAAGGTCACTTCAATGGCCATCTTTGAATAATGGAGAATAATGATGAGTGGAAAGGAGGCAGGAGTAGGAGGGTCTCAAGGTGAGGTGATTGGCAAAGAGATATGGTGGAGTAGGGGTTTTGAAAGGAGATATGTAGGGATTGAAGGGTGGGTGGGGGATAGTAAAGGAGATAGGGTAAAGGTGGGAGGTGGGGGGGGAGTGGAAAGGAGGCAGGTAGGGGTAGGAGCTTTCCATGGTACTTCAGCACAAGTCATCAAGAGTATCACAAATGCCTCATGCTAGGCAGTTTGTCAAAACAATTTTAGCAGCGCTCAACAAGACAAGTTTACGATTGCAAATGACAATGTACTTTGCCACAAGCTTGCTCATTGCACATGTAATGTTTTCCATTTGTCATTGCTTTATGAAGCGATTTATCTCTCATCATTGCAGTCACTTACAAGATGTAGCAACATCTTTAGGACAAACAACATATATCATTGGTCATTTTCAAAGTTTGTTATCAGTAAGTGTTTAGTTTCTAGTAAGTGTTTAGTTTTAAGTAAGTGTTTAGTTTTCAGTAAGTGTTTAGTTTCAGTAAGTGTTTTAGTTTTAAGTAAGTGTAGTTTTCAGTAAGGTTTTAGTTTTCAGTAAGTGTTTAGTTTTCAGTAAGGTTTAGTTTTAAGTAAGTGTTTAGTTTTCAGTAAGTTGTTTAGTTTTCGTAAGTATTTAGTTTTAGTAAGTGTTTAGTTTTCAGTAAGTGTTTAGTTTTCAGTAAGTGTTTAGTTTTCAGTAAGTGTTTGTTCAAGTAAGTGTTTAGTTTTCAGTAAGTGTTTAGTTTTCAGTAAGTGTTTAGTGTTAAGTAAGTGTTTAGTTTTCAAGTAAGTGTTTAGTTTCAGTAAGTGTTTAGTTTTCAAGTAAGTGTTTAGTTTTCAGTAAGTGTTTAGTTTTCAGTAAGTGTTTAGTTTTTCAAGTCAGTGTTTAGTTTTCAGAAGTGTTTTATGTGTCAAGTAAGTGTTTAGTTTTCAGTAAGTGTTTAGTTTTCAGTAAGTGTTTAGTTCAAGTAAGTGTTTAGTTTTCAGTAAGTGTTAGTTTTAAGTGTTTTTTTTAAGTTTTAGTAAGTGTTAGTTTTCAGAAGTGTTTAGTTTTCAGTAGTGTTTAGTTTTCAGTAAGTGTTTAGTTCAAGTAAGTGTTTAGTTTCAGTAAGTGTTTTAGTTTCAGTAAGTGTTTAGTTTTCAGTAAGTGTTTAGTTCAGTAGTGTCTAGTTTTCAAGTAAAGTGTTTAGTTTTCAGTGAGTTGTTTAGTTTTCAGTAAGTGTTTAGTGTCAGTAAGTGTTAGTTTTCAGTAAGTGTTTAGTTTTCAGTGAGTGTTTAGTTTTCAGTAAGTGTTTAGTTTTCAGTAAGTGTTTTAGTTTTCAGTAAGTGTTTAGTGTCAAGTAAGTGTCTAGTTTCAGTAAGTGTTTAGTTTTCAGTAGTGTTTAGTTTTAGTAAGTGTTTAGTTTTCAGTAAGTGTTTTAGTTTTCAGTAAGTGTTTCAGTTTTCAGTAAGTGTTTTAGTTTTCACTGAGTGTTTTAGTTTTCAGTAAGTGTTTAGTTTTCAGTCAGTGTTTAGTTTTAAGTAAGTGTTTAGTTTTCAGTAAGTTTAGAAAGCCTGGTGGTGGCGCAGTGGTTAGGGCCAGTGGCTAGGGCAGTGGCTTGGGACCCAAAAGGTCCTGAGTTCAAGCCCCGTTGGGACACTGAATTAATATATGTATAATGTGTATATATATATATAGTATATATAA
>CM068965.1:41614881-41625631 GCA_035128595.1 Eptatretus atami | reverse complement strand
GGAGGTACTCCCATGGAGTGGGTTTTCAGATGTTTTTTTATGCTTCGAGAGTGTTTTGCGGAATGAAGGGTTTTCCGTTGGCCGGAGTGCAAATCCTGCCACCAACGTCCTTATTAAAAGTAACCCAACTGCAAGAGGACATCCACAGACACAGTTGCGCACTAGATATGAATGGCCATTGGCTCACAAGGACCTACTCCGCCCTTTGACACGAGGATCTAATACATGTCTGTTTATGAAACAATCCACAAGTTTAGGGAGAGCAAGGAAGTGGTGCGAGATCTGAAGGCAAAAATGCAGTTGCCACATTTTTATCGGCGATTTCATGTTGCTATGACGAATGGGAAAGTCTCCATGATTTTGAATCTTCTGCAGTCTACACGACCAGTAGCTAACATGTTAAAATCAATGAGGTGTTAGCAGAGTGATTCCATCATTCATCTGTGTACAGTCACTGCCTTCTGCTTGCATCATTTCTGGGGGTGCCCCTGTAGGTTAGAGTAGGAATTTATTATTTATTTATTCAGGGTCCTGGGAATGACTTCCCTTCCTCTTCATGAAGAACACTGTGGGGTCTTTAACATCCACCAACTTATGCCGGCAATTGGACCTCCCAGTTTAACGTCCATCCGAGGGACAGCACACACATTGACGAATCATCTTGAATGACAGTTTATAGCTGGGTCTGGATTCAAAACCAGGCTAGACAGCTCATAGGCAAATGTGCGTACCTCCAAGCTATCCTTCCAGGACATGCTTACATAAGACAATAACATGGGGTTATCTCGTCAAGGTGAATTTCCTGTACAA
The DNA here is from genome assembly GCA_035128595.1 of Eptatretus atami. Taxonomy (NCBI): domain Eukaryota; kingdom Metazoa; phylum Chordata; class Myxini; order Myxiniformes; family Myxinidae; genus Eptatretus; species Eptatretus atami. The sequence goes on along the minus strand of CM068965.1, from coordinate 41,624,821 downwards.
GGCACATTTTATTCCTCTAAACTCTGACCTTTGACGTTTATCTTGTGGGAAAGCGTCGTGTTGTTAGTTGTGAGTGGGGCAAAAGCGATATGTCGTTTAATTCGTTACACACAACATGTGGAAAAATGACAATCTATCTCCACTGAAGAATTGTCAACGACACCGATAGATGGTGCGTGCTGTGAACCTGTTTGAACGTACCCCATTTTGTTCAATCCCGTACCAATGCCAGCAGATGGGACGTCCAGTTTTACATCCATCCGAAAGACGGAAAATGCTGATGAATCGGCCTGCCTATGAAAATGGAGAATAACTCCCCCGCCCCTCCCTCCTGTCCTCTTCTCGCCGAGGCTTATAAACAATTCAACATTTTGTCTGTATCATTAATCCACTGGATTGACAGCATGGCTCAGAGAGAGCATATTCAACTCTGAACCTTCTAGCCTGAGTTTGATTCCCGACCCAACTAGAAGCTGTCATCCTGTACTTTGCAAGCTGGGCGCTTCTATAATAATTAAATGACTGTGTGTGTGTGTGTTGTGTGTGTGTGTGTCACCTTTGCTTGTCTTCAATAATTCCACCATCATTAAGAGGGGATTGTGTAGGTCAAGTGTCCTGTCAGCTGGGATTGCCACGGTAGAGACCCTTCAGTAATAATGAGTCTTTAACGTGTGCAATTATTCCCACATCGTGGGGTTGGCGCGGGGAAAATACTCACCTACTGTTCTGGGGCTGACAAAACTCACTTACTGTTCACAAAGACACCATGAGATCCCACAGCACCTTTCCAAAAAAAAATAAAAAGAGCTCAAGTGAGCACAATATACGCCGGAACAAGAAGGTATATATACAGAATTGTGCTATTACATGGAAAACAGCATCCTGGTTGCCATGGCATCCACTTTAGATGACGAACGTATGTCGTGACAACCGTCTCCACAGTCTGTACCTATGTACCAGATATGAACGTGAAAGTTGAAAACTTTGGGAGTTAGAGTGCGGACAGGAACGGAACGGACGGACAGACGACCGGTATCACATAATATGCCCTATATACAGTGGGGAGAACAAGTATTTGATACACTGCCGATTTTGCAGGTTTTCCCACCTACAAAGACGTAGAGGTCTGTAATTTTTATCATAGGTACACTTCAACTGTGAAAGACGGAATCTAAAACAAAAATCCTGAAAATCACATTGTATGATTTAAATAATTAATTTGATTTTGTTGCATGAAATAAGTATTTGATCACCTACGACCAGTAGAATTCGCGTCTCACAGACCGTTTAGTTTGTCTTTAGAAGCCCTCCCATTCTCCACTCATTACCTGTATTAACTGCACCTGTTTGAACTCGTTATCTGCATAAAAGACAGCTGTCCACACTCAATCAATCAGACTCCAACCTCTCCACAATGGGCAAGACCAGAGAGCTGTCTAAGGACATCAGGGACAAAATTGTAGACTTGCACAAGGCTGGGATGGGCTACAGGACAATCGGTAAGCAGCTTGGTGAGAAGGCAACAACTGTTGGCGCAATTATTAGAAAATGGAAGAAGTTCAAAGATAACAGTCAATCTCCCTCGGTCTGGGCTCCATGCAAGATCTCACCTCGTGATCTCAATGATCATGAGAAAGGTGAGGGATCAGCCCAGAACTACACGGCAGGACCTGGTCAATGACCTGAAGAGAGCTGGGACCACAGAATCAAAGAAAACCATAAATAAACACACTACGCCGTCATGGATTAAAATCCTGCAGCGCACGCAAGGTCCCTCTGCTCAAGCCAGCGCGTTCCATGCCCGCCTGAAGTTTGCCAATGACCATCTGGATGATCCAGAGGAGGAATGGAGAAGGTCATGTGGTCTGATGAGACCAAAATAGAGCTTTTTGGTTTAAACTCCACTCGCCATGTTTGGAGGAAGAAGAAGGATGAGTACAACCATAAGAACACCATCCCAACTGTGAAGCATGGAGGTGGAAACATCATTCTTTGGGATGCTTTTCTGCAAAGGGACAGGACGACTGCACCGTATTGAGGGGAGGATGGATGCGCCATGTATCGCGAGATCTTGGCCAACAACCTCCTTCACTCAACAAGAGCATTGAAGATGGGGCGTGCTGGGTCTTCCAGCATGACAACGACCGAAACACACAGCCAAGGCAACTAAGGAGTGGCTCCATAAGAAGCATCTCAAGTCCTGGAGTGGCCTAGCCAGTCTCCAGACCTGAACCATAGAAAATCTTTGGAGGGAGCTGAAAGTCTGTGTTGCCAGCGACAGCCCCGAACCTGAGAGATCTGGAGAAGAAATCTGTATGAGGAGTGGCCAAAATCCCTGCTGCAGTCTGTGCAAACCTGGTTAAGAACTACAGGAAACGTCTGATCTCTGTAATTGCAAACAAAAGGTTTCTGTACCAATATTACGTTCTGTTTTTTCTGATGTATCAAATACTTATTTCATGCAATAAAATGCAAATTAATTATTTAAAAATCATACAATGTGATTTTCAGGATTTTTGTTTTAGGTTCCGTCTTTCACAGTGTGAAGTGTACCTATGATAAAAATTACTACCTCTACATGCTTTTGTAATGTGGGGAAAACCTGCAAAATCGGCAGTGTATCAAATACTTGTTCTCCCCACCTGTATATATATCGGGCGTATAAAAAGTGGTTCATTGCATGCAGGTACCTATAAAAAAACAGAAAACAAGAAGAAGAAGAAAAAAGAGACCATTGTGTGCCAGATTTTAATGATCCCACAGCACTTTCCACAAAAGAGCGGGTCCGTTGTGTCCTTGGTCCTGGTTAATTTCCTTGGTCAGTATGCTTAGTCAATTTCCAAATCCCTGTCCAAATCTACAGGGGAGCTTATGGCATCAGCAGCAGAGGTACAGTATGTGCTCCAGTAGTGATACAACTGGAAGAATATGCATCCAATGGGTGGATGGATGGATGACTATGGATCACTTTATCACCATATATTTTAATGAGACCGACTGATCAAACAAATGCAAGCAGAATGTTTTATAACCTACTGCGTGGGCATGTGCATAACAATTGTACTCAGAAAAGAAAACAAAACCTTTCATTTGGACTTGCAATTCATAATACAGTCCTCGAAAGACGTGGGCCAATCAAGAATACAGAATCAAATAGGCGATCCTCAAATTTCCTACCTACTCATGTACCTTTCCAATAAAAAGGAAAGCAAACAGAAGGGCAGGAGGGAAATAAAAAGGAGAAATAACAAGATGGACATGAATGCAAAAATAGGGAAAGGATTGTACTTGAGAGCCGGCGTGTTTCGCCAAAGGATGCTTTTGAAATGGCCATTAAGATCCATAAAAGGGACTCTCAAACATGCAGGGCAAGAGTGAAACCTCAAATGATCTTATCCAGTGCCAGATGTATTAGCAGGCTATGTGTCGAGCTTGACGCGCGTGAATCGGAGAGTCATTCCACCCACATCTGGACACGAGTTACGTGCACGCGCGACAACAGATGTCATGACATACGACAACACTGATCATTTCCTCACCAGATATTAATCTCCTGGACTGAGTGCTCAAACGTTATCGAGAGTCACAATTTTAAATCCCCTTGTATTGAGACGTCTCGTTTCAGCGAATGAAACCATGTAGTTTTTGCGACGTGCGTTTAGCCCCTCAACAACAATGCATGCGTCTGGAATGAAACTACCAAAATGATATTGATTTTAATGTCCTCCTCACAATAAGTTAATTGGCTGTTCTGGGAGTTCTGGTAAGTTAATCCAATTTTTTCAGGTAAATCCAATTTCAGGAAAATATTCCAATTTGAGAATATTTTTTGTTGAATGGTAAAAATTATTTGGATCAAAAAAGACTTCACAAACCCATAGGGAGACAAAAGGAAAATGGTGTCTTCCAAGATCGTTTTATTAATGTGGTAGAATAGAAGGTTGGCCTATTTCTCATCTGAACTGAAGGGTCATGATAGCAGGAACCAATGTTCAAATCCCATTTTACATATATATATATATATATACATGTATATGTGTTTGTCCATTGCCTACCAATATCCTTGTAATTAATGTAAAAGTGCACTGACAACTATAAATATATTTGGCTGTGCTGGCAGATGAGCTGTTTAACCAGGGTTAGAATCCCAACCCAGCTTTAAACTGTCATCCTGGTGTTTCACATTACAGGATGCGGCATCAATGTGTACCCCATCATCGGATGGACATGAAGCTGGACGACCCATCTGTCATGGTAGGTGGTGGATATTAAAGATTCCACAATGTCTTTCGTGAAGAGTCGGTGAGTCGATGTGTTATTACTGGCACCCTGAACAAATCACAAATTCCTGCCACCACGAGTTGAGTACTTTGAGTCGGAGTAGCCACTCATTCAAGGATTGTTTATGGCCGAGAAACGTTTATCGACTAGTCGTGATATGTTCTGCAGCTCTGTAAAGAGCTATGGCCTCGAAATATTATTTGGCCGAGGTCAAGCAAAGCGACGTCAAGGCCAGTTATTCTTGGTACGTGAAACACCCTGCAACCCATGCCTACAGAGAACAGACTTTTTGGAATGCTGGCAGCATTTTCCGTGCATTCATCATGTAACTTTGTAAAGTTATCCATGTGTAGGCACTCCTTTGTTGAAAGTTTCATGCCAATCGTTCAAGCAGTTGCAGAGAAAACGAATTTCAAAGTGAATAAAGGTGAAAAAGTTAGGACGAAAGAAAAGAAAAAAAACGGGCTTCGGCCAATGTTCCACAATATGGTCATGGATGGTTGTGGATGCCTAGTACTTGTCATTATTACTGGCAGAGTACTTGCCTTATGGGCGATCTTGTTACAAGCATGCAACAGGTTCTTCTGACACATCCCTTTATTTGGACAGTGTATAGGCAACAGACCACTGCCTCGATCGCTCCCGAAAATAAAATAAAAACCCGGATTACGTAAATGAAGATTACGTGAACTGCTTATGTGCATCTATAATACATTGTGGTTATATAGTTCGGATAATTCCAATTGCACTGGCCCATAGGCTGACATCAGATGCCTGAAGCTAGTGGCCTATAAGTACTGTCACCTTCACAAAGCCCACGACACCCAACAGTTCCAACCTTTTGATATTGATGATCCTTTTAACACACACTTTGGTTGTTTTACACTGAACGGAAAACTTATATGGAGGGCATGGCAATTGTGAATATGACTCTTCCGAAGATGTTTTTGGCTTACCATAGCACCAAAATGGCAGATTTATGATTTTTTTTTTCAGGTTACAATTGTGGATGGCATCAGGCCAGCTGTCCAACCAATGGGTCAAGCAGACATCCAAATACCTGCTCCATTGTATACAGATTCTTCTTTTATATATAAATTATTAATAATTTTTTCCTGCATGTGATTTATGTTTAAACATTGATCTAAAGATTCATGGAGGAGCTTGTAAGCTACTCCATGAGTCTTAAGATCAATGTTTAAACATAAATGCAATTTTTACAGGTATATACTGCCATTTATATTTGGAAAGATAATTGATAGACAGGTGATTTATAGTTTATACGTCAGCAATATGTCTTTGTTAATGCAGTCTGTCCTTTGGATGGAGACTTAAAGCCACCTGTCACGCTCCTGTTTAGGTTGGGGACGTTACAGATCCAATATCTGTTGAAAAAAGTAGGTCAATTTGTGCTGGTGTCCTAGATAAATTCCATGCCTAGAGATGAAATTGGATAGGTAAAAAGATGTGAAGTTAAGTTAGGTTAACTTAACCATGAGAATGGGATTACAACACAGAAGGCAAGTAAATTGATTAAGTTAATTGCGCGTAGATACGGCACAAGCGTGATGGACCAAATGGCCTCCTCCTGTGTCTCAGCGTTTCTCTTATACAGTGTTTCCTTACAATCCTACATTTACAAAGCATTGTAGCTGAAAAAGTTTTGAAATTGTATACAACAGAGGTATTTCATCACAAGCAGCTCTGAAGGAACCGACTTCAAATTTTGTTCCGGTCATCAAATGTATTGCAAATTAAACTAATGGCCAAATTTTTCCTCTTTCTCATTGCACCGATCTCTGCTGGATAAAGCGTCAATTTGATGCCATTTATGCTCAATCGTGATTTTTGCCCATTGCAGAGGTTGGAAAAGAGGAAATTTCAACCCGTCAATTATTTCAATCATTCAGCCCACTTCAATGGCAAAATGACTAAATTTTCCACGTTTGAAAATTTTTACCAAAATTTCTGCAAGAACAGCTCATTTTGTGTAACAAGGCGATTTCATGGTAAGATTGTGAGCTTATCTTCTATCTTGCCTATTATTAGCTTAATCACTCACTATTTATCACTTTTGAGAAGATAAGTCACACACATATATATATATATACAGTAGTCTCCGGATATTAAATCCACCTCGGGCGGAGCGTTTCCTGGATTTAATATCCGGCGGATTTATTATCCGGTGACCCAACTTCGGACCTGAAATTACTGTATCGTGCAATCCTTTTGTCCAGCAGTAGCAAAAACAGTTTGATTTATATAAAAAAGAGGTTTATTGATAAAAAAAAACAGGAAAGAACAACAGAATGCAATTAGGCTACACCATCTTCCTTCGTCAGCCAGTTGGCTAACGTCCTTTGTTGAGAGGAAATGTCCTTCGAACGGAATCCTTGAGCTCTCTGAAGTCAGGAACTGAGATATCATGTTGTCGTCTTGCCCGTTCTAGACTTCAATAGCTTTCTGACATCAGCTCCACTGACGACAGGCTCTTCCTCATTGTCATCGTCATCTTCGTCGTGGTCTCTGGTTCATCTTGTTGCTGGTCTGTCGCCTGTATGAACTCGACAAGGTTTTGCGAGAGTTCCCCTCGGTTGTTTCATTGGCGACCTCGAGGTCTTCGTCAATGTCGACCCAGTGGTTGAATTCCTCATCAGAAAGACCTGGCGGAGGTGGGGGAAGTGGGACTTCGACGTGTTCTGCGTCACTTGGCGCGGCTTTTGCCATAAAAGGCTGCCTTCTCCAACAGTTCACGATGGTTTCCTGTTTCACCTTCTGCCACGCTGAAGCCAGCATTTCCAGCGAGGTTTGATCTACGACCAGTTTCCGCTAACCGGTTCCGACTGATGCTAAAAAATCGCGTGATCCTTCCGGGAAAAACACAGGCACGCGCCGATGAAGTGGCTTTATTAACCGGCGGATGGATTTATTACACGGCGGAAATCTATATGTAGGAATTCCGTACCCTGGCGTTCCGGATTTAATATACGGCTGGATTTATTATCCGTGGATTTAATATCCGGAGACTACTGTTATATATATATATATATAATATATATATATATATATATATATATATATATATTGTTACGAATTTGGGAATTCGATTGCACACAACATACAGGTTCCTTTAGTCAGCTATGTCGATAAGTGCTTGTTCCCTAGATAGCTCACCTTTCATTGTTTAAATGTTCAGAAATCGATTAGATGCGCTGCGGATCGATTTAATAGTTAGAGAACGAACAATGGAGACATCCCTCCCCTCTTCTGCAAAGAGGAAGAACCACCCTGCCTCCCGTGACTCATGATGTCAACAACTCCCTCCCACCGTGGCTGAGCGGGGGATGGAGCACGAGGGCATGAGTCATGAGTCACGCCGGGATGGGGGGAGGGCGGGAGAAGGATAAGGACGAGATCCTTTCTTTGTTCTGGTTAGTAAGCTTTTTGCTTCGGCAGAGAGTAGTCGTTGGGCAGAGTTGGAGAGGGCAGAGTTGGAAGGGCAGAGTTGAGAAGGGAGTTGAGGGGTCGTTCAGCAGACCGTCGGTCCTGCTTGCTTGCGTTAGGGTTGAGGCCTTCGAAGCTTTTTGCTTCAGCTGGCTCAGTGAGCTTCGGCTGAGGCCTGGCTCGGGAGGAGGCTTTTTGGAGGCTCTTTGCTTTGACGGTTCCGTAAGCTTCGGCTTCTGCTTGGCTCGGGAGAGCTTTTTGCTTCAAGCTGCCCTGTTTGGAAGGAAGTTAAGCCGGTCGCCGGCTCGAGCTGCGAGTGGTGGCTTCTTCTTATTGGTTCGTGGAGCTCTTTGTTCTCCATTTTGGTTCCCGCCTTGGTGCGACTCATCGACCTCTTCGTGGAGGTGGTTCCTCGGGGAAGCGACGCATCGACGGGAAGGAGCGGCGCCTCGTCTCACCAGCACGTGTTGAGAAGCGCGGAGGTGGTTCCTCGGGGAAGCGACGCATCGACGGGAAGGATCGGCGCCTCGTCTCGCCAGCATGTGTTGAGAAGCGCGGGAGGATTCGCGGGAGCTCGGGAGGATCGCGGCTCGGCGATTGGATCCAGCTCGCTCTCACGGGAGCCCGGGTCGAACAACTTGAAGACCACACGAGGTGGAGAGGTTTGAGATAGGTTCTGGGTTTCAGCTCACTGTCCTCGAGCTGGAGCTCGTTATTAAAGCCTCTGCCACCATTTATTGGGTGTGTGTGTGTGCGTACGTGTGTCCTTAGGCCCGTCTAATAAGTAGGAACTGCTGTTAGTGCAAGTGACTGTACATAATAAGTAGACGGTTGTAGTTCTTTTGTCGTGCTTTTGTTGCTTGTATAATTGCATACGTGTTTTGCCTTGTTTATTGCATACGTGCTTTATTATAATAAATGTCCTTGTGTGAATGTAAACCTGTTCGTTGCGTCCATTCCTCATTGAACTGCCCCATCTTGCACTCGGAATATAGTTGTTTTTAAATAGCCGATAAATAGAATCGGGTCGCGGCGAGGTCTGGCGATAATACCCGCTCGGTTATCCCAGAACGGAACGGACCGCTTAAGCGGTTCGTGTCCAAGCAGGCCTTCGCCGAGGTACGGTCCCTCGGTAGGTTACCGCGCGGGTACTTAGGTATATCGATATTCGGCGATTGACCCTATTTCCGCGGGTAGAATACGGACTGGGCCGTGGTGGGATTAAAAACCACCCGTGACTGGTTCTGGCGATGTTCCAGAAAGTCACGACTGGATTGTCCGTTCGGTGGGCGAAGCGACCGCTATTGGTTAGACGCGGTCGTTCGCATGCCGACGGGCGGGAAATCTACAATATATATATATATATATATATACGTATATATATTGGGTGGTCGCGAGACTACCCTTATTGGGTGGTCGCTAGAGTACCCTTATTTTCACTTTTCCGCCTGTCTGTATGTATGTCTGTCTGTATGTAATGGACAGCTCTGGAGGCCAGAGGAGTCAACCGATTTTGATGAAACTTGAACGGTAGGTTCATACCAGGATCTCGTTCTATGCTTTTGAGCACCGTTGCTATGGACACCACCATTGCCTAGCAACGGGACTTTGAAATTTTTGAAAAATCCTAAAAAAATTATTTTTTCGAAAATCAAAAATCGGCTTCCAGGCTTTTATGCGCACATACTCAAACTCTTTGTCAAAAATTTTCAGCCCGATCCGTCAAAAACTATGACGAGTATGCAATTATGTAGCGACCACCCATGTCGCCTACCAGCTTGTTTGTTTGTTTTTGACCCTACTCCTCTGAGCTCCTTCGGTGACTCGCCACAAAACTTTACAGGATCACATTATTTACCACGGTGCACCTATAAAATAGGAGTTTTATACAGTCTTTGTCTCACAATTCATAAATTATAAACACCCAAGCTGCCACCTGCCACCTGTCACCATCTCAGCAAGGGTAGATCCATAAAAAGCCCATTTCCTTTCGGATTTCAACCCGGATACGGATATATATTTGGTGAGGTGGTAACCTCCAATCGTCAAATATAGTATCAAATGTGAAAAAAATAACCGGCAATTAAGACCTTATCATGATCGGTAAAATCAGGGGAGGAGTCACGTGACCTCTCAAATGCGCGAATCATTGAAAAACCGAACATAGTACAAATACAATCCACACATCGATTTAAAGGTAATTTTACTGCTCATC
>CM068965.1:41582381-41609881 GCA_035128595.1 Eptatretus atami | reverse complement strand
CAAGTTAGGTCAGGAATTTAGAATTTGTTCAGGGTAGCGATGTTCAGGTGATAACTCCTGGGATATCTAACGTCTGCCAGCTGTTCCCCAACATATCTAACAGACGGGTCCCCCAGTTCCACATCCCATTTTATAGACCGTTCACTTTTTGATCCAATGCCCTGCCTGATAACATGGGGGTGACAGTTTACGCCGGAGGATGAGGAATCGAACCCAGGCTCGACAGGTGCCCTATACCTATGCATCATCCTGTCACACATGAAAAAATTACCTACCTATTTTATTTTGACGAGGTTATTAAATTACTCATTTTATATTATGTGTAATTATCTCATTTTATGTTATCTGCAAAAAAATTCAGAATAAATCATCATGGCACTCCTTAATACACAAATGAGTGATATCAAAAATAACTGTTGAGGACAGCTCAACTGCCAATGGAATCACAGGTAGAGAGTATGCTCAGGAGCAACGGAGAAAATACCGAATATCATCAATTCTCCATCAGTCTTGTCAATTAGTCCTCATGGGTTTTTCTGTCACGACCTTTTCTGTAAACCTTTGCTTCCTGAATCTTGAATTCACGAACCACTGCGTTTGACTCAAACATCATGCTTTTGACTTGGATGTCTCATTGAGAGCCAAAGAGTAACCCAGAGTTAAAATATCCTCAGGCTTAAAGAGAACATGGTTGCCTTTGGAAGAGGAATGAATGAATGATAAAGAGTGTACTGCAACTAAGGTGCTATCTTCATATTATGTTAGGTACACAAGGGTACAGAACTTTGACCACCTTGTCCTCGTGGTCGGACCCATGCATAATTCACTACTCTTCATTCCTCTTCCCTTCCAGTCTTTCTTCTCCTCTTCCAGTGATCCCCCAACTGCTCCTGCCTGCCCCCCCAACCCCTCCTGCTCCCCATTCACTCCCCCAACACAACATAGTCTTTTCTATATTAATGCATAGATGGCAAGCCACACCAACAGAATGTTCTCTTGTAAAAATTATATAAAAACTATTTGTTTACAACAATGTACAAACCGAAGATGATAATCATATAAGCTTTATAAGTGATTTTCTCGTGTTAAAAGGGATCATTAAATAATACATGTGATGTTTTTTTTTTTTCCTATAAATGAAAAAACCAACAGTTGTTTGCTGCAAAATCTGGCAACATCAAATAAACCGCTGCGACACCAAAACGTCATTGAGAAGTGACGTACAAAATCCCAACACGCATCATGGTGAGGGATTGCGATGCGGGGAATTCAAGGATGCGAGTGGTAACGGTGCAAGAAGAAAGGGAAGGGACAAGGACCGTCGAGGCTGCGTGTTACAGCGCAAACGCCGAAGACTGAATCCTCGCCTCCCTTTCCTCACCCGAAAATCGATGCCCACGGTCGAGATGAAACTGCCAGACAGAAAGGCGCCGTCTTTGAAGCGAACGAGTAAGCAGGTCTTGCCCACACCCGAATCACCGACGAGCATCACCTGTGTGCGGAGGTATAAAGACTCGATCTACGGCCACAGAAGACGTGTGGGTTGTTTGAAGGAATGGTCCGCTGAACAAATCAGTGCAAAACATGGAATCGGTCGATTAAATATTCCTTTGTCTGGATGTTTCACGGTTTAATTGTCCTTAACTTGTAATTATAATCCATCCGTTTGCATTGTGGATTCTAACTTACAAGTACATTATCGGGAAGGCTGGATGAGTGATCTGAATCAGTGCATCATACCGATATGATTTGTTTAACTTTGACGTCTTTTCGGAAATTTACAGATGGCACCACATAGAGATGAGAATTTTGTTAAGTAATATGGGCTCATGTAGCAGAGCAAGGTGTTAGATGGTACAAAGGTAACATAATGAGAGGGAGAGACAGAGAGAGGGTGAGAAAGAGAGAGAGAGAGGGCGAGAGAGAAAGGGCAAGAGAGCGATAGAAAAAGAAAGGAGAAAGAGAGAGAGAAAAAGAAAGGAGAAAGAGAGAGAAAAAGAAAGGAGAAAGGAGAGAGAGAGATAGAGAGCGAGAGAAAGAGAAAGGAGAAAGAGAGAGAGAAAAATAAAGGAGAAAGAGAGAGAAAAAGAAAGGAGAAAGAGAGAGAAAAAAAGAAAGGAGAGAGAGATAGAGAGAGCGAGAGAAAAAGAAAGGAGAAAGAGAGAGAAAAAGAAAGGAGAAGGAGAAAGAGAGAGAGAAAGAAAGGAGAAAGAGAGAAAAAGAAAGGAGAAAGAGAGAGAGAGGTAGAGGGACAGAGAGAGAGGTAGAGAGAGAGAGAGGTAGAGAGGTAGAGGGTAGAGAGGGAGAGGTAGAGAGAGAGAGAAAGAAAGGAAAAAGAGAGAGAAAGGAGAAAGAGGAAGAGAGAGAGGTAGAGAGAGAGGTAGAGAGAGAGAGAGAGAGGTAGAGAGAGAGAGAGAGGTAGAGAGAGAGAGAGAGAGAGAGAGGAGAGAGAGAGAGAGAGAGAGAGAGAGAGAGAGAGAGAGAGAGAGAGTCCTTCATATAAGAGGGGTATGAGTGAGGAGAAGTCATCATGGGACTATTATTGAAGATCACAGGGTCGGTGAGGAAGATGATACGAGATGGTGGTCTACGGCCAGACTGAAGCCCAGAGGGTGGGAAGAGTGAGATTGTAATGCCTCAGGGTGGTTCCACAGGTGGAACAAAAGAGGAGCAGAGGATTATGGTGAGGAATAACCTTGATCTTTGGAAGGTTAAGAATGAGAGGGTTACTGAAACAATTGAAGAGGAAAGGGCGGGATGCATGTGAGGCTCTAAGAGCCAGAGGAGCAAGACCAAAGTTATGGAGTTATTCGAAAACAGAGACCACCAACCTGTCTGTGATGAGGAAGCAAGCAACCGTGTCCCTCTGCTTCTTTGTGGAAGATGCCAATGATACTGAGAGCTTTTAATTTCAGAGAATAAAGAGTGACAGGTGAAAATCACAGGCACAGTCAATTCGAGAGAGTTGTATTCCATTCAACGAAGAACAAATGGATTGTGGCCTCGGAAACATTATCACTACTTCTTTAACAGCCCTATTTATTCCCAACTTATTGTGAGGTCAACGGAGGAGACGGATTAACCTAAGTCTTTCGCCAACCAGCTGGCTAGGCCTGACGTTCAGCTGAAGATTACAGGAATTTGTCATTTGTTCATGGTGCCGGTGATAACTCTCCTACTCTTCAAGAGAAACACTGTGTGATATTTAACATCCACCAACTAATGCTAGAACGTGGGACACTCAGTACAACATCCATCCGAGAGATGGTGTCCTTTGTGATTCAACACCTTGCCTGCAAAACACCAACCCAACGGTTTTTAGTCAGGTCGGCAATCGAACCCAGACGAGACAGCTCAAAGGTAAATGCGCTACCTGTGCACCATCCTGTGAGACTCTTGTAGGTTTGTGAGGAGGTTATATTTATTGAGGAAGGAGGGCACAATGGAGGGTATTGAGTACAATGGAGGGTACCCACTGTTCAGATATCTTTGGATGCTCCGGCATGGCTATATTTCCTGTGCAGGAGAGGTCTTGTCTTATGACTAGGCCCATCAGATTCACCTGGAGATTGAATGTGTGAATGTGAAATTTTCCTGGATTGAATAGCATGTTGCATGTGTTGGACCAGCATCTGATCCTTTTGAGTCTCTAAGGGGATGCAGCAGCTGCTGCAGGTCTGTCTGTGGGATAGGGTACCGCAAGGCAAAATGTGGAATTAGCTGAAAAGAGAAGAGTATAATTTTCTAGGCATTGGAGACTTCATTGATGTATATGAAGAACAAAACCAGTCTCAAAATGCTGCCTTGGAGTACTCCAATATGCACTCGGAGAGAAGGTGAAAAGGTATCATTGAAAGCTACTCGCTTGTTGCATACATGGATGAAGTCAGCATGCCAGGAATAAAGGTGGCCTCGGATGTCACAGGCAGAAAGCTTGGCGAGTGGCGTGCCAGACACCGTCAAAGCTGTTTGACATCCAGAGACAGTTCTGATCTCTTGTTTAGGATTCAGAGCCTCAATCCATTAATTGAAAGAGAATCAGCAGCATGTATACACTTGAGTGGCATGGGACATATAAGAGATCAGGCCATTGTTCTTCTTCTGGTTAGTCTGTCTCCTTCAATCCTACAGATTCTTGCAGAACATCCTATGGTTGTTTATCCATGCTCTATCCTTCTGAAATGCTGAGTGTCAAGCAATTAAGCAGCACCTGCCATTTTAAAAGTTTTTGGTGTGACTCGGCCAGAAAAGCTATAACCATTACACTACTGTATCTGGGTGGACCACTATTGCTACTACTGCTGCTGCTGCTACTACTACTACGACAACATTCCAGAAGAGGAAAAATAATGTCAGCTGTGATGTTCGATTTCATAACTTTGTTTACAACTGAAAGTCAACTTCCTGGCTTGTAGTTGAGAGGATCTGTTTTTGCTCCCTTCTTGTCAATGGGAGTGATGTTTGCTGTCTTCAAAGCAGATGGGATGTGACCTAAGCTGAAGGATTAACAGACGAGAGCAGACTGAGATGAAGTGAGAGCACAGCAGGATTTTAGGACATGGGCATCAATGCCATCGAAGCTTATCGAGTCCAGAATGCTGAAGAGTCTCTCAACCAACTCAGGAGGCAGTGAGAGTCGGGGTATCAGCTAAGGTGCGATCAGAGAAGGATGGGCTTGGTACACAACCATTGGAGGTGAACGTTGAATTTAGACATTCTTCCCCCTTGTGAGCTGAATGTCCAGTGAAACTGTTCGGGGAAAGATGGAGGGAAGTGTAAAGGAAGAGAGTGAGGTTAGAAGAGGGGAAAATTCTGCCATTTTGCACATCAAATATGTAGATGAGCCCTTTCCCAAATTCAGGTTTTTTTCTTATTTTTCCAATGTGTGATGGTACGGAGTTTTCACACCGTGCTTCAAGACTTCAATTCTGATTTTGAAGTCATGGAAGAGCTGAGACTTATGTATCAAGTTGATTTTTCTCCCACATAAGGACTTTTTACACATATGTTCATGCAGTGTGTGTAAATGAAATGAAATTGATATTTAACTATCCTCTCTTGGTTTATGTTTATTGGACGCATTCCCGTGACAAACAATTAGAGAGTTCATAGAAAACCTTACCCCATGCAGTGTTTAGGGATATAATTCAAATGAAATATAATAATGATTTTAAAGGTTGTATAAAAAAAAAATCCAGATATTTACCGCCGTTGTGCAGTGTCTAAACCAAAGCCTCATTTAACATGTCCAAGTTCTGCAAAACTGGACATTTTTGGAAGCAGTAAGAAGGCGATTTGTGTTCTACAGTGTTCAAGTGTATAATAAGATTGAAATCAAATAAAGATTGTAAAGGTCGTCTAAAAAAAATTGATTCTGAAAGTTTACCGCCATGTCTTTTACACCACCTTATTTAACACGTTACATTAGTTCCTTGTTCCTGCTGTTTGTGTCCTTTATAAAGTCATTAAAAACAGTACGTTTCCTGTTTGGAATGATTTTCAATTTTGTTTTACTGCCAGACAGGCAGACAAACGATAAAAAGTAATCTCACCCCTCTCTACGCATGCGTGATCGGGACGAATTCAGAGCCAAAGTACTGTTAAACTACAGGTTTGTTATTCATGTTCTGATTTGTGTTCAAAATATAACATTCAATTTAAATACATTGTTCCTCGATCATAAACTGATGTTTATGGATGGACAGATGGACAGACAGACAGACAGACAGACAGACAGAAGTGAACATATTGGTTAACCCCGTGTTTCGCATTGTGTGGTTGGGGTAACAAGAACGGTACAGTGGCCAGAGTGATTCCATTGACCGCGTTGGGTCCATGAGTAACCGGACTTGTGCCGAATGTTCGGAGCTTTGCCAAAGATGTTTCCAAACAACGTTTTTTTGTGCAACTATCTCTCAGCAGTCAGCTCCGTACCCCCACAATCTTGATCATCACAAAACAACCATCAATTATTCCTTTTACATTTAATTTCACTTTCATTTTGGGACCACTTGCTTTTAGCAACTGCAAGCTTAGCTCACACACATATATATATATATATATATATATATATATATATATATATGGTGTGTGTGTGTGTGTGTGTGTGTGTGTGTGTTTTCCGAGCACGAGAGATGTTCCCATCATGGCGAATATTTCATTCACTCCAGCACTTGTATTGTTGATCTTGCTCCCTACCACTGATCGCACAGATTGATTACAGGAATCAATAATTAAATGACTTGTAAAACTCCGGCGCAATTGCCTGTTGAGCTGCAAGCTTGTAGGTCGGCATCGTGGCATGCGTGACCAATGTGAGGCATGGGCGACCATTACTCACATTAATTACTTGTTTAAAATGACTTGGTCAGCTCGTGCTGGTAATAACATCTCGCATCTGGATTATTAAACATAGGACCTGCGGCACATAATAAATAGAATGGCTTTGCTTTCCATTCTCCAAACACATACAATGGACTCTGTAACCCCAATTAGATTTCATAAAATACCTCCTTGTAATGTTTGCCTTTCACAGTCTTGTAGCTCGTTGAGGAAGAAATAGCCTCCACCTTTAAAAGGACCATCGACATATTATGTAAGCGAACATATGTTTAACCCTCCTGCACTCCCTTCTCTCTACTCCCTTACTCGTCATTCTATCTCTCTCTCTTTCTCAATTTGCATCCCGAAAGCTAAATTATATATATATATATATATATATATATATATATATATATATATATATATATATATATATATATACATATACATACACACGCACACACAATACATATGAATTATCTATGAAACGGACATTGATCTGCATTCACATATTGCGTCACAAACATCACCTAGTTCGGTTTGGGTATATACATTGAAAAATTGGAAATCGGAGACGATATTAAAGAGTGCGTTACAAGGAAGTGGTTGGTGGCATCGACAGCAATTTGGAAAGGAGTGTAAAATATAAAAAAACATGATCTCGTGATCCGTTTAATATTGATCGTCACGGAATGATCCGGTGATCGAGTTTATCTGAAAACGAACATTCTACAAAATCGTTTTATTGGAACGAAGTAATTCGAATATAATCGAGCATTGTGCGAGCAAAATTAATCAAGGGTGAAGGTGGCGGATATTAAGAAGAAGAAAGAAATGAAGAAGTCAAACAGGAATCACGCACAATAATAAGGTCTTCAAATTGAGCGCATACCATCGAGTACTATGACGTAATAATTATCAGTACGACGTCACCAAAATAATTACACCTTATAGAAACCATCCCAATAAGAATTACACAAAAGATGCAAATTATATATGTATGTATATATATATATATTATATATAATGAACAATATGTTTACACGGCTCATGCAAACTGAATAGTTTGAGGTATAAATGATATCATCATACCTTAATTAACAAACTTAGTCTTGACAACAATGGAATAAGCAAATAATCATCATGAATTTGTATAAAAGGAACACGCAACGTCACAATGAATTGCGCGAAAGTGTATTTGCTCAAAAAGCATTTACAATCGCCCACAATGACAATGACGCAATATGAGGGTTGTGTGACGTCAGAGCGAGCCGTGATTGTGACGTGTTGTGGAAACGCCGTCCCGTTGACGAGACTCTCACCTTGCAGGCCACGTCATAAAACTCGTTGCTGTTGTTGAGAGCCGAGCGGTCTAGACGATCGTGTCCGCCGTTCCCGGCACCGTTCGTCGCTTTCCCGGACGGTTCGAGGGACACTGCATGAGCTTTGGTGCTCCGCGCCGTCGCGCACTCTCTCTTGGACAAGCCTTTCTTTTTAGACATCTCCGCATGCTTCTGGTCGAATCTCTCACGGCATGGTAAGCGGGTACGATGGAGATGGGTTCGGTGAGGGTGGGGGGAGCGGGCCCCTCTCCTCCACCCCGTCTCAACTCCGTACCCCACACCTACCGCAGCTCTCCATCACCGCGTTCATATAAATTCGCTCCAGACAATTATTCCTTTTCTTTATTTATCTTGATCTTATTTTCAATACCACATCAAGCATGGCAAAAGCGATACCAAACCACCAATTAAAACGGGCAAAACCAACTGCACCTGTTTACTTGTACAAAGGACAGCATAACCAAATCTGGAACAACGGTGATGCGATCAGCACGTAAAAAGAACACGGACGCGTTCATCCCGTTTGTCATGTTCAAACATCTGAAATAATTAAATAACGCACCAGGAGAAGTGTGGAACATTGAAAAAAAACATGTGATCAGTATCCACCACCCTGCCAGAACGAGGTCAAACTGGATGGTTATAGCATTTCAGCAACCGCGGGGTCGGTGTACGTACGAGTACAATGCTCTACCAGGGCTGACGATGTCAGCTTGATTCAACAAGTCCTTCAAAACAACCCAATATGACAGTTTATCTCAGCAACCACCATCCACCCCTATCACCACCACAAACCTCTTGTACCCTCTAGTGGGTGATTGTGGGAATAGCACGAAGAACAAGGGGACGCTTCAAAAGGAACCAGTAATCACACGCATATAATATCAAGTGACATCGTGACAAATCTGACTGATTTGTATGATAGTGATTGATCGAGGTGCCAGAAAATAAGAGGTTGCATGGTGTCAAATCGGTATTCAGAGCATTCATGTTTTCGTTGAACTTATATCATGTCATGAACATGAATTTAAAGCTCATGTTGGATATAAAATTGTCTCTGGTGTCTTCAAGACGTTCTGAAAGCACGCAAAATCATGACACTCCACAATCACCACAAATCATGATTACACGCCACAATCATTACAAATCATGACTACACTCCATAATCACCACAAATCATGATTACACTGAATCACCTGAAATCATGATTACACTCCACAATCACGACATATCATGAGATAATCACCACAAATCATGGATACACTATAATCATTGCAAATCATGATTACACTCCATAATCACCTCAAATCATGATTACACTCCACAATCATTACAAATCATGACAACACTCCATAATCACCACAAATCATGGATACACTATAAATATTGCAAATCATGATTACACTCCATAATCACCACAAATCACGATTACACTCCACAATCATTACAAATCATGACTACACTCCATAATCACCTGAAATCATGATTACACTCCACAATCACCACAAATCATGATTACACTCCACAATCACCTGAAATCATGATTACACTCCACAATCACCACAAGTCATGATTACACTCCATAATCACCACAAATCATGGATACACTATAATCATTGCAAATCATGATTACACTCCACAATCACCTCAAATCATGATTACACTCCACAATCACCACATATCATGATTACACTCATTAATCATGACACATCATGACTACACTCCATCATCACATCTTCTCTGGGGTGGACTGGTCTATAAATCTCCACAGTAAAATCCTACTGGGATGTACGGGACTGTAGCTCTGCAAAGCTCATGGTCAATAGGTGGAGCTGATGCAACTTTAATGAGAAGAGCATTCAAAAAAAAATTATTTTATATATATATATATGTAAATTATATAATAATATTATAGTGTATAAATATATATATATATATATATATATATATATATATATATGATAGATTAATTATATACAGTACACACCTGATTAAGTTCAGGGCTCCCCAACAGCAGGATGATTAAATTTAATCCAATGCGTTGTTATCAAAATCTCATACTTTCTATCCGAAATGTAATACTTGACCTGCCAAACTGACAACAGGCCAAACCTTCCAAAAATAAATTAAATTACATATATTAATTGTGTACATTTCAGACATGTTGATTGTAAATTTCCTGAAGTTCCAACTTGGATATCATTCCATTTCCTTGTGGATGTGGTTTGTAAATCGACCTGGAACATATCTGTGTTCATCGTCCTCCCAACATACCACCACGTGACCATTGCATGCATCTCCCTTTTATGCTGTGGTTGCTAACAATAACATTTTACACACCCTTTCACTCCACCACTCACCATGAAGCTTATGCCAACAGTGGCGGAAAATGAACCTGAGATGAACTTTCCTTGGTCAAATTGTACCAGGAAGGACGTCTTTCCAACTCCACTGTCACCAACCAACACCGTCTGCCAAGACACAGCAACAGAAATAAAGCACTCAATGAAGCCACGATCAAAATCGTTTAACTGATAACATCGATTGACAATCAAATTTGATCCAAATTACGACATTACTGATGACGTTTTGGGGAAGTGTGGGGTCAGTCATCCAGCTTCACTTGGCCCTCTGCACTTCTAACTAAACTAACTTGTTCTGTCATATCGAACAGTTTACAACCGATATAACATATAGGCTCTGGATCTTCACTTGGTAATTGTCCTGTTACCCTGCTAGTTATGCTTGACAGCATAAATAGTAAGTGGTTCTATTATGACAATGCATTTTGGTCTTGAGGCTGGTGATAGCACACCTACTCTTCGCAAAGGACACCATGTGATCTTTAAAGTCAACCAACAAATGCAAGCAGACAGGAAGCCAGTTTAATGCCCATCAGAGGGAACACACAATGATGAATCACCCTGCCTGTGAAATACCGAGATGACAGTTTATAGCCTGTTCAGGATTCGAACCCAGGCTCATCAGCTTAGAAGCAAGTGAGCATACCTCTTGGCCATCCTGTCAGCCAGTTTGGTCCCAATAATTGGATCAGGCTAAGGTGCATGTGTCGTTGTACGCATGCGAGGATAAGGCCAAGAAGCTCAACGGACTGAACATCTTCCAGTGGCTGACCATGGAAGTAGACAGGTGGGTTCGTTTGACAATATTTCCAGTCACAGGTTGAGATTCTGGGATTTGCCATGATTGAAGGACATGTTGCATCTGTCAGACAAACATCTAATCAATTCCAAATAAGCAGAGTGATACAGCTGCTGTCGGATTGTCAGTGGACTGGGATGCTGTATGACATGAGGAATCATCTGTAAAAAGAATGATTTTCAGATGATTGCAGAGGTTGTTAATGTCGATGAGGAACAAGACTGTGTGTAAGACCTACATGGGGCACTCCATTCTATGCCACAGACAAAGCTTGGTAACCAAAGCAGGATGCAAAGACTGTGTTGAATGCCTGAGATATGGCCAGGAAAACGGTCCTAAAGTCTTGTTTAAGATTGAGGGCCTTCAACTATTGCTGAGAGTGAAGCAGCAGTATTTCCAGGACTGGGATAGAATCCAAACTGACGGTCAGAAATCTTTGGGATAAAGTGTTCAGTTTTGTCCAAATGTACAGATAATTAACCTTTAAAAAAAACTGTATATAAAAATGCATTCCTCAATGAGAAATATGTTCAAGATTGATGTGAAAAATGCAGAGCTCACACACTTACACTTACACTTTGGGGTTCTTGTGTTTTACTGCGACCACAAGTTTAAAGATCACAGCGTCAATGTCATTTCAAGAACAGTACATCATTATTTTCCTGAATCAGGAATATACTCTGCATTGTCAATATGGAGGAAACTTGGGTATAAGTCACCTTGGCATCTTAAACCTTTCCCACAATTTACAATTTTCCAAACAATTACACCCAAAGGAGGCACCAAAATAGACAAAAGCAGAGTTCAAATTGAATCAAATCTGCAGATTGATATACAGGTAGTAGACAAAAAAAAACAAAAGGACCTCTGTAACTATAGCTTATCTGGGCCCTGTCCTAATATTGGTACCCAAATTCAGCAACATTCTGACTGGTGGATCTGGAAAGGAAGATTTTTTTTTAAGGAATGACTGTGATTTTCCGAAAAATTTACAAAGTCCACCATTTTGACACTTCTGGTCACGTGATCGGCACGACCTCCACAATTTAACATCACGACCCTGTCCTAATGGTGCAACCCAAATTTGGTAGCATTCTGACTGGTGGATCTGGAGAATAAGATTTTTGAAGTAATTTACATGATTTTCTCAAAAATTGACTAAGTTGGCCATTTTGACCTACTTAAAGTCACGTGACCGGAACGAGCTTTGCAATCACCGTTACCAGTCAGGAACGGAACGTTGCTGCCAAACTGCAGCTGGATCGGCCCAGTGGTTTGGCCGGAGAAGTCAAAATAGGAGACGGACAGACAGATGGACGGACGGTGCACAACGACAATACTTTCTCTGGAATTTCAATTTCAGATAAGCTAAAATGGAAACACCCACTTAATAGGACGGGGGCAACCACATGTGGCCGGTATGGCCTGTATGTGCCGTGGCATAGAGTCCACAAGCGTCTGGAATTCTGCAAGAAGGATGTGGCACCATTCTTCCAAGAGAAAGTCAATCAACTCACACCTGTTTGATGGAGGTGGAAAACGGTCTCAGGTGTCATTCCAGTATATCCCATAAATGCTCGATTGGGTTCAGATCCGGTGGCTGAGGTCATGACGTATGGATAACAAGTGTCATGCTCATCAAACCATTGGGGTACCACACATGCTCTGTGTATGGGGGCATTGTCATCCTGGAAGACACCCCTCCCAGCAAGAAAGAAATGCTGCAACATTGGGTGAAGATGATCACTCAGTTCCATTAAGCAGCAATTGGCATGAACCTTGCCTTGTAAGGGAATGACTGTAACCAAACCATGCCAGGAAAATGGCCCCACACCATTACGGAACCATCAGAACCCTTCACTGATGGAACCAAGCACTCAGCGTTGTGGAGTTCTTTAGGTTGGCACCACACATGCACTCATCCGTTTGTCAAGAACATGGTGAGGGATGATTCATCTGACCATAATCACATTTCTCCACTGCTCAATTGTCCATTGGCTGTGCTCTTTGCACCACTCGACTCAAAAACGTGCATTGCCAGGTGTGATGAGTGGTTTGTGCACTGCAACCCGACTGTGGTATCCCGCTCTGTGGAGTTCTCGGTGGAACGTTTTTGATGAAACTGGCTGCTTGCGCCCCATGTTAAAATTTAGTCAATTGACCTGCAGTTGCTCACCTGCTTTGCCTGGATATCATGATCCTGGAGTATACACTTCCACCCACTGTTGTCCTTTGCTGATGATGTCTTTCCCTCGGAGTTCCATGCCGACATCACCTTAGACACCATTGCTCGTGAAACACCAGAAAGTTGAGCTGTCTTTGTCACTGAAGCTCCTGCAAGTGTGCCCCAACAATCACCCCTCTTTGAAAGTCACTACGTTCTCTTTCAGCCATGCTAGCCATAATTATGGGCAACCAGGCCTGTGCAGCATTTTTATACATGACCATAATCATGCTGGGATGTTATTTTCTTAATTAACAATGGGCCACACCTCATTGACTCAGGTGTTTCCCTTTTTTGTCCACTACCTGAGGTTCACAATAGAGTTGTGACATCACATGCATGAATATGACATCACATGCATCACTGCAAAGTGAAAGAGAACATTCTTACAAAAGTAAGTGGTTCACACACAATTAATATAGCTCAAGAAACAAAATCAGACCAAAGATACTTATCTGTGGAGCTACCAGAGAGAAGGAGAAAAAGCAGTTATCACCATCGACAACACCAATCAATGAAGGAAGGAAGTCAGCTTGTCATGAGGAAAGAAAGTCTTGGTCATGACTAAATGACTGCTTCATGAAGCAGGCTACATCGGCCGACTGTCAAAGCCTGTACATCAATTTTATGTTCACTTTGGACGTGACAAATGTTTCAAATAATGTGGTTGAGATTTACAATCTTCTGCAGGGGGCTAACAGGATAGTCTTAAGCTATATATAGGCCTAATCCTTCTGAGCTGTCTAACCTGGGTTTGAATCCTGACCTAACTATAAACTGTCACCCTGGTGTTTCACATGGAGGACAAGGCTTCAATGTGTCCATCGTACATCGAATGGACATTAAATTGGGTGTCCCGTTTGCGGTCTTTAGGTAGTGGACGTTAAAAAAAAAATCCACGATGTCCCTTGCAAAGAGTAGGTGAGCTATCGCCGGCACTGGGCACCCTAAACAAATTACAAATTCCTGCCCCGACTGACTGCTGAGAAGGCAATGGAAAACCACCCCGAATAACGCATACTAAGAAATCTTTTCGGCACCACAACCAATCTGTACAGTATGGTACAGATCATCATCATCTACCTGTTTTATCTCTCTATCTATCTATCTATCTATAAAGGAAGGGCTGGCAGGACAGCCTAGAAATATGCACGCTCCCCTCTGAGCTGTCTTGCCTGGGTTTGATCCTGAGCGAGCTAGAAACCGTCATCCTACTTCTGAACAGGAAGGGTGATTCATCAAACTGGTGTTCCATTTGCCAGCATTACTTGGTGGATGTTAAATATCCCATGGTGTCCTTCCCAAAGAGGCGGTGAGTTGTCACCAGCACCATGTACAAATTCGAAATTCCTACTCCAACCTACAGGGGGAACTGCATCAGCGACTGAGCCACACTCCAGCAATGATGCAAGGTACCAGTCACGTGCTGCATACAAAATATTCCTCAAGTTATTTGAAATACAATTGACTCCATTTCATGAGAAAGGCAGTTTTAGCGAAACTGGAGGTATAGTTATCTTGTCGAAGTTAAAAAAAACAAGAGTCTTTTCAAGACATTTGATTGATTTTTTGTCCAAAATTTCAATTTCCTGAATAGCTCACTTTTACATCCATCGGACAGCCTGGTGTTGACTTAACGGTTAAGGTGGCTGGCTTAAGATCTTAGGGTCTTGAGTTCAAGCCCCTGTCATGCTATTGAATTAACACCAGGTGTGTTGGCCCACCTTATCATCCTTCTGAGGTCGACAGCATGAGTACCAGCTTTCTGGTAACAGTGGCATTGCATCAGCGGCACAGCCGCACCCCCAGGAAATGATGCAGCCAAGCAGCCACAGGCATTGGACTATTTCTGATTTATAACTACCACTGTGACATCCTCCAATGGGAGATCAGATCAATCAAAATTTTTCTGGATTCTGTCATCCCACTGCTTTTCATCTGAATCTTATCTTTAACTAGCAGGGATACCCGTGCTCCGCACAGGAATCCCGTGGATGACGGCGGGTCTGAAGGAGTATATGTCACAGTTAATTGTAAAATTGTAGAGGTTGCCACCATTATTTTTTTTTTTCATCACCACTATAATATTATATTTTCCCCGCCATGTTTTATATGCAGAAGACTCGAGTTCAAAAATGTTAAGATTTATTGCCGCATCAGATAAAAAACCATAATGCCTCAACAATGTGAGGCTGGTTTCATGTCATCATTTGCGACTATATTATACGTCGGGCATAACCCAGCCTGGCCCAGCGTATTTGATTTATTTACGTCTGTTATCCTGATAAAAAATTATGTATATATATGTATACGAAGTTACAACGTACCTACGCCCATAACCATTCTATAAAATATCTACATAGCCCATAACCATTTAATTATAAATATTATACACATACGCCATACGCCATCACCATTCTATTTATATCTGTAATATGTATATAAACAAACCACCACCACCATTTTTTTATTCCCACCACCATTTTTATTTTTCACCAGCAACATGTATTTCCTTCATCGCACATCCTATTCCCGTTTATGAAATAACTGAAGTAGCTCAATAATTTTAGTGGAGTGCTCGAGGATTAACAATATTTGATGTCTTCCCCTCTGGGCCAATATGTATAAAGCCTCCGATGATCCCACTCTGGAGCATCCCACATATAGCTGACCATGGGAAAAGCAAGGAGTGGATAATTCCAGCCCTGCTACTTTCAATGACTGTCCTTGTGCCTTATTGATAGACATCGCAAAGCACAGACATACAGGAAATTGTAGTCTCTTAAATTCAATCGTTGAATTTGATGGAATGAGTGGAATTCGCGGAATGAATACATCTTCTCCTTTCGCACATCCTGTCATGATAGTGGCCTCAATTACATGTGGTAGTAGTCTTTTCACAATCAGTTTAGTTCCGTTGCAAAGTTTTGGTGCATCTAGATTACGTAATAACATAATAGGGCATCCAACTTTTAACGACAGATTGTACGGAGGCAATCCTGTAATTCCAATGAGTTAGAAATTCTGTGGGATAATGTATGGCTTGCTCAGTATCCAGTGTGTGTAATAGACTTGTGACTATGTTGTTCGCCTGGAACTACTTGTAAGTCATAATTCGGAAACCGGGAAGTCGGAAGTCATGTCTTCAATTGACTGTAGTATTAATTTCTCATTCTCTAGCAAATTCCGTTGGCCCCATGTCAATCGGCTGAACTTGAAAAATTAACGTTACGCAATCAGGTGAGACGTCATAATTCGGAAACCGGGAAGTCGGAAGTCATTGTCTTCAATTAACTGTAGCATTATTTTTTCATTTTAATGGCAAATGGCGTTGGCCCATGTCAATCGGCTGAACTTGAAAAATAACGTTACGAAACAGGTGATGACGTCATAATTCGGAAACCGGAAGTCAGAAGTACAATTCTTTTACATCGGACACTCCCGGGTACATGTTCTGTCAGCATGTGAAGTTTGGTTCGAAGGATCAGTCCAGTACTTTTCGCGTGCATAGGTCACAGATAAACACACACACAGACACACTTTCAACTTTATATATATAGATAAAATGCACATCCTGATACCTGTACCTCTTCAACTGTAATTTCCATGGGACCTCCCCAAGGAAAGACATAAACATTGTCCCTTCCCAATACACATTGGTCTTCGAACAACCCATTTATCATGGAAGATCCCAGAGGAGGGTTTCCTAACAGGAAATAATGATGATAGCAGTTGCGGTGAACATAGATAATTCATTATTGCTTTGAACATTCAAGCTGGAAATGGAGTGTGCTGGTGAGGTGGATCAGTTGGAGCAGCATCTTTGTAGGCTATAAATTATATGAGGCCAAGAAGAGTTGGAGGGAAAATGGAAAAAAATTGGGAAGTGAGCGAACACCATGAAGGCCCAAGAGCTGTGGGCGGAACAAAGCCTGTCAATCAGCCTGGTGGGGCTGGACCCACGGTAACACAATATGCAGTAATCCGCCCCAGATTGCTCGGCCAACAAGCGCAGAAACCCCCAGGTAATTAATTAAATCAGGGTGGTCTGGACACATTTCATGCCTCACAGGTAGTGGTTTAATTCTACAATCCCTAAAAAAAAAAGCTTTAAAGAAGCCGAAAGTACTTGTAAGCACATCTGCAAGAAAGGGATGTGCCTCGACACAACAAAACAATTGGAGAACCTCCTGATCAACTCATCCAAAAAGTTGATATCTTACATTCCGTATCGCAAAAACTCCCAATGATGTGGGCCTGTGAAAGTCTGAAGGTTCGTAGATGTCTGCGTTCTAACCAAACCTTCGTGCTACTTAACACCGATGGGAAGGTCATGTCTGGGGCTTGTCAATGCACAGGGTAAGTTTTAAATGATATTTACTATTAATAATGTTTGGTAGGGGGGGGGGGGTGAGTGGGAGTTGTATGGGCTGTGACTGTCGTAACACATATTATATTCTTTGTTTGGTTCTGGGGCCACAAGAGAGAATTTATACATTTTTGCATCTATTGGTGAAAGAAGCATCCGTGTGTGTGTGTGTGTGTGTGTGTGTGTGTGTGTGTGTGGTGTTGTAATTGCTGCCGCCACTAGCGAATTGTATTAACAGGAAATGAGAGGAACCCGACTCCTATCATCCACGGATATCATTAGCCAAGGGATAATTACGCTCATACACTCACTAGGTTTGACAATAGGGCCTTCACATATGCCACTCTCATCTGCACAGTTATCGACGGTTGTTGCAGCATGATTGCAACTTGTTCACACATGCTGAACACATTCTTGGCTAAGTGCAGGCCAAAAACCATGTCATATGTATCAAGTTCAGTGGCCAATCACGTGCCTCTGTCTCAAACGTCACCCTTGGTGCTTTCATCAGCGATCTTCTGAAACATCTCAGCTAGGTCCTCGTGGCTTCCCAATATGGCAGAGAGCTTTTGTGCATAGTGCCAATCTGATGGTGGCACAAAGTGTGCAGATCTTCTGCATCATTATTGTTTTTTTTCAATGTGTTGGCACTGAGCCATGCTTTTTGGAGAACTAATGAAGACAGCAAGGTCCTGCAAGCATCCAACACATTCCTGATCAGCTTCTGTTTTTTTTGTATACATTGTCGAGGTTCACATGAGAGCTAACACACAACGCACAGCAAGGGGGGCATGAGACGAGCGGGAAGGACAAAACAGTGGGGAACAGACATTAGGAGATCCGTGGAAGGGAGAGGGATTTGGTGGGAAACATGGACATCACAAGATGGACATCACAGGGACTTTCAGGAAGGAAAGCAGGGAATTTGAAGGAGGTGGGATTGTAGTGGATTAACAGGGGTAGAAAAGATCGACGTTTTGGATGGGGGAAGATGAGAGGTGGTGGTGAACAGCTGTTTTGAAGGCCTGGAGGGAAGAATGGGATATGGAGAAAATTGGGATGAAAGAGTGTGGAGTTTATTCAAAACCGGAAAAAAGAGGAATGAAAGAGTGAAGGTGAGCAGTGATTCGTGATTTTTGGTAGTTTTACCAGAAGGGTGTTGGCGACCATGAGCGCCCTATGAAAATATGGGGGGGGGGACATATCGCAGACAAAGAGGGGGGCGAGACCAGAGAGAGACGGTAGAAGACAGAAAGACCACCGACTGACTGCGTCAAGAGAGTGAGAGACCCAACGACTCAGCCTCATCGCGGGGATACCAATGATCTAAATGCTGGATTCCACAGCGTGAAGCCGAGAAAGGTGAAGGCAGTAGCACCAGCCCAGAGGGAGAGCAGTACTCCATCAGGCTGTGGAGGAAAGCTTTGTATGTGGTCAGAGCGAGGTGGGCCGAGGAAGACTTTGCTGAGAGAGGATTCCCATTGGAGGACTGGCTTTGGAGGCCAGGTTTGGAAATGTGGCTTTCCCAGGAATGATCATGGCAGATAGGAGACTCAGAAGCTTGAATGAAAGGACTTCTTCAGAGGATTGTTGAGAAAAGTAGATGGAGGAGGGTGGGGGGGGGTTCTAAATGGTCCTTTCGGAGAACATAGTGAGAGTGTGAGCTTGTCAGATTGAAAGACATGTTCCATGTGTTGACCAGCTTGTGATTTTATATAGATCTGCAGAGAGCGAAGAAGCTGCGGCTTGCTGGTCTGAGGAATGGAGATGGTACGAACAGAGGGTGGAGTCATCAGCAAAGAGATAAAGAGGATTTTCCAGAGATCGGAGAGATCATTGATGAAAACCAGAAAAGAACAGGCCCAGAACGCTACCTTGAGGAACTCCAGCTGGACAGGAAGAGGGGATGAAAGAACTCCATTAAGGGCCACATGTGGCTGTGACAGGAGAGGAAGTCTGCGAGCATGAGTGGAGATGGCCTGGATACCATAAGAAGAGTGTTGGTGAGCAGGGCAGGTGCCAGACCATGTCAAAAAAGCACGTGATAAGTCCAGATATGGCTCTGATTTATGTCTGGTTGTCAGTCTAAAAGGCAGTTATGTCTGGTTTGTCAGTATAAACCGGTTATGGAAAGGTCTGTCAGGTTTTGAGCGAAGGCCTGGATATTTGAGCTCCACACTGCTAATGAAGAGGGAGTGGAGGAGGCTTTGGTGCAGGGGAGAGGAGGCGAGGGGGGGTAGGACAAGAGAGGAGGGGGGGTAAGAGGAGTTGTTGAAAGCTTGTTCTCATTCGCCAATTATTGTAAAGTTAAATCAAGGCTGTGGTTGGCACAATGCAAGTAGAGAGCAGCAGGACAATGTTCTTATATGTGAGCAGCCACCCAATAATGAACAACCATAGTAGCTCGCCGTCATATCCTTGCCATCTGCAGTTTTCCAACTTCAAGTTGCAACTCAGGAAGATGTCCTTCGAGACGAGTCACAGTTTGAGCATCGGTTTTATCCAGTTCTATACATGCCAATGAAGTCCTCATTCACTGGCATGTCCGTCAGATTTATCCATCTCAATTCACAGTGAGCTGTTCTTTATTGCTGATATCCCGGATTCATCTGCAATCAGTCTGAAAAGTTGAGACTTCCACACATCCTTAGGATTGACTTTAGAACTGTATTCCCCATGATGTCCATCTTGAACCACTTAATGAACCCCAATCAATCATGACGATGTTGTGCTCAAGTATTGTCCATCTTGAACCCACTGCTGCAGCTCAGGTACATCCTCGGCTCTCACTAGAAGAAGCTACTGGAGTTAACTCTCTAATTCAGAATGTCTCTAACACCAAGATCTTGATGTGACAGGCATCTCAAACTACTTGTCTGCTTGAGCAGAAAACAGCAAATTTATTGTACCTTTCGTAGTTCTTCAATTCAGCTGCAGGGGCGGCATCTACTTTTGGATCATCAAAAACATAATCTTAGTCACTGTCTCTGCCATGATCATGTGATTTTGAATGTTTATCGATTTTTTTCATAGCATTATTCCGAATGCAAAAAATCTCAGCAGAATGCACCTTCTCTCCAGTTGATGAAATTGACTAAATGGTTTGACTGCCATGTTTGCAGAAAGTAACAGAATATTGTGCCTTTTGATAAGCAATAGCTGTTCAATGGATATCAAGTGAAAATACCTATGGTCACAGTCTGTTTCTCATTTTGCCTGGAGCCTTGACTTATTTGCGATGTTAGTTTGATTTCAATCCGTGGATGATAAGACCTTGGTGGGGAGAGCAAATTTGGCCTGACATGACCTCGGCAATTCTTGTTTGACCCTCTGTCGATTTTCATGGCTCTTTTTTGTCTTTGGATACTCTGTCAGGGCTGTTGTCTGTTTTCCACCTCTTAATGTCCACCATCAGCTTTTCTTGTCTCCCTGTTGGTTTCTAAGCCTGGTTTTGGCTTAGTGTTAGGGTGGCTGGTCTGGGATCTTAGGTCCTGAGTTTGAGCCCGTTTGGCCGTAAATTAAACACCAGGTGGGACCACTGGTACAGTGTACTGGTGGAAGGCACAGCATCAGCGGCACAGCCATCTCCAAGAAATGATAGCTCAACGGCAGCCAAGCTGCCAGACACAAAATAAGAAGATTGTTGGCTCTTTTGTCTAAATGCCATCAGTTTTCTCGGTGTGGAATTGACTTTCCCATCTGATACTCAGTCTGGCAGTCTTGCTGCCTGCTCTTTTGATCTGATGTCGTCTTCCTGGATGACTGTCGATTCTTCCAGTCATGCTGTTGCCTCTTCTAGTCTTCACTGTCGGCTTCTCCAGTCTTGATGTGGATCTTGAAGGATGACTGATGGCTCTTTTGGTTGGTTTGACAGTCAGCTCGAGCTCTAACTGTTGACTCTTCGAGTCTGACAGTCAACGTTTCCCGTTTGGCTGCCAGCTCTTCCGGTCCACCTTCTGGCCTTTTGAAGTATATATCGACTCTTCTGGGTTGTGTTACAGATTTGTTGGAACTTCTAGCTGATTGGAAGGCTTGTTCCATCTCTGTCTGTCCCGGTACTTGTTTTACAGGACCAGTAGCTGGCCTGCCTGGTATTCTCTTTGGAAAGTCTTGAAGAAAAATGCAAGTTTAGCCATCTTACAGTTTGTCATCATTTTGACGTTTCCTCTCTCTGCATGGGGCATAATGATTAGTCACATGACCTGCAATTACACAAAATAATCAGATTTTGATTTGTGACATCTTTTCAGACAATCAATGCACTTGCTACTCTCGTGCATTGCTAATCTACTCCTATTTTATCCTTCATTCTTTCTTTTCTGTTTTCCCACTTAATAGGACGATCGACGCTAACTTTCATTTTTGGTTGCTTTAAAACGGCAGCCAAAATTTCATCTTATCAATCACATCATAACTCTCCAGGCAGGAAAAAACAACAACGTACATGTTGACAAGCCAAGATGAGCGGTTTCCAACTTAAAAAAAAATCTTGCACAAGCGGAACGCAGCTATCTCTACCTATGTCATAGAAGGAGCTGTGTCTGTCTTGTGGCATCCTATAACTTGAGAACGGATTTCAATGAAACAATGAAGGTGGATTCAGGAAAACTCCAGGAAGGATTGTGATGCAAAAAAAAGAAAGAAAAAAAAAGGGAAAGTTGTGTATGGTACCTGGCACATGTGGCGAAACTGCAAATGCTAAACTTGTGATGCTGGTTAGCCTCGCAACACAGAGCAGGGATCTCCCAGGAATCCTACTTTGTCTTGCCCCATCGATTAGCCATCGTAGCTGTACGAGGAAATGGAAAGCCCAAAAGGAAGGAGTGCTCGAGTGCAAGGGATCAGAGAGCACGCCAGAGACAGAGACTGAGGAGCACCGCTCTCAACGAGTGAAACAGCAACAGCAGCTTCAGGCCACTGGTAGGGAAAGAAAACCATGGAGCAAGCTCTCAACGAGTTGACCAAGAGCGGCAGCATCATGCCTTGCAAGAGGAAGAGAAATCAGGAGCACCACTCTCAAGACGCGGTCATGATGCAGATGCCACCATCACAGACGTGCACGCGTAACTGTCAGCAATACACAAAGTCGGTAATCCATCAGCGAGGTGATGGTCTTCTATGCTAGTGGTCAAGATTTAAGCTTTGTCTTCTCTTTTTCACTCCCTCCATCTTTAAATGCTTGTACTTTGTTGAATTTTACTTGATAAGTTTAGTGACAGCTAGTCTTAAGCAATATCAGGAAATGCATTAGTACAAGTCACAAAAAACATTAAAAACGAGGATAAAGAAAAGAAAAACATGTCGGGATGGAATCACCAAAAAAGAACCAAACAGGTAAGAATGGCACCACAATACAAGCACCACAATCCTTTTACGGACTGCCATCACGACATTTTTGACATTTTCCCATCTCAATCCTACAACAAAATAATAATACAAACTTACACCACAACCCACAGTACAAATCTATCATACCTCCCACATAGACTCTTCAGATCGACATATTTATAACTATGCCAAACAGTCACATGCAACAAAAATGTCCAACGATATCGTTAACGCAACCCGTAAAAGGATTGTGGTGTTTATAGTGCAGTGTTGTGGCACAAAAGTTCTGTTTTTCTGGCCCCTTTTCCTTCATAAATACAGTTCATAGAACACCTTACCCCACACGGTCTTGAGAAAAAAGGACATGGGAAGGGTTTTAAACTTTTGCTTCCCTTTTCCGATCACATCTATTATTAGCTTTATTTCGTGAACTTTGAACAATAGGCATGATGATAATCATACAAAGCCGATGGATCAACGGACAGTCCAGAGATAAACTTTCTGCCAACTCTTCTTGGGGAAATTGACGATTTTGGAACGAATCTTATAAAGACACAGATATACTAAACAAACAGATCTTTGGACGAAATTAGCTCTCTAGTTGCATTCATAGGTGCCGACATTTTTGTCTGAATCTAACTGTTACTCCGACACTTTTCTTCTAAAAGGGTACTTTTTAAAACCACAAAGAGCATTTATTGATGAAAAGATTGCCCTTTTTCATACAAAGGAAACTTTTTCATCATTGAAAGGTCACCTCATATTTTCATTCGGATACATTTGACTCATCAAAAGGGCACTTCACTTTCATAAAAAGGGCACTTTTTATGTCGGTCAAAAATGTGAGGGGGGGCAAAGTACCCTCCCCACCGTGTGTGTGTGTTGTGTGTGTGTGGTGTGTGTGTGTGTGTTGTGTGGTGTGTGTGTGGTGTGTGTGTGTTTGTTAATGGTTTAATATTCAATGATCAAATTTATACATGGAAACAAATAACATATTGTTGTGGGCCGGGGTCGGCGAGAACGATACGAGGTGGGGGAGGTTTGCGTCGTCTCCCACCAAACTCCCGGAATTGTAGGGCGTCGCTCGGATAACTCCGCGAGCCGGCGGTCGTTTAAACCGACCGTGGTCGCCAATATCTCAACCGTGTAGTGTAGGGTCTATTTGTCTATCATCAATTACCTAATTAAAACTACGCGATTTCGACTACGGGGAAACCACGCCCTCGGCACCGGTCTTGCTCGAACCAGTTCACTCTACGACTGCGTAGAGAGTTCCAACTACCGACTACCAACTCCGGTTCGGGTACAGCTGAGCGGAAACTGCCAAAGCCGTGCCGGCTGGAATGAACGGATTATCGGGTATAAAAAAACCTGGCGAAACTCAGATCCGAACCATGCTGGACCATTCAAGAAGGGACGGAACGAACTGGGGGCATTTCTAACAAGTTTATTTACAGAAATGAAGACACAAAGCAAGACTTAACGCGATTTGCAAGAAGTATTTACAATGATCCAAAAACACTTATTCAGTTCTACTTAAAGATGGCCCACACGCAGACCACAACACACAATGAAAAGAAACCTAGAGTTTTATTGGCACCTCGCAGCCGAGGAGAGAGACAAGCTGGGGTCCAGAGTTCGGTGGTGTACCTGATCGTCGGAGGAAGGGCATGCTCCGCGATGCGGCACCTGGCAATGGTCGCTGGTTTGGTCCCCAGTCGGCACGTGTGGGACTCGAGGGTTCGTGGTGAGCTCGGGTGGTGAATGGCCGGGGTCCACGGAGGGGGGTCGGATCGCTTCTTCCCTTCCTCGTAGAGGGCCAGCAGAGACACGTTCGCCGCCTCGACGCCCACCAAAAAACTCTTCCAAATAACTTTTAAAACTCCAAGACCTCAAAAGACCCTCCAAGACCTCAAAAAGACCACCTGCCTCAGAGGAGTGCTCGGGAATTTATTGACCTCCCTCAGCAGGGAGGGCCTTGGTGAAACACACCTCACTGTCTGCCTCTGATTGGACAGGTCTACGGCCCACTTTCGGGGTGGGCGTTGGCCCTGCTGGGAAACCCCAGCCACTCTCCACGGGGCCCACACTCGACGGTAACAGTATCAACGCTGCAAGACCCCTGCCGCGGAAACCCCAGCCAGTCTTCCACGTGGGTTCATACTTGACGAGTAACAGTATAAATGGTTGCACAGGCTGCGTTGCAAGAGTTTACAACGTTTGTGGAAGGAACGTTGGTGGAAGCGGCAAGAAACGGCTGCAGAGACCCTGCCTTGGCAAGTCAGATTGCTTGTAAGACAGCGGCTGGTAGTAGATCGTGATGGGGAATGGAATGGTTGTTGGTTGTTCGTTGGATGGGTTCGTTGGATGTAAAGATTTATAACCTAACTAAAAGAAAAATGGCAACGCATGCCTTTGATTCTCCCACTAGACAAAAGGAAAGGGATCTGACTACACACATTACTTACACGATAAACTGACTTTTGGGACATCTGTATGTTGAATGGCAAATGGTTTCCAGATCCGTACCAATATACTATCATTGCAAATGGATGCAGGGATGGACAGGGGACAACCATTTATGATGGTTTCAGGGATGGTTTCACTTGATATTAATTTATTGTGACCATCCTACCTTGTTTAATACTATTATGGCATGCTATCCTACATTCTTTTATATTTTTTATCCCACACGTAAAAAAACGGGGGATATTGTAACCAGCTCTGTCTGTCAGTCTGTCTGTCCGATCGTCACGCTATCTCCTCCTAAAGGTTGTGCATAAATTCACCAAACTTGAGACTTGTGATTACCAATGACAGAAGGTTGCAAGAGCAGTATCATTTTAGCCCCACACCTGCGGGCCATAGGCGGTGTCAAAAGGTCAAATACAATTTTTTTTGCAATTACGCGCACATTTTAATGAAACTTTGTAGTTGCAATCAACATTGGGGGACACATGAAATGTGTAATGATTTTTTGGATTTGATTCCTGGTTCATGCCCAGGGGACTTAAGGTCACAGGGGTCAAACAGAAGATTTTTTCAAACACAATTTGATATTGGGTCTTCCTGGTGAGAAATTTTTGCCATCTTTCAACTTTGCTTTCGTGGGAAGCGTGGGGATTTGTGATGGTATGCTGACTAGTTTAAATGTTTTTTTATTACTTGTATGTATATGAGTGCAAGGGAAACGTTCTACAAATCCTGCTCATCAAACCAGTTAAATGGGTCCCCTAAAATGACGAACGAACTCCAATTTCCATTTGTCTCCCTGATGTGTCACAAGTGCTTGGTTTAAACGTTGTTGAGCAGTTATTTCACATTAAATGGAGTCATCGCTATGTCAGATAACTGAAGAACTTCATTCATATGCAGTATAGAACAGATGGATAATGCATTCCTATATCGAACAAGTGGATAGAACGCATTCCTATAATAGAACAGGTAGATAGAATACTTCACATGCAGAACAGGTAGATAGATTATTCACATGTAGAACAGGTAGTAGATACATTCACATGTAAACAGGTTAAGATAGAATACATTCACTTATAGAAAGGTAGATAGAATACATTCACATGTAGAACAGGTGATAGATATTCACATGAGACGGTAGATAGAATGTATTCACATGTAGACAGGTGGATAGAATTATTCAATGTAGAAAGTAGATTAGATGTATTCACATGTAGAACAGGTGGATAGATGTATTCACTGTAGAAGGTAGATAGAATGTATTCACATGTAGAACAGGTAGATGAATGTATTCACTTAGAACAGGAGAGAATGTATTCACATGTAGAACAGGTAGGATAGAAATGTCATTCTACATGTGATGTGAACAGGTTAGAAGTAGATAGAATGTTCATCATGTGAACAGGTGATAGAATGTATTACAAAGACGGTATATGAATGTTATTCAACAAGAACAGGTGATAGAGTATTCATACATGGAACAGGTAGATAGAATGTATTCATACAAGAACAGTATATCAGATGTATTCATACAAGAACAGGAGATAGATGTATTCATACTAGAACAGGTAGATAGAAATGTATTCATACATGAACAGGTTAATCGAATGTATTCATACAAAGAACAGGTAATAGAATGTATTCATACATAGACAGGGTAGATGAATGATATTACATACAAGATAAACAGGTAGATATAGGAAATGTATTCATACAATAACAAGGTGGATAGAACACATTCCTATATAGAACAGGTAGATAGAATACATTCACATGTTTAGAACAGGTGAGATAGATACATTCACATGAGACAGGAGATTAGAATGTATTCACATGTAGAACAGGTAGATAGATGTATTCATAAAAGACAGGTATATAAATTATTCATAATAGAACAGGTAATAGAATGTATTCATACATAGAACAGGTAGATAGAATGTATTCATACATAGAAGATAGATAGAATGTATTCATAATAGAACAGTAGATAAATACATTCACATGCGAAAGTAGATGGAATGTATTCACATGTAGACAGGTGGATAGAATGTATTCACATGTAGACTAGGTAATATAATGATTTCATTTATAGAACAGTTGGATAAATACTTCATATATTAGAGTCAGGTTAATGAATGTATTTCAGTACATGAACAGGTAGATAAATTGTATTCTTCAAGAAAGGGTAGATAGAGGTATTCATTCATTAGAACAGGGAGATAGAAGGTTATTCATATAATCACACATGTAATATAGAAATCTCTCTCTTTTTCCCCCC
>CM068965.1:41552516-41582356 GCA_035128595.1 Eptatretus atami | reverse complement strand
GGGTTCTAAATGGTCCTTTCGGAGAGACATAGTGAGAGTGTGAGACTTGTCAGGATTGAAAGACATGTTCCATGTGTTGGACCAGCTTGTGATTTTATATAGATCTGCAGAGAGCGAAGAAGCTGCGGCTTGCTGGTCTGAGGAATGGCAGATGGTACGACAGAGGGTGGAGTCATCAGCAAAGAGATAAAGAGGATTTTCCAGAGAGTCGGAGAGATCATTGATGAAAACCAGAAAAGAGAACAGGGCCCAGAACGCTACCTTGAGGAACTCCAGCCTGGACAGGAAGAGGGGATGAAAGAACTCCATTAAGGCCACATGTTGGCTGACGGAGAGGAAGTCTGCGAGCATGAGTGGAGATGGCCTTGGATACACAAGAAGAGTGTTGGGTGAGCAGGCAGGGTGCAGACCATGTCAAAAAGCACGTGATATGTCCAGGAATATGGCTCTGATTTCATGTCTGGTTTGTCACGTCTAAAAGGCAGATTATGTCTGGTTTGTCAGTATAAACCTGTATGGAAAGGTCTGTCAGGTTTGAGCGAAGGCCCTGGATATTTGAGCTCCACACTGCTAATGAAGAGGGAGTGGAGGAGGCTTTGGTGCAGGGGAGAGAGAGCGAGGGGGTAGGAGACAAGAGAGGAGGGGGGGGTAAGGAGAGTTGTTGAAAGCTTGTTCTCATTCGCCAATTATTGTAAAGTTAAATCAAGGCTGTGGTTGGCACAATGCAAGTAGAGAGCAGCAGGACAATGTTCTTATATGTGAAGCGGCCATCCACCACCAATAATGGAACCAACCATAGTAGCTGCGCCGTCATATCCTTGCCATCTGCAGTTTTCCAACTTCAAGTTGCAACTCAGGAAGATGTCCTTCAGAGCGGAAGTCACAGTTTGAGCATCGGTTTTATCCAGTTCATACATGCCAATGAAGTCCTCATTCACTGGCATGTCCGTCAGATTTATCCATCTCAATTCACAGGTAAGCTGTTCTTTATTGCTGATATCCCTGGATTCATCTGCAATCAGTCTGAAAAGTTGAGACTTCCACACATCCTATAGGATTGACTTTAGAACTGTATTCCCCATGATTGTCCATCTTGAACCCACTTAATGAACCCCAATCAATTCATTGACGATGTTGTGGCTCAAGTATTGTCCATCTTGAACCCACTGCTGCAGCTCAGGTACATCCTCGGCTCTCACTAGAAGAAGCTACTGGAGGTTACTCTCTAATTCAGAATGTCCTCTAACACCAAGATCTTGATGTGACAGGCATCTCAAACTACTTGTCTGCTTGAGCAGAAAACAGCAGATTTATTGTACCTTTCGTAGTTCTTCATTCAGCTGCAGGGCGGCATCTACTTTTGGATCATCAAAAACATAATCTTAGTCACTGTCTCTGCATGATCATGTGATTTTGAATGTTTATCGATTTTTTTCATAGCATTTATTCCGAATGCAAAAAATTCCTCAGCAGAATGCACCTTCTCTCCAGTTGATGAAATTGACTAAATGGTTTGACTGCCCATGTTTGCAGAAGTAACAGAATATTGTGCCTTTTGATAAGCAATAGCTGATTCATGGATATCAAGTGAAAATTACCTATGGTCACAGTCTGTTTCTCATTTTGCCTGAGCCTTGACTTATTTTGCCGATGTTAGTTTGATTTCATCATCCGTTGGATGATAAGACCTTGGCTGGGGAGAGCAAATTTGGCCTGACATGACCTCGGCAATTCTGTTTGACCCTCTGTCGATTCTTCATGGCTCTTTTTTGTCTTTTGGATACTCTGTCAGGGCTTGTTGTCTGTTTTCCACCTCTTAATGTCCAGCCATCAGCTTTTCTTGTCTCCCTGTTGGTTCTAAGCCTGGTTTTGGCTTAGTGGTTAGGGTGGCTGGCTTGGGATCTTAGGGTCCTGAGTTTGAGCCCCGTTGGCCGCTAAATTAACACCAGGTGGGTACCACTGGGTACCAGTGTACTGGTGGAAGGGCACAGCATCAGCGGCACAGCCATTCTCCAAGAAATGATAGCTACCCGGCAGCCAAGCTGCCAGACACAAAAATAAGAAGATTGTTGGCTCTTTTTGTCTAAATGCCATCAGTTCTTCTGGTGTGGAAGTTGACTTTCCCATTCTGATACTCAGCTCTGGCAGTCTTGCTGCCTGCTCTTTTGATCTGACTGTCGGTCTTCCTGGATGACTGTCGATTCTTCCAGTCATGCTGTTGCCTCTTCTAGTCTCACTGTCGGCTTCTCCAGTCTTGATGTGGGATCTTGAAGGATGACTGATGGCTCTTTTGGTTGGTTTGACAGTCAGCTCGAGCTCTAACTGTTGACTCTTCGAGTCTGACAGTCAACGTTTCCCGTTTGGCTGCCAGCTCTTCCGGTCCACCTTCTGGCCTTTTGAGTATGATTATCGACTCTTCTGGGTTTGTTACAGATTTGTTGGAACTTCTAGCTGGATTGGAAGGGCTTGTTCCCATCTCTGTCTGTCCCGGTACTTGTTTTACAGGACCAGTAGCTGGCCTGCCTGGATACTTCTCTTGGAAAGTCTTTGAGAAAAATGCAAGTTTAGCCATCTTACAGTTTGTCATCATTTCGACGTTTCCATCTCTCTGCATGGGGCATAATGATTAGTCACATGACCTGCAATTACACAAAATATCAGATTTTGATTGTGACATCTTTTCAGACAATCAATGAACTTGCTACTCTCGTGCATTGCTTAATCTTACTCCTCATTTTATCCTTCATTCTTTCTTTTCTGTTTTTCCTCACTTAATAAGGACGATCGACGCTAACTTTCATTTTTGGTTGCTTTAAACGGCAGCCAAAATTCTCATCTTATCAATCACATCATAACTCTCCAGGCAGGAAAAAACAACAACAGTACATGTTGACAAGCCAAAGTATGAGCGGTTTCCAACTTAAAAAAAAATCTTGCACAAGCGGGAACGCAGCTATTCTCTACCTATGTCATAGAAGGAGCTGTGTCTGTCTGTTTGGCATCCTATAACTTGAGAACGGATTTCAATGAAACCAATGAAGGTGGATTCAGGAAACTCCCAGGAAGGATTGTGATGCAAAAAAAAGAAAGAAAAAAAAGGGAAGGTTTGTGTATGGGTACCTGGGCACATGTGGCGAAACTGCAAATGCTAACTTGTGATGCTGGTTAGCCTCGCACACAGAGCAGGATCTCCCAGGAATCCTACTTTGTTCTTGCCCCATCGATTAGCCATCGTAGCTGTACCGAGGAAATGGAAAGCCCAAAATGGAAGGAGTGCTCGAGGTGCAAGGGATCAGAGAGCACGCAGAGACAAGGAGACTGAGGAGCACCGCTCTCAACGAGTTGAACAGCAACAGCAGCTTCAGGCCACTGGTAGGGAAAGAAAACCATGGAGCACAGCTCTCAACGAGTTGACCAAGAGCGGCAGCATCATGCCTCTGCAAGAGAAGAAGAAATCGAGGAGCACCACTCTCAAAGACAGCGTCATGATGCAGATGCCAGCCATCACAGACGTGCACGCCGTAACTGTCAGCAATTACACAAAGATCGGTAATCCCATCAGCGAGGTGATGGGTCTTCTATGCTAGTGGTCAAGATTTAAGCTTTGTCTTCTCTTTTTCTCACTCCCTCCATCTTTTAAATGCTTTGTACCTTTGTTGAATTTTACTTGATAAGTTTAGTGACAGGCTAGTCTAAGCAATATTCAGAAATGCATTAGTTACAAGTCACAAAAAACATTAAAAACGAGGATAAAGAAAAGAAAAACATGTCGGGATGGAATCACCAAAAAGAGAACCAAACAAGGTAAGAATGGCACCACAATACAGCACCACAATCCTTTTACGGACTGCCATCACGACATCTTTTGACATTTTCCCATCTCAATCCTACAACAAATATAATACACAATTACACCACCAACCCACAGTACAAATCTATCAATACCTCCCACATAGACATCTTCAGATCGACAATATTATAACTATTGCCAAACAGTCACATGCAACAAAAATGTCCAACGATATCGTAACGGCAACCCGTAAAAGGATTGTGGTGTTATAGTGCAGTGTTGTGGCACAAAAGTTCTGTTTATTCTGGCCCCTTTTCCTTCATAAATACAGTTCATAGAACACCTTACCCCACACGGTCTTGAGAAAAAGGACATGGGAAGGGTCTTTTAAACTTTTGCTTTCCTTTTCCGATCACAATCTATATTAGCTTTATTCGTGAACTTTGAACAATAGGCATGATGATAATCATACAAAGCCGATGGATCAAACGGAACAGTCCAGAGATAAACTTTCTGCCAACTCTTCTTGGGGAAATTGACGATTTTGGAACGATCTTATAAAGACACAGATATACTAAACAAACAGATCTTTTGGACGAAATTAGCTCTCTAGTTGCATTCATAGGTGCCGACATTTTTGTCTGAATCTAACTGTTACTCCACACTTTTCTCTAAAAGGTACTTTTAAAACCACAAAGAGCATTTATTGATGAAAAGATTGCCCTTTTTCATACAAAGGAAACTTTTTCATCATTGAAAAGGTCACTTTCATATTTTCATTCGGATACATTTGACTCATCAAAAGGGCACTTCACTTTCATAAAAAGGGCACTTTTATGTCGGTCAAAAATGTGAGGGGGGGGCAAAGTACCCCTCCCCCACCCGTGTGTGTGTGTGTGTGTTTGTTAATGGTTTAATATTTCAATGATCAAATTTATACATGGAAACAAATAACATATTGTTGTGGGCCGGGGGTCGGTGGCGAGAACGACTACGAGGTGGGGGAGGTTTGCGTCGTCTCCCACCAAACTCCCCGGAATTGTAGGCCGTCGCTTGGATAACTCCGCGAGCCGGCGGGTCGTTTAACCGACCGTGGTCGCCAATATCTCAACCGTGTAGTGTAGGTCTATTTGTCTATCATCAATTTACCTAATTAACTACGCGATTTCGACTACGGGGAAACCACGCCCTCGGCACGGCTTGCTCGAACCGATTCACTCTAACGACTGCGGTAGAGTTCCAACTACCGACTACCAACTCCGGTTCGGGTACAGCTGAGCGGAAACTGCCAAAGCCGTGCCGGCTGGAATGAACGGATTATCGGGTATAAAAACCTGGCGAAACTCAGATCCGAACCATGCTGGACCAATTCAAGAAGGGACGGAAACGAACTGGGGGCATTTCTAACAAGTTTTATTTACAGTAAATGAAGACACAAAGCAAGACTTGACGCGAATATGCAAGAAGTATTTACAATGATCCAAAAACACTTATTCAGTTCTACTTAAAGATGGGCCCACACGCAGACAACACACACAAATGAAAAAGAACCCAGAGTCTTTATTGGACCCTCGCAGCCGAGGAGAGACAAGCTGGGGTCCAGAGTTCGGTGGTGTACCTGATCGTCGGAGGAAGGGCATGCTCCGTGATGCGGCACCTGGCAATGGTCGCTGGTTTGGTCCCCAGTCGCACGTGTGGGACTCGAGGTTCGTGGTGGAGCTCGGGTGGTGAATGGCCGGGGTCCACGGAGGGGGGTCGGGACGCTCTTCCCTTCCTCGTAGAGGGCCAGCAGAGACACGTTCGCCGCCTCGACGCCCACCAAAAACTCTTC
Organism: Eptatretus atami; assembly: GCA_035128595.1. Taxonomy (NCBI): domain Eukaryota; kingdom Metazoa; phylum Chordata; class Myxini; order Myxiniformes; family Myxinidae; genus Eptatretus; species Eptatretus atami. The sequence continues at coordinate 41,576,735 of CM068965.1, read as the reverse complement.
AAAATAACTTTTAAAAGACTCTCAAGACCTCAAAAAGACCCTCCAAGACCTCAAAAAGACCACCTGCCTCAGAGAGTGCTCGGGAATTTATGGCCTCCCTCAGCGGGGAGGGGCCTTGGTAAACACACCTCGCTGTCGCCTCTGATTGGACAGGTCCTACGGCCCACCTTTCCGGGTGGGGCTTGGCCCCTGCTGGGAACCCCAGCCACTCCTCCACGCGGGCCCACACTCGACGAGTAACAGTATCAACGCTGCAATGACCCCTGCCGGAAAACCCCAGCCAGTCTCCACGTGGGTTCATACTTGACGAGTAACAGTAATAATGTTGCACAGGCCGTCGTGCAAGAGTTACAACGTTTGTGGAAGGAACGTTGGTGGAAGCGGCAAGGAACGGCTGCAAGACCCTGCCTTGGCAAGTCAGAGTGCTTGTAGACAGCGGTGGGTAGTAGATCGTGATGGGGAATGGAATGGTTGTTGGTTGTTGGTTGTTCGTTGGATGTAAAGATTTAATAACCTAACTAAAAAGAAATTGCAACGCACGCCTTTGATTCTCCCACTAGACAAAAGGAAAGGGATCTGACTACACACATACTTAACGACAACTGACTTTTGGGACATCTGTATGTTGAATGCAAATGGTTTCCAGATCCGTAACAATATACTATCATTGCAAATGGATGCAGGGATGGACAGGGGACAACCATTATGATGGTTTCAGGGATGGTTTCACTTGATTATAATTTATTGTGACCATCCCTACCTTGTTTACATACTATATGGCATGCTATCCCTACATCCTTTTATATTTTTTATCCCCACACGTAAAAAAAACGGGGGATATTGTAACCAGCTCTGTCTGTCAGTCTGTCTGTCCGATCGTCACGCTATCTCCTCCTAAAAGGTTGTGCATAAATTCACCAAACTTGAGACTTGTGATTACCAAATGGCAAGAAGGTGCAAGAGCAGTATCATTTTAGCCCCACCACCTGCGGCCATAGGGCGGTGTCAAAAGGTCAAATACAATTTTTTTTTGCAATTACGCGCACATTTTAATGAAACTTTGTAGTTGCAATCAACATTGGGGGACACATGAAATGTGTAATGATTTTTTGGATTTGATTCCTGGTTCATGCCCCCAGGGGACTTAAGGTCACAGGGGTCAAAACAGAAGATTTTTCAAACACAAAATTTGATATTGGGTCATTCCTGGTGGAAATTTTTGCCATCTTTCAACTTTGCTTTCGGTGGGAAGCGTGGGGATTTGTGATGGTATGCTGACTAGTTTAAAATGTTTTTTTTATTACTTGTATGTATATGAGTGCAAGGGAAACGTTCTACAAATCCTGCTCTCAAACCAGTTAAATGGGTCCCCTAAAATGACGAAACGATAACTCCAATTTCCATTTGTCTCCCTGATGTTGTCACAAGGTGCTTGGTTAAACGTTGTTTGAGCAGTATTTCACATTAAATGGAGTCATCGCTATGTCAGATAACTGAAGAACTTTCATTCATATGCAGTATAGAACAGATGGATAAAATGCATTCCTATATCGAACAAGTGGATAGAACGCATTCCTATATAGAACAGGTAGATAGAATACATTCACATGCAGAACAGGTAGATAGAATGTATTCACATGTAGAACAGGTAGATAGAATACATTCACATGTAGAACAGGTAGATAGAATGACATTCACTTATAGAACAGGTAGATAGAATACATTCACATGTAGAACAGGTAGATAGAATACATTCACATGCAGAACAGGTAGATAGAATGTATTCACATGTAGAACAGGTGGATAGAATGTATTCACATGTAGAACAGGTAGATAGATGATTACATGTAGAACAGGTGGATAGAATGTATTCACATGTAGAACAGGTAGATAGAATGTATTCACATGTAGAACAGGTAGATAGGAATGTATTCACATGTAGAACAGGTAGATAGAATGTATTCACATGTAGAACAGGTGGATAGAATGTATTCACATGTAGAACAGGTAGATATAATGCATTCATACATAGAACAGGTAGATAGAATGTATTCATACAAAGAACAGGTATATCGAATGTATTCATACAAAGAACAGGTAGATAGAATGTATTCATACATAGAACAGGTAGATAGAATGTATTCATACAAAGAACAGGTTAATCGAATGTATTCATACAAAGAACAGGTAGATAGAATGTATTCATACATAGAACAGGTAGATAGAATGTATTCATACATAGAAACAGGTATATCGAATGTATTCATACAAAGACAGTAGATAGAATGTATTATACATAGAACAGGTAGATAGAATGTATTATACAAAGAACAGGTAGATAGAATGTATTCATACAAACAACAGGTGGATAGAACACATTCCTATATAGAACAGGTAGATAGAATACATTCACATGTAGAACAGGTGAGATAGAATACATTCACATGCAGAACAGGAGATAGAATGTATTCACATGTAGAACAGGTAGATAGAATGTATTCATACAAAGAACAGGTATATAGAATGTATTCATACATAGAACAGGTAGATAGAATGTATTCATACATGAACAGGTAGATAGAATGTATTCATCATAGAACAGATAGATAGAATGTATTCATACATAGAACAGGTAGATATAATACATTCACATGCAGAACAGTAGATGGAATGTATTCACATGTAGAAACAGGTGATAGAATGTATTCACATGTAGAACAGGTAGATATAATGCATTCATTTATAGAACAGGTGGATAGAATACATTTCATATATAGAGCAGGGTAGATAGAATGTATTCATACATAGAACAGGTAGATAGAATGTATTCATTCATAGAAAGGTAGATAGAGGTATTCATTATAGAACAGGGAGATAGAAGGTATTCATATATACAACATGTATATAGAATGTATTCATATATAGAACAGGTAGGTATATAGATGTATTCACTATAGAACAGGTAGATAGAATGTATTAACACATAGAACAGGTAGATAGAAGGTATTCATATATACAACATGTATATAGAATGTATTAACACATAGAACAGGTAGATAGAAGGTATTCATATATACAACATGTATATAGAATGTATTCATATATAGAACAGGTATATAGAAATGTATTAACACATAGAACAGGTAGATAGAAGGTATTCATATATACAACATGTATATAGAATGTATTCATATATAGAACAGGTATATAGCATGTATTAACACATAGAACAGGTAGATAGAAGGTATTCATATAGCAACATGTATATAGAATGTATTATCATATATAGAACAGATATATAGAATGTATTAACACATAGAACAGGTAGATAGAAGGTATTCATATATACAACATGTATATAGAATGTATTACATATAGAACAGGTATATAGAATGTATTAACACATAGAACAGGTAGATAGAAGGTAATTCATATATACAACATGTATATAGAATGTATTCACATGTATAACAGGTAGATAGAATGTATTTACATATAGAACAGGTATATAGAATGTATTAAAACATAGAACAGGTAGATAGAATGTATTCACATATAGAACAGGTATATAGAATGTATTAAACATAGAACAGGTAGATAGAATGTATTCAAATAAGGAACAGGTGAATATAATGTATTAACACATAGAACAGGTAGATAGAATGTATTTACATTCGAACAGGTATATAGAATGTATTAACACATAGAACAGGTAGATAGAATGTATTCAAATAAGGAACAGGTGGATATAATGTATTAACACATAGGACAGGTAGATAGAATGTATTTACATATAGAACAGGTATATAGAATGTATTAACACATAGAACAGGTAGATAGAATGTATTTACATATAGAACAGGTATATAGAATGTATTAACACATAAGAACAGGTAGATAGAATGTATTCAAAATAAGGAACAGGTGGATATAATGTATTAACACATAGAACAGGTAGATAGCATGTATTTACATATAGAACAGGTAGATAGAATGTATTCAAATAAAGAACAGGTATATAGAATGTATTAACACATAGAACAGGTAGATAGAATGTATTCAAATAAGGTACGGTGATATATAATGCTTCGAAATTGAAGGAAGTCACAGTGTTTCTTTAATTAGAGATCCAAACCACTAATAAGATATCATGAAATGGTTGAGCTGATAGTTTGATCGAGGTTAGCGAGATTTTCAAAATACAGTGCCTTGGTAACACCTTGCATGACAGTGTGAACCTTGAGGGTGGTGCGTGACGTCAGACCGTTGGAGAGATGTTCAGCTCTTCCTGAAGTCCTCAAATATCCTCCCAAATGATCACCCTCCCCTCGAGTCCGCTCATCCCGCCCGCCTCTAATCCCGAATTCCTTACTTTATGAATGAGCTCCTCGTCATAGTGTGGCTCCACGAAGGGTTCCGAAGGAGCTGTTGAAGCCCCCGAAGCGTGGTTGTCGTTGGCGAGGGATCCTGTTGGAACCTCAGAGCCGTCTGCGGGCGTCGGCCGCGCAGCATCTTCTGGTGTGCCGGGAGCAGCAGCTGTGTCCGCCATGTTAGGGCGAGCGGGGATGTGCAGAGATGTGGGATGAGGATGCACCGCGTCCGTGTGGGGTCCGTTGGGACAGGGTGTGATAGTGACGAGGACCCTGGCACGGCACACTCAGGTCCGGCCCGACTTGGCACGGATGTGTGCTGCCGCGGGAGGGTGCGGGTGATCATTAGAAACTACACTCTCGTGGTGTGGAGAACACCAGCTGAGCGCTCGCAAAGTTTCCTTGTTTACAACGATCAGGTGTTGAACTTGAACAACTTCAAAAGGTTCATTTAATTTCGCATTTTACAAATGGAACCGTTCGTGTAGACGGTTCAAATGGATGGTTTTATGATTGAACGTGCACTGTATATACTGCAGACACACCTTGTGCCAAGCAGTGCTCGTGACGTACACACCTCATGGGCAGGTATTCATGGAGATAAACAGTCCTTGGGATTTCCTTATATTCAATGAAGTTGGACTTTGCAGGGGACCATTCCGTCTATATCATGCCTGTGCTCAATCGACATCACATTAACTCCATCTACCAGTATATTAAAATAATTTCATGATGTTGAGGTGTGTGTGTGTGGGGGGAGGGGGGGTAGAGCAATGGGGATGGGGGTTGTAGGGTGAAAGATGAACAAACACCGACAGCATATTCACCTCTTTGAAAAGACCCTCTCACATAGACTGCATCGTCACTAAACGTACACATACAATCCAAACCCAAACTCTCTACCGGTCCCACTAATATCCACCCACAACTGTATCCTCAAAGCTTGTAGGAACTCATCTAATTCCTGTGAAACCTATCTACTGTCTCTGCTGCCACTACCTATTCATGGACACCACATTTCTTTATGTTAAACTGTATCTGCCAATCTTTTGCCCAATCCATTGAAATATTTAGACATTCCTGAATCTGATGCCCACCCTCTATGCCACCTAACTTACCTCCAAGCTTGGTGTTATCTGTAAATTTGTAATGCTTACTCTTAATACCACTAACTATGGAGTGTAGGAGGGTCCATGGTTGGATTACTGTCTGGGGCCCGAGACACCTTCAATTCGTCCCTGTAGAGTGTACATTACACGTACTACATCCACTGCACTTCCCTCATCCACCCAATAATTAACCCATTTTTATCCTCGAGTGTGATTTTAGTTGTTGTGCACTCGTGCAAAAAGCCATAATGAAACAGCCCATCTTATAAGAAGCCATATGTTTGTTACATGCGAACTGGAGAAGTGATGGGGTGGGGGTGAAGGAGTGAGGAGAAGATACGAATAGTCTTAAGAAAGGGAAAGGATACGGGGTTTGGGTGTCTATAGGGGGAGGGGAGGGGTGGCGCGGGGTTCATACTTCCTTCCAATTGCATACGTCATAAGTAGTTGGTCCGTGGTCCCAAAGGAATACCAAGGCAAACACAAAAGTGTGGTTGTTTTGTATGCAGCCTGTGGTTGCATCAGTTTTTCTGAATGAACAGCTGTGCCACTGATGCAGTGCCCCTGTTACCAATAACCAGTAAGCTGGCACTCATTTTGCCAACCTCAGAAGAATGACAGTTTGAGTCAACCCACCTAATGTTATTTAACATCACAACAGGGGCTTGAATTCAAGACTTGAAGATCACAAGCCAGGCACCTTAACCTTTAAACCAACACCAAGCCTGATGAGTATAATAATTTTCTCTTTGTGTAGTCATTTTTAGCTCACCTGGACTTTAGTCCGGTGTCCATCGGTGAGTGAGTGAGTCCGTCCGTAAACACTTCAGTCATTATCGCTTGAACCAAACACCCGATTTTGATGAAACTTGACCACAAGCTTCATATCTGATGCCTAACGAAGGTGTATTGACCTCATCAAAATCTGCGCTTATTAAGGGGGTCTATGGGGGGTTTTGAATAAACATGTTCAAAAGAAGGTTGGCTATATACTATGCAGCTTACAGAGAGCTTCATCCCTGCAAATTTTATAAACCAATCTTTGGCAAAGATGGATGTGATTTTTATTCAATCAAGGTTATAATCTCATCATGGAAAATTTATGTTGGATCCACAGGCTAATGACGGCAGATGGGACAGCTGAGTTAATTTCTTCCCCAAAGGACAACAGCCTGAGATAATATGAAATACAGTGATGGCATTACAAGTCGGACGTCTGCTGCTGGTTCTGTATGGATCTCATCCTCCAGGATCCAAGACCAGGTTGAACTTTTTCGTCATCTTCTGCCCTTGAAGGCAACAATTAATCCCACAATTATTATTTCCTTGCGGGGTTAGCCGGAGTAGGATTTTGACCCAAGTATTTCACGAACTGGCTTGTCAGGCCTGACGTTCGAGCAGGGTTTGTAATTTGGCCAAGGTACCAGCGATAGCTCGTCTTCTCCTCATGAAGGACACCGTGGGATCTTCAACATCCCCTAACTAATGCTAGCAGATGGGACGCCAATCCACCCGAAGGACAGCACACACATTGATGAATCACCCTGCGGCCATGTTTGAATAGAATCGTACAACTTAAAGGATATGAATTTACAAAACATAACATCTTCTCAGGGACATGATGGCATCCCCCTCTGCCCTGCAGTACTCCATAACACTTGGCGGTACACCAGCCCCATACGTTATGTAATTTTTGAATGGCCCCATGCCTGTGAAACACAGGGATGACAGTCTGTATCTGGGTCAGGATTCAAACCCAGGGTAGATAGCTTCGAGGTGAGTGTGTGTACCTCCAGGCCATCGTGTGAACCACCAGGAACAAGAAAAACTATTGTATAGCTGCACTCGGTAGAGTGCATACCCTCCACCAGGCTGAACAGTTAACTTTTTATATCCCACAGATCCGGACCTGAACCAACATCTAATCAGCTTGTTCTTGTCACCTATAACCAACTCATCCACCAAGTTTCATCGAGGAATCCGTCAATAACGTTCTGAGATATCGTGCTGTACATGGGTTTAGCCCTATCTCTCAAGGGTGAAGAATCACTTAAAAAAATTTAAATTCTAGTGTCCGGATGTTCACCAAATCTAATCAATTCGTCCTTGTCACGTACCCAATTCTGCAAGCACTACACATCGTGTTCAGCATATAGGAAGAACTACATTTGGGCCATCTTGATCGGTAATAACATGGCCTCAACACAACCTGTTGTGCAGCTTCAGTTTAGAATTCGAACCTCTTTCTACAAAGCCTGTGACGCCATGATCCTCACTGGACAGGTAAGTGAGAATCTCAATAACGAGCTTGTATCGAAAAAACAAACGTGTTGTTACCTCCACCACCGAAGGTGAAGGAAGTTATGTTTTCACCCCTTTCTATCTGTTTGTCTGTCTGTCTGTCTGCCTGTTTGTTTGTCTGTTTGTTTGTGTGCAGGATATCTCTATGCCGTTTCAGAAAGTGGAAAGGAGCCCTCCCAGGTCTCAAAGTATCCACCTTCGTGTACACACGTGCGTGTGTGTGTGTATATATATTATATATATATATATAATATAATATATATATATATATATATATATATATATATATATATATAATATATATAGTGGGGAGAACAAGTATTGATACACTGCCGATTTTGCAGGTTTTCCCACTTACAAAGCACTAGAGGTCTGTAATTTTTATCATAGGTACACTTCAACTGTGAAAGACGGAATCTAAAACAAAAATCCTGAAAATCACAATTATGATTTTTAAATAATTAATTTGCATTTTATTGCATGAAATAAGTATTTGATACATCAGAAAAACAGAACTTAATATTTGGTACAGAAACCTTTGTTTGCAATTACGGAGATCAGACGTTTCCTGAAGTTCTTAACCAGGTTGCACAGACTGCAGCAGGGATTTTGGCCCACTCCTCCATACAGATCTTTCCAGATCCTTCAGGTTTCGGGGCTGTCGCTGGGCAACACAGACTTTCAGCTCCTCCAAAGATTTTCTATTGGGTTCAGGTCTGGAGACTGGCTAGGCCACTCCAGGACCTTGAGATGCTTCTTACGGAGCCACTCCTTAGTTGCCTGGCTGTGTGTTTCGGGTCGTTGTCATGCTGGAGACCCAGCCACGCCCCATCTTCAATGCTCTTGTTGAGGGAAGGAGGTTGTGGCCAAGATCTCGCGATACATGGCCCATCCATCCTCCCCTCAATACGGTGCAGTTGTCCTGTCCCTTTGCAGAAAAGCATCCCCAAAGAATGATGTTTCCCTCCATGCTTCACGGTTGGGATGGTGTTCTTGGGGTTGTACTCATCCTTCTTCTTCCTCCAAACACGGCGAGTGGAGTTTAACCAAAAAGCTCTATTTTGGTCTCATCAGACCACATGACCTTCTCCCATTCCTCCTCTGGATCATCCAGATGGTCATTGGCAAACTTCAGAGGGGCCTGGACATGCGGTGGCTTGAGCAGAGGGACCTTGCGTGCGCTGCAGGATTTTAATCCATGACGGCGTAGTGTGTTACTTATGGTTTTCTTTGATACTGTGGTCCCAGCTCTCTTCAGGTAATTGACAGGTCCTGCGGTGTGTTTCTGGCTGATCCCTCACCTTTCTCATGATCATTGAGGCTCCACGAGGTGAGATCTTGCATGGAGCCCCAGACCGAGGGAGATTGACTGTTATCTTGAACTTCTTCCATTTTCTAATAATTGCGCAAACAGTTGTTGCCTCCTCACCAAGCTGCTTGCCTATTGTCCTGTAGCCCATCCCAGCCTTGTGCAAGTCTACAATTTTGTCCCTGATGTCCTTAGACAGCTCTCTGGTCTTGCCCATTGTGGAGAGGTTGGAGTCTGATTGATTGAGTGTGGACAGCTGTCTTTTATGCAGATAACGAGTTCAAACAGGTGCAGTTAATACAGGTAATGAGTGGAGAATGGGAGGGCTTCTTAAAGACAAAACTAGCAGGTCTGTGAGAGCCGGAATTCTTACTGGTTGGTCTGCGTTAACGCGTGTTTGGAACGTGATGGTCGTCAGTTTGAACATTTGCAAACATGCATTTATCCATTTATACATTTAACCGTTAATCTTGTTTCTAATCAATAAACAACACATTTATTATCATTTAAAGAGTGAGTACATTTTTTTGGGACACCCTGTATATAACATATATATAAACAGATATATATATATATATATTATATATATATATATATCAAATACTTATTATATATATATATATTGTTACGGCTGTGGAAATTCGCAACCACCATTAAGGTCCCGTAGGTGAGATATTTCTGAAGTACATGTATAGTTAGCCCCAAACCCATTGTTTGAGGGAATTAATGTGATTCATTCGGGCTGCGATCCTTTGAGTTAGGCGTTTTTCTGTTCTACCTTTATTTTGAACCAACCACGCTCCAACGGTCAGACAACAACAACAACAACGCCAGCAGCCACAACCTACTTCACCACTCGCTCCCGCAAACCTCACATCACCGCCATTCCAAACGGCATCATGGCCATCGGCCACCGCCGAAACCCTCCACCACCTTCACCTTCTCCCTACGGCCATTCCCGCACACCTGTGGGCACCGAGCGTCGGGCTATCTTCAGCGATACACGCGAGCCGCGAGTGCAGATGGCGTTTTTTCCGAGGAGAATTCGGATCAGGATGCTACACCCACATCTGTCCATCCAATTAGGAAGCGCGGGCGGCTTGGCCCCGCCTCCAGACGCATCTGAGAGAAATCGGGATATGCAAATTTGAGGATCAGGAAGATTCACGCCCCTTTTTCTCCGTCCAATCGGCGAGCGTGGCTCCGCCCCTGAGGTCGTTTTGATCCGAGAATTTGCATATGGTGGGTTCCTGGAGCCGATAAAGAGACAAGCGCAGGGCGAATCATGCAGAAGTGGGGCAGATGAGTTTGGAGGCGAACGCCTACGGAGGCGAACGGCTGCAGAGGGAGATCGGCTCAGGAAAACCGGAGGCTCGGTCCGGGGCGAGGAAGTCGGCGACGAGGTCGCGGTGATGCGCATCGCGGGACTCAAGCAAGCCAGCCATACTCCCTCCCCAGAGCATCAACAATTCCCCTTTCCCCCCGCGCTGAGAGAGTGCGAAAAGGGGGCCCGTTCCCACTTTACACCAGCAGGTGCCCACGAAACTGGGGCGCCGCCGTGCAGCGACATTTTGCGGCTCGCCACGAGGGCGCGGGTAGGACCCTTCGGTCTCGTGGACCTGGCCGCTCATCCAGGTTCCATGCGCATTAGGCCCACGGCCCAGTCTGACTCCCTTGCCTTGAGGGGGTCTTTCCTTTGCTTTGGTGTGAATGCGTGTTGTGGAGCCGTGTCTTGTAAGGTAGAAACTGTATAAGTGTTGCCGTGTGTACGCGTATTCGTCGTAGCTCTGCATTATTGTTTTTGTTTTAAATTGATATATGTGCATTTGTGATTACTGTATGGCTGTAAATGTGTGCTATCCGTGTGTCGTGATTTAAATGTGCTTACTTGTTGAACTGTTCCCGTTTCGCATTCGTCTTTTCTTTAATTGAACCTCCATCTTGCTTCACGTAAAAGGGTTCGTAGTGGGCCGGATACGCCCGATAATTAATCAGGAACCGTCGAGGCTGACGATAACACCGCTCGGTTATCCGCATAGCACGGAACGGACCGCTTAAGCGGTTCGTGTCCGAAGTCGACCTGCGGCGAGGTGCGATCGCCCGGTTTACCATCCGCGTGGGTACTTAGGTAGGTCGAGTTTGGCGAACAACCCTATCCCACGCGGGTGGCCGATTGGCACGATCGTGGTGAGGCCGAAAGGCCCACCCGTGACTGGCTCCCGGCGTTAGTCCGAGAGGGTCACGACAGAATTGTCCGTCTGGTGGGCGAGGCGGTCGCGATTCGAGTTACGTGGTCGTTCGCACGCCGGCGGGCGCGAATTCGCATATATATATATATATATAATATATATATATTATATATATATAATATATAATTATCAAATACTTATTTCATGCAATAAAATGCAAATTAATTATTTAAAAATCATACAATGTGATTTTCAGGATTTTTGTTTTAGATTCCGTCTTTCACAGTTGAAGTGTACCTATGATAAAAAATTACAGACCTCTACGTGCTTTGTAAGTGGGAAAACCTGCAAAATCGGCAGTGTATCAAATACTTGTTCTCCCCACTGTATATATACATATGTGTGTGTGTAATATCATTATCATGGTGTAATAATAATTAAATTTGCATTTTATTGCATGAAATAAGTATTTGATCACCTACCAACCAGTAAGAATTCTGGCTCTCACAGACCTGTTAGTTTTGTCTTTAAAAAGCCCTCCCATTCTCCACTCATTACCTGTATTAACTGCACCTGTTTGAACTCGTTATCTGCATAAAAGACAGCTGTCCACACTTAATCAATCAGACTCCAACCTCTCCACAATGGGCAAGACCAGAGAGCTGTCTCAGGACATCAGGGACAAAATTGTAGACTTGCACAACGCTGGATGGGCTACAGGACAATAGGCAAGCAGCTTGGTGAGAAGGCAACAACTGTTGGTGCAATTATTAGAAAATGGAAGAAGTTCAAGATAACAGTCAATCTCCTCGGTCTGGGGCTCCATGCAAGATCTCACCTCGTGGAGCCTCAATGATCATGAGAAAGGTGAGGGATCAGCCCAGAACTACACGGCAGGACCTGGTCAATGACCTGAAGAGAGCTGGGACCACAGTATCAAAGAAAACCATAAGTAACACACTACGCCATCATGGATTAAAATCCTGCAGCGCACGCAAGGTCCTCTGCTCACCAGCGCATGTCCAGGCCCGTCTGAAGTTTGCCAATGACCATCTGGATGATCCAGAGGAGGAATGGGAGAAGGTCAGTGGTCTGATGAGACCAAAATAGAGCTTTTTGGTTTAAACTCCACTTGCCGTGCTTGGAGGAAGAAGAAGGATGAGTACAACCCCAAGAACACCATCCAACCGTGAAGCATGGAGTGGAAACATCATTCTTTGGGATGCTTTTCTGCAAAGGGGACAGGCGACGATGCACCGTATTGAGGGAGGATGGATGGGGCCATGTATCGCGAGATCTTGGCCAACAACCTCTTCCCTCAACAAGAGCATTGAAGATGGGGTGTGGCTGGGTCTTCCAGCATGAAAACGACCCGAACACACAGCCAGGGCAACTAAGGAGTGGCTCCGTAAGAAGCATCTCAAGGTCCTGGAGTGGCCTAGCCAGTCTCCAGACCTGAACCCAATGAAAATCTTTGGAGGGAGCTGAAAGTCTGTGTTGCCCAGCGACAGCCCCGAAACCTGAAGGATCTGGAGAAGATCTGTATGGAGGAGTGGGCCAAAATCCTGCTGCAGTCTGTGCACACCTGGTTAAGAACTATAGGAAAGGTCTGATCTCTGTAATTGCAAACAAAGGTTTCTGTACCAAATATTAAGTTCTGTTTTCTCTGATGTATCAAATACTTATTTCATGCAATAAAATGCAAATTAATTATTTTAAAATCATACAATGTGATTTTTAAGGATTTTTGTTTTAGATTCCGTCTTTCACAGTTGAAGTGTACCTATGATAAAAATTACAGACCTCTATGTGCTTTGGTAAGTGGGAAACCTGCAAAATCGGCAGTGTATCAAATACTTGTTCTCCCCATGTATATACAATATGTGTGTGTGTATATACATATACATGGTGTGTATACACATGTGTGTGTGTATATACATATGTGTGTGTATATACATGGTGTGTGTGTATACACATATGTGTGTATACATATGTGTGTGTATATACAGTATACATGTTTGTGTGTGTATATACATATGTGTGTGTATAACACTGTGTGTATATACATATGTGTGTGGTGTATACATATGTGTGTGTGTGTATATATACATGTTTGTGTGTGCTATATATATATATATATATATATATATATATGTTACGGCTGTGGAAATTCGCAATCACCATTCAGGTCCCGTAGGTGAGATATTTTTTAAGTACATGTATAGTTAGCCCAAACCCATTGTTTAGAGGGAATTAATGTGATTCATTCGGGCTGCGATCCTTTGAGATAGCCGTTTTTCTTTTTCTATTGTTATTTTAAACGACAAACCTCCCCGCAAACAACCACCGCACCAACTACGCACAACGCCAACCGCGCTCCAATTACCCTCACAACAACACCACCATCTTCGCCACTACCCCCGCTGACGAACGCCATCCTCCACGGTCCACACTACGACGGTTTCCGCGTTGGAAACCGTCGAACGCAAGGAGGGAAAGAAGAAGGCACAACGGTGGCGCGCGGGTTTTCCCGCCTGTTTTCTTCCGCCATTCTTCCCTGGCCCGGCGCCAGGACGGATTTTCCTCTCCCCCGCATGGCGCGGGGAGGGGGGAACGAGAGGGAACGCCCCTTTTCTCGAAGCGCCTCGAAGGGGGGTGGAGCCAAAGGCGGGGCGGAGAAACAGGGCGTGGCGCCGGGAGTATAAGAGGCGGTGGCGCTGGCGGATCCTCCTGAGTGAGCTTCTTGTCTCGGTTCCTCGTGACTGGTGCTTCTTCTCGTCCTGCTTCGTCTCGTCCTTGTTCTTTTCTGGTCCTGTTCGGTGTGCTCTTGGGTCGGTGTACTCAGTCGGTGCTCGGTCCGTGGAGTCGGGGGACCAACACGAGCAGGCACGAGGCACGCCGGAGAGGCTTCGCCGACCACGCTCGAGCGGGGAGTCACGGCCAGACGGGACCACGTCGGAGGACGGTCGCCAAGGACGCGACACTCAGGGAAGTCGCACTTCCATTTTCTTTTGGGGTTTCTGTGTGAACGTGTGTGTGTGGCGCCGGTGTCCGAAAAGTAGAACTGTGTAAGTGTGGCCGTGTGTACGCGTATTCGGTTTTAACTCTTTTTTTATGTGATATATGTGCATTTTGATAATTGTGGCTATAAATACATGCTTTATGTGTGCTATCTGTGTGTGTGTAAATAAAATGCTTTCTTGTTGAATTATTCCCCCGTTTCGCTGCGTCCTTTCCTTTGTGGGTCTCCATCTTGCTTCACGCAAAGGGTTTGAGTGGCGCGCGGACGCCCGATAATTAATCAGGAACGTCGAGGCCGACGATAACACCGCTCGGTTATCCCGATAGCACGGAAGCGGACCGCTTAAGCGGTCCGTGTCCGAAGTCGACCTGCGGCGAGGTGCGATCGCCCGGTTTACCATCCGCGTGGGTACTTAGGTAGGTCGAGTTTGGCGAACAACCCTATCCCACGCGGGTGGCCGATTGGCACGATCGTGGTGAGGCCGAAAGGCCCACCCGTGACTGGCTCCCGGCGTTAGTCCGAGAGGGTCACGACAGAATTGTCCGTCCGGTGGGCGACGTGCCGCGATTCGAGTTACGTGGTCGATCGCACGCCCGCGGGCGCGAATTCGCAACAATATATATAGTGTGTGTATATACATGTGTGTGTATACATGTGTGTATACATATATGTGTGTGTATATATACATGTGTGTGGACATATGTGTGTGTGTGCGGAATATATATATATATATATATATATATATATGTATATACATGTGTGTGTGTATATATATATATGTGTGTGTGTCTATACATGTGTAGGGTGTCCCAAAAAAATATACAACTTTTCATCTGCAAAGAGGATGGTCATAACATATATTTTTTAAAAAAGATATATGGCTGGATAGAAAGCTGAAAGGTTGAAGTTTATTGTACCAATGTCAAAATTGCCACCAAAATTGAAATTTTGGTATAGAATCGTCGTTTTCTTTTCGACCACATGTTCGACGTAGGCTCCACGTTGTCCGATCACTGCCTGCAAACGCGTTGTCATGTTCTCCATCACTTTGGGAAACGTTTCATGAGGAATGTTCTGGATTTCTCGGTGGATGTTTTCCTTCAGCTGATCAAGAGTCTGAGGCCTAGGGTTTCCATAGATCCTTTCCTTGAGATACCCCACAAGAAGAAGTCTGGAGGAGTAAGGTCAGGGGAATACGGTGGCCACTCAACGTCTTCGTAGAGGGAGATAAAGCGGCCCTCAAAATGTTGGTTGAGAAAACGCCTTGTTTCCCTGGCTGTATGGGGCGGTACCCTTCCCTCCTGGAACCACTGGGTTCTCATCTGGATCAGGTTGTTTCTCCTACGGGCCTGAGTACGTAGTTCAGGCAGATAGAATTCCTGAATCATTTCGCGATAGTTCCTCTGGTTTACCGTGCAAGTGCGTCCTGGTCATCTTCAAAGAAGTATGGACCAATTATCCCATACCAACCAACCGCCACCCACATGGTGACTTTGAGAACAGATCGAGGAACCAGTTCAGTTGATGCATTACCAGGATTTCTCAGTTCCCCAGTACCGAAAGTTTTGCTTGTTTACCTCCCCGGACAAGTGAGCATGGCATTCGTCCGTCATGTGAAGTTTTTTGAGGAAGTCTGCATCTTCCTCCAACTTTCCTGAGAACCAATTTGCAAAGTCTAGTCGTTTGCGTTTCTGTTGATCAGTAAGCACCGTTTCCGTTTGAATTTTGTAGAGAAAGGCATGAATGTCTTGGCGAAGGATCCTCTGAACGGTGCTCTTATGAATGTTTGACTCGGCAGAAAGTCGTCGAATCGATTTTTTTGGACTCTGAACGACCGCCTGTCTCACGTTTCCACATTTTCTTCACTACGACCTGTCCTCTTCCGACCACTGTGACCCTTGTGAAGGTCACAGATGGTTCCCACATTGGTAAACTTTGCGATGGTGCACTTTATTGTCCGAAAGTTTGGTGCATGGCGCAAGTGGATACCGAAATGTCTCGAGTAAAGACGTTGCACCTGTATGACACTTTTCGTCTGGTGCCAAAGTTCAAACATTTTCGTCCGTTGTTGTACGGTCAGTCTTGGCATTTTTCTGGCGCTTGCTTGGTATCAAAATAAACTTCAGGGTCTCTGCAACAAGGAATGAAGCTTAGTGACAAAATTACTGCTTTTTTAGGATCAAATGAAGCATTTTAAAAGTTGTATTTTTTGGGACACCCTATGTGTGTGTGTGTGTGTGTGTGTGTGTGTGTGTGTGTGTGTGTGTGTGTGTGTGTGTGTGTGTTGTATATACGTGTATGTGTGTTGTGTGTGTGCATGTGTGTGTGTACGTGTGTATATAGTGTGTGTGTGTGTGTGTGTGTGTGTGTGTGTGTGTGTGTGTGTGTGTGTGTGTGTAAATGGTATAGAGGTAGCACACTTACCTGTAAGCTATTTAGTCCAGGTTAGATTCCCAAACCGACTGCAAGTAAACTGTCCAATTGTTGCTTCGCAAGGAGGGTGTTGCGTCACAGGTTGCGCCGACCCTCAGATGGATGTTAAGCTGGGTGTCCAGTCTGCTCGCATTATTTGTTTAGTTGGTGTATTTCTTGAAAGAGTTGGCAAAGGAAGATAAAGCTTTGGAGCCAGATAAACATCCGAGAGTATCAAAGTAAATGGCAGAGCATAAAGCATGATGGGATGAGCAAGAGATAGAGATAGTTGATGTCGAGATGTAGAGATAAAATTGCAACGATAGAGATGTAGAGATGTAGAGATAAAATTGTAGCGATAGAGATGTGGAGATAGAGATGTAGAGGTAGGGATGTAGACGCAGCGGTAGAGATGTAGATGTAGAGGTGTCGATGTGGAGGTGTAGATGTAGAGGTAAAGATTTAGATGTCGAGATGTAGAGATAAAATTGCAACGATAGAGATGTAGAGATGTAGAGGTAGAGATGTAGAGATAAAATTGTAGCGATAGAGATGTGGAGATAGAGATATAGAGATGTAGAGGTAGGGATGTAGACGCAGAGGTAGAGATGTAGATGTAGAGGGGTCGATGTGGAGGTGTAGATGTAGAGGTAAAGATTTAGATGTCGAGATGTAGACTGTCAATAATATTGTGTAAAGTGTGAAGAAATAGAATGTGTAAAAAGTTTGTGAACATGAGTATAGACTAAACATGTATTGCATTGCAAGTCAACGTGTGTCTGTCCTGTTAGGGGTCGCACACAAAATTCGTGACTCTTTTATGACATTCCCACCTCCCCCACCACTCCATGACGCTTTGTATACCCCCCTCCCCCCCCAAAAAATATGTTTTTCCAACAGAATACCCTCTCCCCTTCATCCAAAATACCCCAGTCCATAATAGCCTCCCTCCCACTATGACACAAAACATCTTTTTTAACTAGAACGGCATGATTGGCCGGATTTGGATTCAGACCTGAACCAAAATCTAATCGGCTTATTCTTGTCACCTAACCAATTCATCCACTAAGTTTCGTCCAAATCCGTCCAAAAGGTTTTGAAATATCGTGCTCGCAGACAGACAAACAAACACGGGTGAATAAATAGCCTCCATCCTCCTTAGGTGGCAGAGGTAAATATTTTTTTCTGCACAATCATGATATCTGGTAAGGTACAAGACAATTAGGAAATGTTTACAATGTATAATACTGTATTTATTCCAAATGAAAGCCATTTTCGACTGTAAATATGGGGAACAAAATAGAGATAAAGTACAGTTTATTCCGATATTCTCCCAGAATGATCCTCGATCTGTCAAAGTGTAAATGGGAGTTCCATAATGCCTGATTGGTGTCATGTGGCTGTGACACTACCCCCTCCTCCTCCCTTGAGACTCGGGAAACACTCACGCACCCACCTCCCAAAATGTCATATTATGTGTGCGATCCTTTAATAAATTATTGAAATGTTGGTTTTCATCCATTGCGGCTCTTAAGATATTGCGTTTTCGACCGAGTTTGAAAAAAAATGTCGATTTTGTTATTTCGGTTGCCAACACCTGTTCGAGGCAAATCCTGCCAGCTATTTTTTCTTTTAATTTAAGAAAAATAATTTTTGTACGTCTTATTTATTTTTTCATTCATGCATGATTAACTCTTTGTCGTATTATTGTTTTTGTTTTTTTTGAGGACATGACCTTTTGCGTGCAAGTATGCTGACACGCTTTGTTGATCTCATCTCATTGTGCTTTAGCCAAATTGTGTGTTCTGCCCGTGCCCTGCATGAAATGAGCATCGTGTATGATCTTCGCCCTTTAAAGCAACAACGCAGAGATGCGTAACCATCGTCTCTGGAGATTTGCTCGTCTGCTTTCCCATTTAATTTTTCATTGTCTATGTACCCTTCCAAAATCCACTCCTGAAATCTAAAGTGACATTTTCATCCACGTTCCATCGGTTCTGATTAGAAACCATAGGGGATGGCAGGATGGCCTGGAGGTATGCACACTTGCTTCTGAGCCATCGAGTTTGGGTTTGAATCTCAGCCCAGCTACAAACTGTCATCCGTGTGCTGCGCATGAAAGAAGAAGAAGAAAGAGAAGAAGAAATCATCAAAAATGTTTTGTAAGGGTAAATATCATTTCTCATCAATATTCTTTCGAACTCTCCTCTTTCCTTTTTCTATTTCTTTTCTCGATCTGAGTTTCTTGAAGTTTTAATGACATCTTCTTGTTCGAGTTTTTATTTATTTCAATGTTTCCTTTCTCAACAAACGTTTATAAGCCTGGTGTTGGCTTAGCCGTTGGGGTAGCTGGCTTGGGATCTTAGGGTCCTGAGTTTGAGTCCTGTTGACTGCTGAATTAACACCAGGTGTGGTTGACTCAGCCTGTCATCCTTCTGAGGTCGGTGAAATGAGTACCAGCTTGCTGGGATGATTGAGCCATTCGAGTATCCTGTGTTGGAGTGGCAACTTGTCCAGGATTGTGCCCAATAGCTCAGGACACTGCTTCAGCAGTACTGACATTCTGTACAGAGTATGGTCCCAATGGATTTTGGATCAGCAGCCCAGCTGCTGTGCCCATACAAAATGATAGTTAACTGGCAGCCAACCTGCCAAATGCAAGAAGAAGCAAACGTTTTTGGTTTTTGAGCTTTGATTGTTATGTCATCATGCTTTGTGCTCTTTAACCACAGAAATCAACTCCCTTTGCATCATATTCATATTGTTTTGCTCAAAATGGGCCAAAAAGCCAAAACGTCCTTGTTTTTTTTTTCGACTTCATCCCTGGTCACCACGATGGCCACATGGATTGTGGTTAAAACTCAGCCGTTTCATTGATGACATTAACGGATTGGACAATCTACCTGCTCTTCGTTCTATCGTCTACGTGTCACACGAGTCCGCACGTTGAGGTTGACTCAATGCCCTCAGTGGCATCTTCGGATGGGCTTTAAAATGCTGCCAATGAAAAGGCAGCACCCCCTATAAATCTCCCCTAACCAAATGGAAACAATTCTGAGCTCCTCTTCCCTTTGTGCAATCAACAATCTGATTCACTGGAGTTCATTTGGTTGCGATGTTTCGAGCCATCTCTAATATTGGTGTTAGAGGAGGTGCAATTATGGAGTTTTAGCTGCTCATTGAGTCATTGGTGGCATGATGATTCACCTGGCAGGTTTAGAAACGATCACATTCACGGACATGGCAGGGTACGGAAGGACATACTTGTCAGTCTGTCAAAATTCATTGTATTATTCCACATAGCAAAGCCTTACCGAAAAAAAATAACCTTATAATGAACGTCGTCTTCCAGAATTCAACGTTTTTATCCCTTCCATAGTAAATAAAACATTTCACCACAAAAAATTTTTTCCACATAGGCCTTCCATATCCTTGTTATTGTCTACAAAATTAATGGATAAGATTCCGGTTTAACCATGTGACACACCATAAGTGTTTTTCCTCAAAGGTGGTGTTTTGTCAAGCATCCTACTAGGTCATGAGTACCCATGTTTTTTTGGGACACAAAGGTCCTCTTGACTTGAGAGCGAATATCCTAATTCCCGTTTCCATAGATACTTTGGCGTGGGCGAACGGGAATTTTTCCCACACTCGCCTGTGATAGGCTCGAGGCCGTCACGTGATTGGGAAGGCACACTCGGGTGGTGGATAACCTCCCACCTATTAATCCCTTGATAAAAAATACAAGCCTCATTACCACAGTCGATCTTGTGTATTATTTAATCACCGCCTTTCGTGAAAACATCATCACTCTGTCAATGTGGACGTGAGGTTTTATTATGTAATTTCAGTGTCGAGCTTTCTGCTGTGCATTTTGTTAAGTATATTACATTATTTTCATTTTGGAGCAAACGTTTCCCTTGGCCTTGTCTGCCCGCTTGCGGGTTCATGCCACTGAACTGTATTTCTTTATCGGACAATCCATGAGGCTTTGTCTGCCAGAACTGGCAGTGTTTGCGTAACTAAACAAAGTAAATAAAGGAAAATGTAGATTTGCAAAAAATAAAGGAAAATAAATACAATTTGCAAAAAATTTGCAAAATAAATACAATTTAGTTTGCAAAAAATAAAGGAAAATAAATACAATTTTCCCCCTCCTCCCTTGCTCCCCCTTCTAACCAGCCCTTTCTCTTTATCCTTTTCCCTAATATTGACTTCCTTTTAACGGTTCCCTCATATCTACAGTTTCTTCACACAAACATCTCTCTTATTTGTATACACGACCTTGAATAGTTTAGAATGTGGCATGCTGGAATTTATCCTGTTTATCAAATCTCTCTACGAGGATAATCTCTAGTAAATGTACACTCACCCCCCCCCCACACAACACATATACATATAATTTTTTAATTGAAACTGAAAACAACAATTGTTATTATTGAACACACCAGTGAATTTTCTTTTAATCAGAAGCGACAACTTTTCGTGAACAAATATTTGCGATTTCTATTTCTCACTGAGGACAGGGTGAGTTATGTTTGATGTTTTATTTCTTCAAACGTATCTTTTTAAAGGTTTTTCAAGGGCACACCAGTTTTCATGAAAGTATTTGCCATGTCATATCCTTGCAATGTCAAAAATTGTCAAAAGTAACATTTTCATTTGAATTTACCTGATGATGAAAAGGAACCTGATGAATAAAATGGCAAGGAGGTTTATAGATCTTAAAGGAAGGAAAGGTGTCCTTTGCCTGAAATGAAATGTTCATGGATTATAGTGAAGATTCTGTCCAGGGTATGGAAATCTAAACCCCACTGGATGATAACCAGGAAGTTTTAATGTAGACATGTTTTACATTTTCATCTGCCCCAATTATTTCTGCATGTATGTCTCAAATGGCCATTTAATTGTATGTGTTGCTTCAAAATCACAACAAAAAAAAGGAGAAAAGACATAAAATGTCATAGCCCCCGTGGTTTTAGTAATTAGATCCTCGTGGAGGATCTCTAAGTCTTACTCACGTTGTTGTTCTTGTGGACTTTTTTGTTTCAACACAGCCTACAGGTTTTTATCGAAACTTCCTGAAACTTGGCGTATATATGTAAAAATACCCTGCGCAGACAGGAACATCTCCGATTCTGAAAATTCCTCCTAGAAAAAGTTATGACATCAAAATATCTCCGCTAATGGAAACCGCCTAAAAAATTATCTCGAAACTAGGCAAGCTTTTTGAATTCTGTTTGCGGAATCGAACAGGCATTAGCAGAGATGAATTACCGCACTATGATGCATCACTATGACGTCATATAAATTTTTATGACGTCATTCCTATTTTTTGACCATTTTTTGTTTCACAACCCAGAGTTTTCATCGGATCTTTGTGAAACTTGGCATGTATATGCAGAAAGCCCACGCGCAGGCAGTAACAATCTCCGATTTTGGAAATTATTCCTAGAAAAAAAGTTGACGTCATAATATCACCGCTAATGGAAATCGCCTATACCATTATCTCCGAAACTAGGCAAGCTGTTTGAATTTTGTTTGCGGGAATCAAGCCGGGCATTAGCACAGATAATTTATCGCAAACCTGATACATCACAATGACGTCATATTCGTTTTTATGACGTCATCATTAAGAGACGAGGATCTTAGCTCATTTGGAGCTTGTTAAAAAGCGAGGGTTGTTTTCCAAAAACTTAAACCTCGCACTTCTGAAAAATTATCACAGCATAGACACTCATTGATAATCACGAAGAAAGCTGCACGATGTTACAAAACATTATATATATATATATATATATATATTATATTATATATTAATATATATATAATATGACGATGACATAATCATTAGAGGATGAGGATCTTGCATTCATTTGAGCTTGTTTTGTTGTACAGAGTTAAAGGGCTAGCCCATATTTACAAGATCTATGTGTTTGTACAACTGACTTGAGTGGTCATGTGACATATGAGATTGCTTAAGTCAAAAAATCGTCACCAGTCGGCCATCTTAGATCTGATCTCAAAAAAAAATGAGGTGCATATGTAAGCCATCATTCATTATCTGTGTGCTTAAAGTTTGAACAAGATCGGTAAATGGTTGAGGATGTGTTCGATCTCGGGGTTTTTTTACAACTAAAATGGCCGACAGTCTACTAGTCAGTCATCTTTAATCAGATCACAAAATAAAGTTAGGTGCATGTGTAATGCCATCATGTACTGTGCTTCTGCCAAGTTTGTATAATATTGGACCATGCATGTCTGAGAAATGGTTGGGGACAATTAAGTAACAAAATGGCCACCAGTCAGACATCTTGGATCTGATCTCAAAACAAAATGACGTGCTTATGAAAGCCGTCATTCATTACACTGAGGAACAAAGTTTTTGTTGCATTGATACCAGCACTTGATCTTACCTAATTTATGTGACTGAATTCAAATCTGAAGTTAGTCTCTCTGTAAGCTCTAGATTTTTTGCAATCCACCATTATCAACATTTATTTGGTAATTACAATTTGTATTAAAAGCAAATTATATTAAACATATATTTTGCAATTCAACATTTTTCAACATTTATTTGTAAGTTACAATTTGAATTAAAAGCAAATATATTTAATTAACATATATTTCGACTAAAGACATAGGTGATTCGGAACAATTATAAGGATGGAATGAAAAATTCAAATAGGTCCTATTCAGGCAAGAATTTGCGCTTGTAGCTCTTGCTGTTGTGGACTTCCACAGGGCGATCTCGTTTGATGCTCCAGCAGTAGTCTGCCATCATATTTTGTCCATCGCCCTTTGGTAGCGCTTCTTCCATCGTCATGAGGTCCTGATAGAAGCGCTCTCCCTGTTCCTCACTTACAGCCCCAAGGTTCTCAGGGAATTGATCAAGGTGACTATTCAGGAAATGGAGCTTGACACTCATGTTGCACCCAAGATCGCAAAAAGCCACAGCATTCTAGTAACCAGAAACTCATAGTTATCTGCCTTTTTGTTACCAAGAAAGTTTTGTATAACTGCGACGAAAGACAGCCACGCTGTGTCCCTCCTTGTCATTCATCTTCCTACAAATTCCTCATCACGTACAAGGGCACGAATTTAAGGTCCATCGAACACACCTGCTTTGATCTTTCTCAAAAACAAAGCAGGAAAAGCAGAAAACTATATGTTTGAAAACATTCACCATCAGTACTCAATGCCTTCGACGAACTGTTTCATCAAGCCGAGCTTGATATTGAGGGGAAAATGATTCTTCTTCGGCTGACGATTGGGTCATTCACAATGTTTGACATGCCTGCTTCCAGAGTTTCACGGATGGGCCACTCCTTCTGGATCCAGGTGTTCTCTCGAGCTCGGCTGTCCCACATGCAGAGATGGCATGGAAACTTTGTGAAGCCTTTCTGTTGACCAAGGAGAACGTTGACCATTTTCAGGCCCACACAAATGATCCAGTTGTGCTCGTGATATTTGAGTAAGTTAATGACCATTTTTATGTCATGTTCTT
>CM068965.1:41516633-41544528 GCA_035128595.1 Eptatretus atami | reverse complement strand
GCTCACCATAACAGTCAGGAGGTGCGTCTGATTGTCCCATATGCCCATTTCTATCACAATGTGTCTCCTATTCATGCTCGTGGGAATGTGTCTCCTGTTCACACTTGTGCTCTTGAACAGTGTCTGCAAAATAAGAGATTAATACCATTTAGAGTGTGGCTGGAAATGTCATTATGAGTGTGGTTATTATTTTTTTCTGACAGTTAAATGAAGATTTTAATTCTTGGCATTTCCATGAAATCATATCAAGCTTTTAAATTGTTGGGGTTCACCATTCATGGAGCTATTCAAGGGACGAGGTTCCTTCACAGGTTGATTTGTGGAAATTAAATCAGAGGGTTTACTTGTCAGTCCTTCCAAAGATATAGATTGAGAAATATTTCTTATTGTCATCATCATTACAACTACATGTCCCTTTATCTTGAAAGTAACCATTGGGATTGCAGTTGTCGTGGTCACGACTATCTGCCCGATGGTTGCAGAAGAACCTGAACAAGGAAAAGGGTAACAGTGCTAAATGCTCAGGAGAGGGAATGGTTCTGTATTCTTCATGCTTAAAATTCTCGTTTCCTCTTTTACTTTATTTCAAATAATTATTATTAAAATTACTTGAAATATTTAGGAAAAACACAAAACACAAAAACCTTTATGAATATTTAAAGCAATATATTCTGGAGACATTTGTTTGAAATTTCTATCGGACAAAGGGTGGTATCAAATCCTTCTTCGAAGCATTTCTCTGTAATTTTGAGATTAATTCTAAGGAACATTATTTGGAGAAATAATTAATATCTTTCTTAAAAAGAACCGTTTCTATAACTATGTGCAGTATTTTATACACCAAATCGATGATTTCTGAAAATGTGTAACAAAGTTTGAATAAGGCCTGGAAAAACTGTTGTACAATAGATTATTTATATATATAATATATATATATATATATATATATATAATATATATATATATATATATATATATATTTATATTGTTACGGCTGTGGAAATTCGCATTACACCATTCAGGTCCCGTAGGTGAGGTATCTCTAAGTACATGTGTAGTTATCCCCAAACCGTTGTTTAGAGGGAATTAATGTGATTAATTCGGGCTGCGATGCTTTGAGATAGAACAGAAAAACGGCTATCTTTATTTTGAACCAGCCACGTCCCAACCGCCATCACACAACAACCACCACGCCAGCCATCGTCACCAACTGCAACCACGCTCCAACCCTCAGACAAACAACGCCAACAGCCACGACCTTTACCGTCACAACTCGCTCCCACATCATCACATCATGCCATTCCCACACGGCACCATGACCATTCCCGCACCACCTGTGAAACTGAGCGTCGGGCTGTCCTGGGCTCGTTCAGCGATACGCACCGAGCCGCGAGTGCAAATAGCGGCCTTTCCGAGGGAAAATGCGGATCAGGAATGCTACACGCCCACTTCTGATCCGTCCAATTAGCAAGCGCGGGGTGGCTTGGCTCCGCCTTCAGGCGCGTCTGTGTGAAATTGAGATATGCAAATTCTAGGATCAGGGGAGGTTCACGCCCCCTTTCCTCCGACCATGGGCGAGCGTGGCTCCGCCCCGAGCTCATCCTGATCCGGAAATTTGCATACTGGGTTCTCCTGCCGGCCTATAAAACGCCGACGGCAGAGGGTTTTGGCAGTCAAGTCGGGTTGGAGAACGGAGTCGAGTCGGGTGGGGAAGGCATCGAGTGGTTTCTGCATCGGCTGAGGAGAATTGGGGGAAGAGGCCAAGGAGCTCGGGTCCGAGGCAGGGAAGACGGCGGTCGGCGACGAGGTCGCGGTGGGATCGCTCGTCGCGGGACCCAAGCAGCCAGCCATTCTCCTCCCCCAGGGCATCAACAATCCCCCTTTTCCCCCGCGCTGGAGAGTGCAAAAAGGGGCCCCGTTCCCACCCCCTCCAAGCGGTGCCAACGAAACCCGCGAAGGAGCACGAAGTTGGGGCACCGCCGCGCAGCGACATTTGCGGCTCGTCACGAGGACGCGGGTAGGACCCCCCCGGTCTCCGCGGCCTGGCCGCTCCTTCACGTCACGCGCACATATTGGCCCACGGGCCCCGTCTGCCCCTTGTCTTTGAGGGTGGCCTTTTCTTTTGCTTTTGAGTAAATGTTGTCGGCGCCGTCTGTAACGTAGAACTGTATAAGTGTTGCCGATGTTTCGCGTATTCGGTAGTATCTCTGCGTCATTGTTTCTTTGTTGTACTTGATATATGTGCATTCTGATTCTGTTTGGCTGTATAGTGTGCTTTGTGTCTGTGTCTGTGTGTGAAATAAATGTGCATTATGTTGAATTGTTCCCGTTTCGCTGCGTCCTTTCCTTCGTTTGAATCTCCATCTTGCTTCACGTAAAAGGGTTCGTAGTGGCTTGATACGCCCGATAATTAATTGGAACCGTCGAGGCCGACGATAACACCGCTCGGTTATCCGATAGCACGGAACGGACCGCTTAAGCGGCCCGTGTCCGGAGTCGACCTGCGGCGAGGTGCGATCGCCCGGTTTACCATCCGCGTGGGTACTTAGGTAGGTCGAGTTTGGCGAACAACCCTATCCCACGTGGGTGGCCGATTGGCACGATCGTGGTGAGGTCGAAAGGCCCACCCGTGACTGGCTCCGGGCGATAGTTCCCGGAGGGTCACGACAGAATTGTCCGTCCGGTGGGCGAGGCGGCCGCCATTCGAGTCAGTGGCCGTTCGCACGCCGGCGGGCGCGAATTCGCAACAATATATATATATATTATATATATATATATATATATATTATATAATACATATATATATATATATATTATTTATGAAATGTGAAACAAAATTTGAATAAGGCCTGGAAACCAAGTCCACCAAATGTCTGTGCAACTAATGTTGTGTCTGTGCCTTGGAAGACTTCCTGTTCCGATTTTTGAGGCGATGGTTGGTTCTCTCCAGCGATCTCTGCTGACTTTCTCAAAGATAAGTTTCTGGTCGTTGTTTGTCGCGTTTTGACTGTTTATTTTGTTGCCTCCATGTTGTCTGTGTGTTCCTAGTTCGGTTTTGTTTCAAAACTTGTGCTATTTGGTGAGTTTTCATCGGTCTTGTCATATCGAGTTTCCCTGAGGCCTACCCATTTTCCCGTCGATGTGCCCGATCGTGTTTATTTGTATTTTCTCCTTATTACCATCAGTTTTTATTTTCACCACTTTTCCCTCCATCCTCCTTCTATCCCTCCCCACTATACCTTCTGTTTCATGTCTTAAAATATAAAAAATACAACAACAAAAAACCTTTGCCCTTCTCACCTTCTACCCCACGTAACCACGTGACTTCCTGTACCGACTCTTTTTCTTCCTTCTCTTCCCTCTTCCCTGCCAATTCCACTCCAATCGTGAAGGTATTCATCACATACCTTCATGACCTTTTCTTCAAACTCTTCCTTTACTCTTCCTTGCAAAAACAGGCTCTTGCAATGCTTCAACTTCCCCTCCTCGCCCATTTTTTCTTCTTCAAAATCTTGTGTTAAATTCGACCCTTCTTTCATCACGTGTCTAAAAATTCCATCTGTTACAACGCTCCTTTCTCCATGCTGTCATTTCTTCTGCGCTCCATCAATCTTCCAATGTATTTCAACGAATCTCTGGCCTACAATTTTTAAAATCCCATTTTGCAATGATTGTTTGTCTTCCATTATTAATTGTTGTTTTTTTTCCAACTTCAATGCAAATTCATCCCACCTCCTTAAATCTACCTCCTCCTAACTCCTTTCCTGTTATACCCTCTTCTTATCATCCGGCGAGTGCTGTCGCCCCCCCCATCCTAGCATTCTCTCCACTGTCCTCTGCTGTACTAACAGTTCCCCCTCTGGTATCCGTAGCGTGTTCAAATGTCTCACACTCTCATTCAGCGCACTGCTCAATATCTCTATCATGCTCTCTCTCTCTCTTTCCTCTCATACATCTCCCCTCTTCCACCCCTCATCATGTTCCTCCCCCCACCCGCTCCTACCTCTACCATACAATACCAGTCTCGTCCTCCCCCTCCCCCACTCCTCCCTTCCTCTCTCCATGACTGTGCCTGCTCTTATCTGTCTCCCCTCCCTCTCAAAGCTTACCTCTCACCCCTCCTCTCAATTCAGCCACCTCCTCCCTTTTCAAAGCAAACTTCTCTCTCTTCCCCCTCACTTCTCAAAAGCTCCTCACACACCTCTCTCCCTCAATTCTTTCCCCCTCATCCTTCTCCCCAAAATCTTTTCTCACCCCTCCCTTTCAAATCTTGCCCCTCACTCCTCTTTCTCAAAGCTGCCCCCTTCACATCGACAAAGCTGCATCCTTCCCCAATCTCTCTTCCAGCTCATCCTCCACCTCCTCAAATCTCCCACTTCCCTTTTCCCCCTCTCATTACTCCCACTGCTACTCATCCTTCATCCGAGCCCTTTGTCCTTCCTCCCATCCAACCTCTCCCCTAGCTCTTCTGCAATCTCCTACACACTATCAACAACTCTCCCTACCTCCTCCTCACCTCATCTCTCCTCCCTCATCCTACCCTCCCCTCCCCTGTAATCAAAGCCTCACCCCCCCCTCCCTCTTCCTTAAAAGTGGACACAACATCCAAGGGCTTCACTAACCTAACTGATCTCTCCATACAGGTTACCTTCTACCCCACGTTTATCCTATCGAAGGGAACTGACAAAGCAGACATAATCTGCTTAACAGAAACTTTCTCCTTCAAGACGCTCTCTGGCTCATTAGTTTCTCTCCCTGGTACTCCCTCCTCTGGTATGATAGACCTGAGCCTTGTCCTGGCAGCAGAGTTCTCTCTTCATCAAAAACTCTATTCCTCACTCTCCATGCGTGCCCTCATTCCTCCACACCTCCAGGAATATCTCTGGCAACGGCTTCCCCTCCGCTCTCAGCTCTTGTTTATCACCTCCTCACCAAACATGAAGACTCCATTTACATCTCACTCGCCGAAAACATGGACCAACTTCTATCCCTCATCCAAACTCTCTCTTCCTCATATGTGGTGACCTCATTTCATCATGCCAGTTGGCTGGGTGTGGGTACCTCTGTCACCTGCCATGGACTTCTGCTTCAGTAAAGGACTTCTGCCACTCATTGGAGCTGACTCAATCTGTCAACTTATCGACCCGATCTCAGCCAATGGTACTCATCTCTTCTGGATCTGATTTTGACGAATTTCCCAGAAAATGTCTGCTGTTCTTCTTCTGCTCCAATCAGTTCATTGACCATATGCTTGTTAAAGCGGTCATCTCTCTGGCTGTTATTAGAGAACCACTCAGCGCCGACGAGTCAGCACTTCACTCAGGCCGACTGGCAGGGTCTTCAAGCAGCCATCAAACTTCAAGACTGTCTCCCTTCACTACTTTCTCCAACATCAACTCATCCTGGGAGTTCTTTCAAAGAAACTTGCTCTCTCACATGCACAGATTTATGCCATCTTGTCTTCAGTTGTCCTACCCTTCCTCATGCCTATGGTACACTGGAAGCTTGTGGGGAGCAGATGTCATGAAACAACTTGCCTTTGCCTCAGGGAAGACAAATCTTACTGAAGGCAATCTCAGTTCCTTCTATAAAGCACGAACAAGTGTGTCTACCCGAGGAAAGCCAGGAAACAACATCTTTCCAATTGCAAGTCTGAACTCTCAAACCTGTCTCCCTCCTCCTAATCCTAGTGGCATCGAGATAAGCCCATTTTTGATGAATGTTCTCCTCCATCCCCTCACTAACCTCAAATGACTACACAGCTGACACTGCATGTGAAAAGGCTGAATGCCTAAACTCCGTGTTTGTTTTCTAAATCTTGTGTCCCAAACCCATCACTTTCTGTACCCACCTTACCCAGTCACACCAGCTGTTCCTAGTCTCTGTGTCCCTTTCTCCTGACAAGGTGGAGAGCTTGCTGTCAAACCTCGACTCAGATTCTGCAACCAGTCCAAACGGCATCAGCCCTTGTGTTCTAAAAACCTGCTCTGCTGCTCTTGCTCACCCCTCTCTGTTCTATTCACCATCTCATTCAATCAAGGTCATTTGCCATCTGCTTGGAAATCAGCAACCATTACCGCTCTGCATAAAAAAGGTGCAAAAACAGATCCCTGCAACTACAGACCATCAGCCTTCTCCCAATCATCAGCAAGGTTATGGAATCCATCATCGATTCCGACATCAAATCTTTCCTCTTCTCCAATGCCTTGATTTCTGACCATCAATTTGGATTCAGACCAGGTCACTCAACCCTGGACATGCTCCTTCTGCTTTCCAAACAATGGATGGAGGTTCTAAGTGCAAACATGAGAGCAGAGCCATCTCCCTAGACATATCGCGAGCTTTCGATTATGGTATGGCATCCCACACTGCTCACAAAACTCTCTTCTTATGGTATCCAAGACAATCTCCACTCATGGCTCGCAGACTTCCTCTCCTGTCGCAGCAACGTTGTGGCCCTAAATAGAGTTCTCTCATCCCCTCTTCCTGTCCAGGCTGGAGTTCCTCAAAGCAGTGTTCTGGGCCCTGTTCTTTTTCTGGTTTTCATCAATGATCTCTCAGATTCCCTGGAAAATCCTCTTTATCTCTTTGCAGATGACTCCACCCTCTGCCGTACCATCTCTCATTCCCTCTGAATGGCAAGCAGCAACCTCTTCATTCTCTGCAGACTGGGATAAATCACAAGCTGGTCAAACACTGTGGAACATGTCTTTCAATCCTGACAAATCTCACGCCCTCACCATGTCTCTCCGATAGGATGGTCTCGAACCCCCCTCCACCCACCCCCCCCCCCCCCCCATCTACTTTCTCAACAATCCTCTTGAAGCAGTCCTTTCATTCAAGCTTTGTGGTCTCAGTATCGGCCAAGATCTTTCCTGGAAAGCCACATCTTCAGCTGGCCTCCAAAGCCAGTCGCCGACTGGGAATCCTACGTCATGCAAAGTCCTTCCTTGGCACACCTGAGCCTCTAACCATTTACAAAGCTTTCATTTGCAGCCAGATAGAGTACTGCTCTACCCTCTGGGGTGGTGCTCCTGCCTCACACCGAGCTCGACTTCACACTGTGGAAACCAAGGCTTTTAGGATCATTGGTATCCCCCGTGATGAAGCTGAGTCTTTGGGTCTCTCACCAGAGGCAGGTTGGTGGTCTTTCTGTCTTCCACCATCTCCTCTCCAGCCTTGCCCCACCTGCTCTGTCTGTTATCTGTCCCCCTATATTTCCTCAGGGCGCTCAAGGTCCACCAAAAACCCCCTTCTGGTAAAACTGCAAAAATCAAGAACCACTGCTCACCTTCACTCTTTCATTCCTCTTTTTTTCTCACCTCGGGAACAAACTCCCAAACTCTCTTCAATCCCACTCCTACCTCTAGGTCTTCAAAACAGCTGTTCACACCATCTCATGTCTTCCCCCATCCAAAATGTTGATATTTTCTTACCCCCCCCCCCCGCGTTAATCCACCCCAAACCCACCCCCTTCATATTCCCTGTTTTCCTTCGCGAAAGTCCCTGTAGTACCATCTTGTTTACCCCGTGTACCCCACCCCATCCCTTCACAGATCTCGATTGTCCCTGTTCCCCACTATTATTTGCTTCCCTATCCCACCCCTGTTGTCTCCTGCTCCCTCTGTATTATGTTTCTGTGTGTTAACTCTTACACGAGCCTCGGCTTGGTATCCAATGTATATATATATATATATATATATATATATATATATATATATATATATATATATATTAGAAAACTCTGACAATTCTCCAACTTCCTCATTCTCTTCAATGTCATCTGTCACCTCCTGCCCACCCCCACTCTTATATCGATAGGCCTGATCCGTTCTATGACCTAGCTCTTCCACGAGCCTCAACATTATCCACAGAAACCTCAAGCTTTTCCATTGCAGGCCGATTTATTACACAGCATTGGAATTTCAATTGGGAAGAAAGGAAAGATATTCATTGGTCATATTAATTACCTTGGCTTCAGAATCATGGACTTTGTGATATTGTCCAATTTTCTTTTCTCAAAGTCGTCTTTGGAAATATTACAAGGAAGTGTCCAGGAACCTGGATTTTTTTTTATTTTCATTCTTTTGGATGCAAAATTGGGGCTCATGGAAGGGCTTGAACACAGAACAGACCAGAACATAACGGAAAAAGAAGAACATAGAGAAATGGAGGGAAACACACCAACAGCAAGAAGAGGGACACAACAGAGGGACACTTGGAGGAAGAAGTGGCGAACTTGGAGGAGGATGCTGATCATCTACCAATCTTCTCCAAGGATGACACAACTAAATGAAGTCAAAGACTTTAAGTACTTAGGGTCTTATGTAGCTGACTCCATGAAGGACTTCATATCACGCAAAGGTCAAGCCTGGAGTGCATGTAACAGGCTGCAGCACATCTGGCAGTCTAATATTTCAAGATCTACCAAACTTACATTCTTTCGAGCTTGCGTAGAGAACATACTCTTATATGGATCAGACATGGACCATGAAGAAGGCCCTGCAGGACCGGCTCGATGGCACATATACTCGGCTTCTTATGAGAGTTCAGAACATCAGCTGGTGGGAACACAGAACAAAAGCAGAGATCTACAGAGACAGACCACCCATTTCTACCATTGTAACTTGTCGCAGAACACGTTTTTCTGGTCACTGTTTCCGTGCCAAAGACCAAATTATATCTGACGTGATCTGCTTGAGATTGCCTTGCCCAATCAGAGGAAGAAGGCCACTGAACTACATCGACTGCGTAGCAAGGGATATCCAGCATGACATAGCGGACATGCAGACACTGATGATGGACAAAGACTCATGGCGCGGCATTGTGAACTCTATCTCGGATGCGTCCGCTGAGTAGTAGTAGTAGTAGTAGTAGTGGAGGAAGAATAGGTAAGAATGAGATCAAAGGGAGGAGGTGTATGACATTTGTGTGAAAAGTTAAAGCCTGAAATCGTCATTCTATTAATTTAACTGAACTAGTACACCCGCTCCATATGGGAGCAATAGGAAGGGTCGTGTTATTGGCCTCTCTGGGGTATATATAGATTACAGTCGATCTCGGATCGGGTAAGTTAGTCTGTGGCGTAAGCGATAAGCATGTAATGCCTCAAGAACATCGGGTTTCCTCCCTTTCAGTTTAGTATTAAACAGCAGTGGTGACTGTCTAAAAAGGTAATCAATCATACATGTTGGTGGTTTATAATTTTTTTTTACCTCCCGTAGGGGTACTCCACAAAATGCCACAATAAGCTAAATATACGCGTTAACACGGTGTTTGTCCAAAAAAGAAAAACCCCTTGGGGAGGGAGGAAAATTAAATAGCTACAACCTCCATCATGTGACCCTAAATTGTCCTGTCAAGTTTGGTTGAGATTGGATAAGTAACGACTGAATGTATTTGTGGTCAGACAGACAGACAGACACCAAATTGCATATTGTGGTGTGATTATACCAAGCACGATAACTTTTATGCATTTTTTTAACATTTTTTTTCTTTTTTTAAGCTTTTTTTAAACATTAATTTTGTACAATCACTGAAATGTTATTTTTCTACACATGTCAGGCCAAAAATCTTTCGAAAGGGTTATTGTAAATTTTCTTCTCTGAAGCCAAATTAGGCTAATTAATTCTCATTTTAAAACATACAGCAAGTTCCTCCCATTCTTTTTTAGTCGTCATTCCAGTTTGTGTTTACATCATATATCCCAATTCACGTCCACAGTGGTTTCATGAGAGGTTCCAAGGAAACCTCAGTCAATAGTCTGAATTTCTGGGGAATAAAATTCAGAAGATAGTTGAAAGTGGTTAAAAACTCTCCCTCTCTCTCTCTCTCTCTGGAGATGGATAAAACATAACCCCAGGTAGAGCAATGGACTCACCTGTCTCCATAGACCAGTATTTCAGCCATTACATGTTGCTACCTGCACCAAACCACTGATACCAAATTTTCATGGTAAAAGTTTTCTGACTGTAAGTATTTTGTCTGTGGCAAAACTGCTATCAGAACAATTTCACCAGCTGTGAATATGATGTTAAAAAGAGAGTGATGGTGTGGGTTTGGTGTGTTTCCTAACAGCAAGAAAATTCGGGAGTGGAAGAAAAATGGTGTCATACAAGATTATATATAAAGACATGGATTGTACGTACACTCCATTGCTGCTACGTTCTTAACGGCCTCAATTATTCCCACCTGGTGGGGTTCGCCTAGGAACGTTTTTTTTAATATAAGACCTGGTGGGGTTGGCCTAGGAACATTTTTTTTTTATATAAGACTTGGTGGGGTTGGCCGAGGAACATTTTTTATACAAGACCTGGTGGGGTTGGCCTAGGAACATTTTTTTTATATAAGACTGGTGGGGTTGGCCTAGGAACGTTTTTTTTATATAGATTTGGTGGGGTTGGCCTAGGAACATTTTTTTTAAAATAAGACTTGGTGGGGTTGGCCTAGGAACATTTTTTATATAAGATTTGGTGGGGGTTGGCTAGGAACATTTTTTTTAAAATAGAACTTGGTGGGGGTTGGCCTAGGAACATTTTTTATATAAGACCTGGTGGGGTTGGCCTAGGAACATTTTTTTATATAAGATTTGGTGGGGTTGGCCTAGGAACATTTTTTTAAAATAAGACTTGGTGGGGTGGCCTAGGAACATTTTTTTTATATAAGACCTGGTGGGTTGGCTAGGAACATTTTTTTATATAAGATTTGGTGGGGTTGGCCTAGGAACATTTTTTTTAAAATAAGACTTGGTGGGGTTGGCCTAGGAACATTTTTTTATATAGACCTGGTGGGGTTGGCCTAGGAACATTTTTTTATACAAGACCTGGTGGGTTGGCCTAGAACATTTTTTTTATATAAGATTTGGTGGGTTGGCCTAGGAACATTTTTTTAAAATAAGACTTGGTGGGGGTTGGCCTAGGAACATTTTTTTATATAAGACCTGGTGGGTTGGCCTAGGAACATTTTTTTTAAAATAAGACTTGGTGGGGTTGGCCGAGGAACATTTTTATATAAGATTTGGTGGGTTGCCTAGGAACATTTTTTTTAAATAAGACTTGGTGGGGTTGGCCTAGGAACATTTTTTTATATAAGACCTGGTGGGGTTGGCCTAGGAACATTTTTTTATATAAGACCTGGTGGGTTGGCCTAGGAACATTTTTTTATACAAGACCTGGTGGGGTTGGCCTAGGAACATTTTTTTATATAAGATTTGGTGGGGTTGGCCTAGGAACATTTTTTTAAAAAGACTTGGTGGGGTTGGCCTAGGAACATTTTTTTATATAAGACCTGGTGGGGTTGGCTGAACATTTTTTTATACAAGACCTGTGGGGTTGGCCTAGGAACATTTTTTTTTTATATATAAGACTGGTGGGGTTGGCCTAGGAACATTTTTTTTATATAAGACTTGGTGGGGTTGGCTGAGGACATTTTGGCCCAAGATTTTCATGAACCGGTTGGACAGGCTTAGCGTTCGATTGGATATGGGTAGGAATCTGTAATTTGTTGAGGGTATCGACGATAACTGGTCTCGTCTTCGTGAAAGGCACTGTCTGATCTTTAACCTACACCAGCCAGCAAATGCTAGCAGACAGAACACCCGGCTGAACGTCTTTCCGAGGGACGCGGTTCACTTTGTGATGCAACGGCCTGCCTGCAAAACACAAACACAACAGCTCATAGTCAGGTTGGGAATTGGATCCAGAATAGACAGCACCGAGCTATGTGTACTACCTCGGCAACATCCTGTCGGCACCTATTCGGCCAAAATGGCATGTCATTATCGGCAATAGAATAAATAAAGGCAAAGCAGCATGCTATAAATATACAGGAAAACAAACAATTGGTTTTGGATTTAATAAACACGAATCAGAAACAATAAGCAGTTTGAACCAATAAATTAGGACCCATAATTACAGTAATGTGTGCAACAATAAGCAGTTTGAAGCAACGAAGTCAACGCAGATATTGTAATTTGCAGCAGTGTAACTCTCGTGTGTACGATTAACCCAAACCTGTATTTACCCTTCCAGAAACACCTGTACCCTTAGCAAGTATTGGCAATCATCTCCCCCCCCCCAACCTCTTGCAGGGAATGCAGATCATCAAAAGCTTATTGACGGATTCGGACGAAACCTGGTTGACAGGTTGGCTGTATGACAAAGACAAAATGATTCAATTTTAGTGAAGATTTGGATCTTGATCCGGTTATGAGAATTTTTTAAATTTTTGAAGTGATTCTTCACCATTGAGAGGTAGGGCCACAAACTATATACAGCATAGCATGATATTTCAAGATGTGGACGGATTCGGACAAAACATGGTGGGCAGGTTGGGTTGACAAGGACTAATTGATTCGATTTTGGTGAAGATCAGAATCCAGATCTGGCCTATCAGTGGGATAGCAAACGTAAACTGTTCAGCCGGGCGGAGGTTATGCGCTCTACCGACCACCATTCTAGTTTGCTTAATAGAAGCGTTTCAGCCACAAAAGAGTCTCCTGAACACGTTTTGAACAAACTTTTTGGTTCCAAATCACAATTTTAATGCAGAAACATGTGTTTCATCAAATAATCTGTACATTCGTTTGTACTAAGCGAAACAACACTTACATTACACTACAAACCGCGTTCAGGCAAAAACAGCATTATTTGCCCTGTAGTCGTGTTTTTGACACAAAAGCTTCTCACAAACACGAATTATTTTCCAAATCACCATTCGAATGCAGAGACGTGTGTGTTTCATTAAATAGCGAGCACTTTAGCTTGACTGTGGATGGTGGAGCTCCGTGTCCCCCCATTGTGCTGCTGTAAGTGCATTGAAATTGATGGCCAGTGTGTGGGTAGTAGACAACACCAATACCTCGATGCTTGAGACAGCGTCGGCCGCCAAGTTCCCGATTCCGTGCTAAGGGTCCTGGATGTCGGTGGTGAAATAAATAAATAAATAAAATTTTGGTATACATTGTCGAGGCTCGTGGAAGAGATATTGTTGTGGGCCGGGGTTCGGTGGGATAAACGACCACTAGGTGGAGCAGTGGAGTCGTCTCCCACCGAACACCGGAATTTAGGTCGTGTCCTTCAGACAACTCCGAAAGGTCAGGGTCACTTAGAGGACCGTGGTCGCCAATATTTTGACGGCGTGAGGTAGGGTCTACTTGTCTAATTCCAATTTACCTAAGTACCCATGCCGTCCAACACCGCGGAAACCACTCGGCCGACTTTGTCCGAATGAGTCGTTATCACGGACTCGGATGCGGCGTAACCGAGGGAAGTTACCAAGCCGTGCGGACCAATGACAACTTACTCGGCCGAACAGCCTTACTATTTTCAATACGCACCTTGCTAGGCCAATGAAGGAAAGCACAGAAACGAGCTGGTACATTTAACAGGGGTTTTTTATAACAATAATCGCCCTTCGCTCATTGGCTGGAGGAAACGCTCTATGCCCTCCTTGGGCGGAACCTCGATCTGAAGCGATGGAGGCTCCGCCCACACCCTCAGCCAAAAACACGTGGCAATGGCGAACGGGTGAGTGTGGGTTGGCGTCGCTGTTGTTGTTGTAGATGTAAAAACCTAACTAAAAAATAACTCGTCGCACACACACGAAATTCCCATTAGACATAGGGGACGGATTCTACTGTACACATACTTATCGAAATAACTGAACTACGGGGATCTGCTGTTTGTTGTGCACAAGGTTTCCAAATCCGTACACAATATATCACTGAACGGATCAGGCGTAACAAGACAAAAACGGACCGCAAACACGCATACATGAGGTGAACAAGATGGAGATAGAAGGAAACTCCAAGGATGAAAAATTGGAGGACGAGGAATTTGGGTGGTTGGATTAACGAGGGGAAAAAAGATCATAGTTTTTTGAATGGCGACGATCTGAGATGGTGGTGAACAGCTGTCTTGAAGAC
The DNA here is from genome assembly GCA_035128595.1 of Eptatretus atami. NCBI lineage: Eukaryota > Metazoa > Chordata > Myxini > Myxiniformes > Myxinidae > Eptatretus > Eptatretus atami. The sequence goes on along the minus strand of CM068965.1, from coordinate 41,530,604 downwards.
CCGAGAAGTGCTTCATATGACGCAGTAGTTCTGGGTTTCGATCTCCTAAATCCTCGGTTGCAAGAAGTTGAGTGCGGTCTTGAAAGTCGTGTACTGAATGTTCATTGGAGGTTTTTTTTGTCTACTTCGTCGAGGCTCGTTTTTTTGTCTACTTAGAGCATAATATAACAAAGGTAGCAGGAGGCCGAGGGGGCGAGAGAGTGGTAGCACCACCACAAGTGGGGACAAGGGACATCAGAAAATCTGTGGTTGTAGTAAACATCTCTCACATCCGTTGCATACTCTGGTGACAAGGAGCAACAATGTATTTAAACCACATCAACGCATGGGGAGTAATGTTCCGGGTGTTGAATTGGGTTTAACTTGCCACAGCTGCGGGTCATTAGGCCCAAAATGGCGACAGCTTTATCCAACCACTGCACCCATGAAGCTGTTCAGTATTCCGGGAAGGGCACAGGTGGCCGTTCATTCCTGGCGACAGTTGCGCAGTGTGCACTCCTTGTCCATTCATATGGATCATGTCAGGGTCACCAGTTTAGTGTGGAAGAAAAGTCGTCGTCGTTCGTCGTCGTCGTCCATTTATGCAGTTCCTATTTTAAAATCAATTGGTCTCAATGCAGACCAAAACCAGATTCAGATTTGGTTTCCCAAAGGACACAGAGCAGACAATGTATATTTAGATTAATGTGTGGTGTTATGAAAACCTTGACCAAAATCAGTTTTTCATCTTTTGTCAACATAACGTCCGGCGTGTCACACCCTCTGTGAGGATTCTAGAGGAGGGCTTGAGGAAGGTTGGTGTGGGAGTGCAGAGAGAGGGAAGGGGAGGGGTGGGAGGAGGCAGGGGAGAGGGGGTGGGAGGAGGCAGGGGGAGGGGAGGGGTGGGAGGAGGCAGGGGGAGGGGTGGGAGGAGGTAAGGGGTGGAGAGGAGGCAGGGGGAGGGGAGGGGAGGGTGGGAGGAGCAGGGGGAGGGGAGGGGGGAAGGAGCGAAGGGGGGAGGGGGAGGGGTTGGAAGGAGGCAGGGGGGAGGGGGGAAGGAGGCAGGGGGAGGGGAGGGGGAGGAGGCAGGGTGGGAGGGAGCAGGGGGAGGGGGGAGGGGAGGGGGGGACAGGGGAAGGGGGGAGGCGGCAGGGGAAGGGGAGGGTGGAGGAGGCAGGGGAGGGGAGTGGGGGAGGAGGGATCCTTGCTTCTGATAAATAACATCTGCGGGCCACATCCGAGACGTTCAGATTCGGAGTTAATTGCGGTCGAGTAGCGACTAAGCACTGGATGAGGGGCAAAATTTGGTGTCCTGTCTGTCTACCCTACGTCACAGTCTCCTTTTCATTGTCCTCACAGTGTTACGTCGCATCTATGTTCAACTCACTCACATGCCACTCACTCTCTGATCTTAATTAATCCCACCACACTATTTTGTCAAAACCTTGTCTAAGATACGGATTCCTGTTTTGCATCTATGTTCCATCATAATTACACATGGCTCGACACGCAATGCATGGACTTCCACTTGTTCTTTATTAAACCGCAATGCTAAAAGCTCTCAAACCCTGCCAGGAAACCCTGTTAAACCAAAACAAAGGAGAGTCACATGTTACGAAACCAAAGGCAAAGTGATATAGTGGGGTGTGTGGACCACCAGTCATTTCAAATTGATGCAAAAGTTTATTTTTTGGTACAAATTGAAGCTTGGGATCTGAATAACAATTTAGTCCGAGTGGACAACGATCAAACCACACTGGGGCACTTTGGGGGCACTTGGGCATAGAGGGGTGTATGAGCCCAGCATCAGAAGAATCTGAATATTCTAATTGTTATAACTTTTGAAATAATGGTCCTAGCTTAATAAATTCGATATCAAAAGATTCGGAATGATGAACAGCAAGATCACATGTATATATTTACTTCTATATGTCACATTGACGGTATGTGCGGGAATTCCCCACCAATCATAACTTTTACGCAATTTTTCAGAAATCAACAATGCTTTTTCTTTACATTTATTTCAAGACATGTATTTGGGTCACAGTTCTATGACATGTTATAATCTATATAATTTAATGCTCAAACATATACACAACGTTTGTGTTCATCATTTATTCCATTGCTGGCTTGAATTATTTTGATTTCCCAGTTATTGCAATTATTGATGATGTTAACACCATTTTGTCTGTCATCTACATTTTTCATTGATGGCTCCAAATCATTGTTTTTCCATTCATACATATTATTGCTTGTACATCATAATCTCCATACTTACCTGTGTTCAAATAGGTGTATAGCATATCTTGGACGCATATATATGGGGTAAATTCGCTCGTCTGAATCCAATGCTCTCCCACCTAATCTTTGTCACAGATACACTGTTACATATTTCACATTTCATTATTTGTCTCGAAATGAGTCTTTAGTTCCTTTATTGTCATAGTTATATCCATAAAAAATAACTATGATTGCATGTTGCTTTATTGATATCTTTCCAGGTTATCTATGAATGGCTGAGAAAACCAACTGGAAGCTGTGTGTGCTGTGCGAAACAGAAACTCCTGAAACTTGTATGTCTCTTGCCAACCAGTTGCTTCGCGTAGAGAGGAGGCATACACAGAAGATCATAAGTCTTGCAGAGACAATTTAAAGAAGTTGATGCTGAACCCCACCCAAACTTGGAACTTCCTGATGAAAGTCCATGCGGAGAATCGTGCATCCTGGCACAAAACATGTCGTCAGCTGTACAGATGTCGGCACTCGATCGGGCAAAAGCGCGCCATACTCAGGGGTTACCTCCTCGAAGTAAAAAAAAACCAAGAAGGAGCATGCAGACATTAATCGAAATGTTTGTCTCTTCTGTGGTGATGAGACAAGTGCAAAGATCATTCCTTCCAGAAGCTTAGCTCACCAAAAGATATACATGACAAAGCAGTTGCACTAGAATGGATCGTGCGTGACAACCTTGCAGAAGGAGATTTGGTGGCATGAAGCAAGTATCATCGAAACTGCTATACTGGATTCAACAGACGTATCATAGATGGTCAGAAAGAGGAACAAGCCAAAATCCCAACGAGAACGATGGAGGTTACAATAGAAATGAGCTGCTCCAATGTATCAATGAAAATTGCTGGCGGGCGCAGGATTTTTGCATTGCACGATTTGACCGATATTATGACAGAAAGGTTGGAACAACATGAATCAATAAGATGGTGAATCGCACTCGTTGAAAGAAAGAGTACTTGAACATTCCCTGATTTGACTGAAGAGAAAGGGATACGAGATCGAGTATTCCTTGTTTGCTCTGAGACGGCCAGAAAAATAATCTCAGATGCCTGTCAAGCACCAAGGAAGAATCGCACACATTACTCTTGGCAGCATCAATTCTACGTAAAGCAGTTTTTGATCATGAAACTACTTTCAAATTCGAAGGTTCATTTCATCTGGTTGTGAAGAATCAGCTGTTCCACCACGGCTGAAGTATTCTTCCGTCAACTCCTTGCTGGGCCAAAATCATCACCTGCAAAAGACAATTCCAGGATGGTTCTCTCTGTGAGCCAGCTAGCCATGATGAGTACGACTTCTCTTTCCACAAACCTGAAGTGTGAGCCTCCCCTTGCAGTGTTTTTAGCCCTCAAAGTACATTCCCAAACCAGGAGCAAGAAGCTGGTGGAACTTCTCCATGAGTACTGCCTGAGTGTGTCCTATAAAAGAGTAGTCAGCATTGAAATTGGCTTTGCACAATCTATCGCCAGCAAACAAGCGCTAACTCAAATATCGTCTGTCCTACGAATCTGCGTCAGCATATCTTCACAGTTGCAGCTCTTGACAACCTACATCATAATCCCACATCCAGAACAGCCACTTCATCTTTCCATGGAACAGGAATATCAATTTTTCAGTTTCCTTCATCAGATAAGCCTGGTTGTATCAAAAACAATACAGATTGACCGGGCACAAAAATCAAACACTGTTGACCTATCCTGCCTCCATCATACACATTTGTCCCACCTGTAGGGAAATCTTGTCACCCAGCCTCCATTAAAAGATGTGCAGCCACCTGTCAATAATCCCCTGGATAATGAGGCAACAATGAGCAGTCTGGCTGACTTCGGCGCATGCCAACTTGGACCAGGACCAGGGGACAGAGACAGCCACTCCGATTGTGTGTCTGCACACCACGCCTCTCGATCAGATGCTGTTGGACAAACAGAGAAAACATTGAAGCCTTCTCCCACTTTTTCATGAGAAAGCAGCTACACATGGAATGATTCGACACGGAATGAATCTTGTTAAAGAAACTACAGAATACCTCAACCCACAACAAATTCCAGTCTGGTAGTGACCAACCACTTTATGATATTGCAAAGAAAATGCAATGGACTTCCCTGAAATCTTTGGAGAAGATAAGTTTGTAATGTTGCTTGGAGGGTTCATATCGAAATGGCCTGTGGGCCACTATGGGATCTCTTACGTGGGTCAGATGGCAGAAGCCCTTGCAGAAGCTGGAATCACTAAAACAGAGGCTGCAGCACATTGTTTTTGAAAGCATCTTGATCCAATGAAAACACGATATGCCCAGCAAGTAACCGTTGTTGTACTGGACAGCCTACTGAAACGAGCTTATGAGGACTGTGGACTCGAGATTTACTTTGACATTGGATCTCTAGGCTTATATAGAAGAACCAACAGTCCAATTCTGGATACTCATTCATAAGTACCAACAATCGTACTCATGTTCATACGGTCACATCGGAGCGAAAGTTCAAGCTCATGGTAGCTACTCTCCGGAAACTTGTACCTCTATTCTTTGCTTTAAATCACCAGAATTATGCTCGGTGGGTTCTGTCCTTATAAGAGACCTAGAATCTCTGCCAGCAGCGATCCAGGAAGAGTTTGAAGCGCGGTCACTTTACGATAACAAGAAGCAATCATCGGTTCTCATTATACCAATTGATCAAGCACCTGAGCAGGCCAACAAAAGTGAAAGGAGTTGGGGTGTGATTGGTCTTACAGAAAATCCTGCCATGCTAGAACGCTGGGTAGTAACTGGTCAGAGATAAGCCGCGTTGTTGAACAATTTACAGATGTTGATGATGATTATGATCAGGAGCTCCCTCATCATGAGGAAGGAGGTGCTTCCCAGCAAGCTTTCGGCACCACGTCAGAGACCTGTAGATGTCCTGCTAAGCAGAGGAAATCCTTTGAGGAGAACAGTGCTGATCTGGTCACGTTAGACAATAAAGTGTGTATTGACGAGTCTGCTGCCGCTTCTGTTTGTATTCTAGAGTCAACAGGACAAGACCAGTATGACAATTTTCGGAAAGATGTTCTTGAATCCAATAACACACTTCTGACAGCGCCAATCCAAAAAACAAGTTGTTACTGTTCCATGAACAGAAAACGCAAAAGAAGACAGCACTTAAAAGAAAAGTACAGCACTTCAAACAACATGCAGAGTTGTACGGACAAGCACTCATTGTGCTTGAAGCGTGGTGGAAATCTGCAAGAATTTTTCCGCCACGAATCTTCATCATACCCACCTGCACTATCTTCTGAAGGATCTATCAACTCCTGTACAAAGTCAGATCTGTTGACATGTATTTCGGAAGCAGGTGCAACTTCCGACATTACCACAGATGAAGAGCTTGTGGCACAGATGTTATGGGGTGATCGTTATTGATGGTGGAGCACTGATCCATGCTCTTTCCTGGAACAACTGTTCAAGGCAAGTCATTTGATGAATATTTCAACAAGATTTTCTGTCCACGGATCCAGCATGACTTGAGAAGAGCAGCAAGAGTAGATATTGTCTGGGATCAATATCAGTCAATGAGTATCAAAGGGGCAACGAGGGAAAAACGAGGAACGGGTACACGGCAACGTGTGTCTGGTTCTGCCAAGGTTCCGGGAAACTGGCAAATTTTTTAGCAAATGCTGAAAAAAGAAGAATATTCTCATTCCTGTCAACGAAACTCATGCAAGTAAATTTCAACATGGCAAATGGGTCTATATTACTTCAGGTGATCAAGTTCTCACTGCAGGGTATGTCCTCCTATAGGGCAATGTAATCACGAAGAGGCAGACACTCGTGTCCTGGTACATCTTCTTCACGCCATCCAATATTCGTCTGTAGGGATGGTTCATACAGGTGACACAGACGTTGTTGTCATACTTTTGACCAATTTTCACCACATCATGCTGTGAACCCAGCCGCAGAAATCTGGATTTCATTGAAAGCAGGAAGACAACCAAAATGATACCCCTCAATACCATCGCATGCAACTTGGGAGTACAACATGCAAAGCAATGGCACTCTTCCATGCATTCACTGGATCAGATAGTACATCGTCATTCAAGTTCAAGGGTAAGCGATCTGTTTCAAGACGAAGGATAAGGTACCATCCCTCATGGAAGAATTTGCAACTGTTACCAACACCCTGTTCCTTACTTCACCAAGGTTGAAAGAAGTGGTGATGCAGTTCGTCTGTAGGCTGTACTCCAATGAATCTTTGACATGACATCAGCGTTGACCTTGTTCGATGAGGGTATTCTGTCACAGGACGAGAGATGTAGAGAGAATACCTCCTACTAGTGATGCTCTGGACCAGCACCTGAATAGAAGCGTCTTTCAAGCAAGCATCTGGACTACAGCTCACGAGCCGCTGGCACCTGTCCATGATCCCAGAAACTATGGATGGGAGGAGAAAGACAGCAAACTGTTCTCATTTGGACGACTCTACCCTTGCTAAGGATGTCTTCGACATCGACGTAAAATGCACTTGCACAAAAACCTGTTCATCATGCTAGTGTAAGAAAGCTAACTTGAAATGCACACTCTTGTGCAAGTGCAGATGTGGTAAAGAACAGAGTTAGACTTATTCCCATGCCAGCAAATACGATTGTTAGTTTTTTTCTGATAATAAAAGAATATGACACAGTTTTATTTGAAAAAAATTCATGTTATTAGGTTACGGGCCGTCAGGGTCAATAACCTATTGCCATCACATGGCATCCGTCATCTGTCAACTGTCTGTCGTCCTTCTTAATGCGTTATTCTAGCTTATATCACATTAGATCTTATGGAGATCATGCATGGTCTATCTATTCATAATTTCGGAATTGGTAAACTTAGATTGACTTGAATGGTCAATTATATTATCTGTCTTAATATTGCATAATTTCTTTTGGATTAGGTTTGCATTGCTGGGTATTGGCAATTCAGGAAGGGTCATTCTCAAGGTTGCAATTATGCACATGGGATATATGTTGCTTAATATTGCATTTATTGCTTTAAGTTTGCAATGTTGAGTATTGGAAATAACCCTAATAGGCTATCTACTAATCTCTTTGGAATTAACATATATTGGTACTTCGGTAATCACTAATAGATTTGCACATACCATCACATGGTGACAAGAAGCACAATAATACACACGTGTGGGTTGCTGCTCCTCAATACGAATCTTTTAATACCAAATATGTTAAGCTAGGACCATTATTCTGAAAGTTATAGCAATTTGAAGAATTCAGATTCTTCTGACGCTGGGTTGATACACCCTCTATGCCCAAGTGCCCCAAAGTGCCCAGTGTGGTTTGATCGTTGTCCACTCGGACTAAAATTGTTATTCAGATCCCAAGCTTCAATTTGGTACCAAAAAATAAACTTTTGTATCAATTTGAAATGAAAAAGATAATTTTAGCAGTACGGGCACCCCACTAATACCGCTGCACTGCTCGGGATCTCTTGGACCGTCGCGACTGTGTCACACCCGTGGTTCTCAATATGTGTCCCAATTATTGGTTCCAAACTTGTTTCCTTTGGGTGAATCTTCCACCTGAATTGAATCAACCCTGGAATTATCGCGGGAATCGACGACCATTTCAGCGTCTTTTGTTCTCCTTTTTAAAAATTATTCTTCTGTATTTTATTATACTAGTGTGGGCCCGTACGTGCAAAAAAACAAAAAACTTTCAAACCGCGTGCCAGAAACAACAACACACAGGCCGTTCCTTCGCTCTCGCATGTCCGTACGTGCAAAAATAAAAAGAGGAAGAAGAATTGTCACGTCAAATGTGACGTCATAGCACCGTGTCCTGTCATTGTTTGGTAAATAAATGGCCATAACTGGGAACCACTTGTCCGATTAATATCAAACCTTGAAAAGGCACATCCACAGGCCCAGCAATATACCTGGCAAGTTTAATTAGATCGGACCAGTGGTTGTCGAGAAACAGCGGTCACACACACACACACACACACACACACTGGAATTAAAGATACATATATATAATATTTATATATATTAAAGATAGACGCTAGCCTTCCTTATAATTTTGTCTCCCTAACCCCCTTTCTGTCTTTGTCCGGCTAACCTATCCTGTCAACCTAATACTCCCACCCCTAAATCCTTTCTGGAGGGGAATAAGAAGAGGCTAGCATCCTGTCTCGAGGCCAACAAGCCTCAGAATGCTCCCACAGATTTCAGCAATCTACCAAGGTGGGTCCAGTGGCCTACGGAGAGCGAAGGGGGCCACCTTATCTATCTACTCTATCCTTTATTATTTATCCTATCCTCTATCCTATTATTATCCTATCCTCATCCTATCTACTCTATGCGGGCCCGTATGTGCATGGCTGTACGTGCAAAAAAAAAACAGAAAAAGAAGAATTGTGACGTAAATCGTGACGTCATAGCATCGTGTCCTGTCATTGGTTGGTAAATAAATGGCCATAACTTGGGAACACTTGTCCGATTAATATCAAACCTTGAAAAGGCACATCCACAGGGCCCAGCAATATACCTGGCAAGTTTCAATGGATCGGACCAGTGATTGTCGAGAAACAGCAGTCACAGAACAACCACACACACACACACACACACACACACACACACAGACACACACACAGCTGGAATTATAGATAGACGAGTGCGGCCCATACGTGCGGACCCGTACGTGCGTGCCGTACGTGCAAAAAAAACTTTCAAACCAGTGCCAGAACAACAACACAGAGGCCGTTCCTTCGCTCTCTCGTGCCCGTACGTGCAACCCCCCCCCCCCCCAAAAAAAAAACTTTCAAACCGCGAGCCAGAAACAACACATAGGCCGTTCCTTCGCTCTCGTAAACGACGACTGGATTGGGGCATTGTGTTTATATATAATGCACATAAGAAATCGAGAAAAATTATTAGAATAGAATACTTTGTCATCACTATCCGGAAGTAGTGCGTGCCCGTACGGAATGTTCACTGCATTCCACGAATTATCGCTTGCATTGAAGTAACAACGGCTGTGATACTTACACACACAGAGTTAATTAAAATCAAGTTTACCTCCCTGTCTTTGCTTGCCATTCGACCATGAATTAGACATGACATTCGCTGCCATTGCCATTGCCACTCCTACGCCACGGGAACTAAGGCACCGATCGATCCCCATCGTAACGGCACGGCACGTGACGTCATCGGGCCGCGCAGCGGCTACGCACACGTGTCCTTTCATTGGTTGGTAAATAAATGGCCATAACGTATGGACCTTGTCCGATTAATATCAAACCTTGAAAAGGCACATACTCAGGTCCCAGCAATATATTGGCAAGTTTCAATTAGATCGGACGAGTGGTTGTCGAGAAACAGCGGTCACAGACACACACACACACACACACACACACACACACACACACACACACACACACAACACACATTGCTGGAATTACAGACAGATATTAGGCGTAATATTAAAAAAAAATCTTTGTACATATGTGGTGACAACACATGCTTTTATTTGAAACCAAAACGCTTCTGAATGGTTAAAAACAATCGAACATTCTTGAAAGCAACTGCGGGTGTATCCTCTTACTTTGAGAGAACGATGCTGGTTCCTTCCATTTTCCATTGAGGACACAGTGAAGTCCAACACGAGCACGGGAGATTATGTTTGAAATCTCGATGGTTGTTTCACCTGAGAAAAGGGATTACCTTTCATAACAGGTACAAGTGGAGACGGGTGGGCGCTTTGTTGGGGTCTAACTTCGGCGACCTTGTGGGTCTCTGGTGCGGCCTGGCACGTTGCCTTGTAGGTGGATGCGTGGGCGGGTGGTGGTACGGACGTGGTGTGGTAAAAAGGAACTGTGATCGAACATTAACAAACTTCCATTACCCCTGTGAGGAAGTGTCGCCACCGGAAAGCTCTTCCCGCGGTGTGACGGACTTGTGGCGCCTTGACTTTTGTGAAGGTAACAAATAAAAGGCGATCTTGATGAAATCCCCATTTGTTGTCTTGGTCTTGATCGCCCTTTCTTTCCTTTTGACATTTTTGTTGCTCAATTTAACCCTCCTTTGTTTCCTTCCGTACGTAATAAATGGATGGTTCCTCAGAGCAATATCACCAACTTCGTGGTGGATGGATTTAAAGGAAACGAGCCAAACCCGCGCTCCGTGAGAAGTTTCTAAACTGAGGGTTCGTTAGGACGTCAATATATCCCGTGTTCACAATGTGAATTATCGAATTCCTTTAAATACAATGTTTGTTGTTACATTTTTTGTGTCAAATTCACCTTCTGAGGTAATCAGTGTGTGCAGAAGAGGGTTTTACATTTCAGACGCTGTTTTCTAGGAGTAGCATTACACCTCTCAGCGGTGACTGTCTGTCGACGACGGACGTAATGACGTCATGACGCCTCTCAGCGGTGACGTCATACGTAGCAATGCAAACGAATGTAAAAATTAGAAAATCGCCAAAAATTCCCAAACGTGTCCGTCTGTCGTGATCTCACATAGCCCATGCTGTTCATTAGACCACAGAGCACCCGCATGTTGAAAGTGGCGACAATCCGTCCGGCAGTTTTGGAGGAAATACGTCCACAAAATATGGCTTAGCGTATTAATATAATAAATGTCTAAATTTTGTTTGCTATCAAACTGGCTTAAGGGGGAAGGTGTTTGGGAGGTCGTTTTGTTGGGTGGTGGGCTAAGTAGACATTGCTCATGACGGTGATGGAGAATGGAAAGATAAATGTGGTGCAAGAGCTTGATTTTGTGATTAAAATGAAGATCCATGACTTGTATTGATTCCTGCCATACTTGATACCACTTGGGAATGATCCATTAACGTGTGGTGTTTTATTCTGCCAAAGTCAAGCTTTCTGCTCAACACTCCTTTCCTTCATTTCTCTTTCTCTTTCTCTTTCTCGTGTGCATTGCAATAAGCCTTTCATGTTGTCCATGCACCAAGAGGGATTTGAAGCAACAATGTCGTCTTGTTTCTCTAGATGGTGCTGATTCGGTCCCTGAAGAGGTTGTCCTTGCAGAGCGGTTTGTGGCGATGTCTCTGGGCTACTCGCGGTACCGCATGGAATGGCGGCTTGGAGACTGCGAGGATAAGCCTTCCGTTGGCTTGTCGACCCATTTCGATGACTGCAACGCGGCGTGTCATCTTTAACATCCAAGATGGAAATGACTTTGAGGAGCGTGTAGTTAACAGCAAGAAGCCTGTCGTGGTCGATTTCCATGCGACGTGAGTGGAGGACTTGCCTTGACTAATCCTGGATTTTTACCCTGCACGCGTGAAGTCGAGAGCGGGGTTAAGGAATTGGTTCACTTCTGTCTGTCTGTCCGTGTGTCTACAAACGTCAGTTTATGATCGAGGAACAAGTTGTTTAAATGGCATGTTATATTTTGAGCATGAATTGGAAAATGAACTTGTGGTTCAGCAATACTTTGGCTCTGATTTTGTCGTGATCATGCATGTGCAGAAAGGTGTGAGATGATTTTATTTTTTTAAAGTCTGCTTGTCTGACAATCAAACCAAAAATATTACAGCATTTAACATCATCTCGACCAATTAAGTTTGCTGCTCGCAGACCCCGCTCATGTCTCTTTTTTTTCTCCACACTGTGCAGGCTGAGGTGTTCTATGAACTCTAGTTTTCTTTCTTAATCTAACTGAATCCTGTTTTTATTTTTTTACCTCCACCACCAAAGGTGAAGGAGGTTATGTTTTCACCCCTTTCTGTCTGTTTGTATACAGGATATCTCAAAAAGTTATGTACGGATTTGGCTGAAATTTTGTGGACAGATTGGGTGTGTGGCGAGGACGAACTGATTAGATTTTGGTGAAGATATGAATCCAGATCCAGATACGAGAATTATTTTATTTTTAAAGTGATTCTTCACCACTGATGGGGCCAAAAACTATATATAGTACGATATCTCAAAAATGTATTGGGCCCGATATGTTCTTGTGAATCGGGCATTGCGTAGTGGAGGTATGCGCTCTACCAAATGCCCTTCTCGTTTGTTTTTGTTTTGTTGTCAATCTGAGAGATGTACAATAATTGTGCTTTGCCTTGTGCAGATGGTGTGGACCCTGTAAAGTTTTGGGCCCGAGGCTTGAGAAGATGATCGCTAAGCAGGATGGGAAAGTGGTCATGGCAAAAGTGGATATTGATGATCACACTGACCTGGCCTTGGAATATGGGGTGAGCTGAGTTTTTCCTGTTGAATCTCAAACATTGAGAAATACTACATCTGATTATTATTTTTAAAAAATTTTTGTCACTCCACATGTCTGGGGATGTTTATTCAAAATGCACAATTAATCAGTAAATTTTTCTATGAGGCAGATGTACTACCCTGTAGTTCTACATTTGACTAATATTTTCAGTTTCTCACTACTACCAATACTCCTACTTCTTTCGTATGCAGCACAAGGCTGCAGCGTAGCATTATTGGTTGAGTGTGTGGCTGTGTCACTGAGGCAATGCCCTCTGCTGGTTAGGGCAGAAATTTGGAATTTGTTCAGGGTTCTGGCAATAGCTCACCTACTCTTTAGCCTACTCTGGAACCTTTAACGTCCACCAAGTAATGCTGGCAGATCAGAGGCCCAGTTTGACATCCATCCAAGGGACGGCACACACGTTGATGCCTCGCTCTGCTTGTGAAACACCAGGATGACAGTTTGTAACTTGGCCAATATTCAAACCCAGGCTAGACCGCTTGGAGGTGAAGTCTGCATACACCAGCACGACGACTTCTATGAATAGTACTACTAATTTAATGGTCCTAATTAATCCTACCCTTTTATGGGGGAAGTTTGACCCAAGTCTTTTACGAAGTGGTCAGTTCCACTTCATCAGTTCCAGTGCAGTCTGATGTTCCACTTCAGATGATTTAGTCAGGAATTTGTAACATGCTCAGTATGCTAGTCATAACTCTCCTACACCTCACAATGGACCCCGTGGGATCTTTAACATCCACCAACTAATGCTGACAGATGAGACACCCAATTTAACGTCCATCCAAGGGACAGCACATTTAGTGATGCAACTACTTGCCTGATAAACACCAATTTGATAGTCGGCATATGGTGCACATGTCCACCATCACTGGGTGTTCAGTTTTTGTTTTTTGTTTTTTTTCTTCATATTCATTTAAATATATCTTTTGATAATCACGTTTTAAATTTTCCAGAAGGTATTACAATTTTTGTCATGGTTTCTGGCATTAAAACTATGATTCAGTTCTTCTTTCTTTGAAATCAATTGGTGTAACATGTGGAAGACACGTCCTGTACTGGCAAATGCACTAAACTAACATTTGCTTCAAAATGTCTCCCTCCTCTAAAACTTGGTGGTGCCTTGTTCAGTCTCTCTCTGGAGTATGCTCCCCTTCCCTCCACTCGTGAGAAGGCCGAATGCCTCGTTTCTGTGTTTGCTTCCAAATATTGTCCCCAACTCCTCGCTATCGGTACCCATCCCTCCTTGTCGTACTCAACTGCTCCTGGACTCTGTGTCTTTTGCACCTGAGAAGGTGGAAAAGGTTCTTTCAACCTTCGACTCTGACTTTGCTACTGGACCGGACGGCATCAGTTCACGTGTCCTAAAAACCTGCTCTGCCGCTCTTGCACATCCTCTCTCTGCCATTTTCACTCCATCATTTGCGCTAGGTCATCTTCTATCTGATTGGAAGTCTGCCAATGTCACTGCACG
>CM068965.1:41481706-41507561 GCA_035128595.1 Eptatretus atami | reverse complement strand
TAGGTCGAAATATAAATATAAATATAATTTCAATTTTTATAAATTATATATTTTAATGATTTTTTTTTGGATGTTCCATGGAAAAGACAAGGGTAGGTAGGGGGGAAATAAATATAAGATCCTGGACCAGGAGGATCTAAGAAAACATTGAAGATGGAAGACCATTCAAAGGCAGGATGCCCATGTTCACTGTATCATCTGATGTGAAAAACAATAAAGAAGGATTAAAACTTGTTTTTACAATATAGTCTGGCATGTTTTTCTTGTAGAAACCTGTTGGATCATCAAATAAATGGAAACAATGCTGATAAAATTACTGTCCAAGTCGGAGATGTTTGCGTGCACACCAGTGCATAGTGCTGGATATGATTAAAAAAGGTGTCTACTAGGAGTCAACACGCTCAAAACGGTCAGAGCCGTAACCAGCTCTTACTTTTCAGTGGGCATCTGATCGTACCGTCTCCCCATCCCTACGAGCACATCAAAGGCTGATTTCTGGTCCGTTGAAGGCTGAATATCAGCATCTCGCAGGGAAACTTTGATATACTTGGCACCGAAATCTTTCAATACGAACAGCGGTGTGCAACTTTCGATGGAAACAAAATCGGCACGATCGAGAGTAGCCTGCGAATCATCCCTGCTGCTGCACTGAATTGATGCAATAGTTTGGCCAGAATATTCGTCATCAAGATGTTGCGTGATTAAATCACCAATACAGTCACTCAAATTTATACCGCTGACATACTTAACAATCACTTTCGCCCCAGAAACCACAGTCAATCTGAACCACGCTGGCCACTGCTCAGACGCCATGACCGGACGACTGCGCAGTTTGGTTAAAGGTGACTCGGCATTTTGGTGTGCGTGCACGAAAATTAGATTTTGAAAATAAATGCCGACGTTTACATTTCAGGTTTTGAAACTTTTGCACCTTCGGCGGAAAATGTATAAATATAAAAGGCTAAAAATGTGTTTTCTTTTTCTATTTATATTTAATTTCGGCAAATACACAGTCGGCGGATCCGTAAACCAAGTTATAAAATAACTAAGGCCTTAGGTCTAATAAATATCTCTTTGATCCATACTCTGACCTCTACTCCAACCCTTTCCTTTTAGCCATAATACAGAACAAGCATGCAAGCAAACACCATTCAATGAACAATTGTTTAATACGCACACTGCGATGCCTCCCATGGCTCGGATCATCCCCGTTGCACACGAGAATCTTCCCCGGGAATTTGCGCACCATTTTCCATTCAAATTTGCGTGCCAATTCCCAACCGGCACCTCATCTTACCCCTCACCTCGCTTACCAAATCTCACCACTTTAACCACAAATGCATCCCACACACGGGAAAAATACTCCCACACCCTCTCGTACCTCTGTATCACTACAATTTACTACTCTATTTCGAGCATCGCGCGGCGTCGGCCATTGTCATTGGCCACGCAATGCTCTACCACGCTACAGACGCTATGTAGCTCCACCGTATCTCACCGGGAACACCCCGGGTGAGCATCCGGAATTATTACAGCCCCATCCAGTCATCAGACCACGGCAAGACCGTAAGCAATGAGGAGGGGTCGCGGGAAGTGCGATCCGGGAGTTTGGTTCGGGTCCCGGGTGTGCATTTGTCTCGTGAAGGAGCCCGTGGGTGGCAGAGAAAGTCTGCTACCAGGCTACACTCGGTGCACGTTTGGGGCTGGGGTGCCAGCTCGAGGTGCGTGTTCGCCATGTTAAGTCAGGAACTCCGAGCCGTGCCGAAGCTGGTCGGTATCGGAGCCAGTTTCCGGTCCCGGAGCCTGGCGGGGCATGGCTAGAGTCTCTGTGGCCCAATAGAGGAGTAGGATTTGGGCCACAGCGTGTCACTTTCTGATCCTCACCCCATCCTTCGCCTGGAGCTTATAAAAGGGGGTAGCGTGGAGCCATTGAGGGAGAGCTTCTTCTTTGAGAACATCATCCGTGTGTGGCTGCCTTCCTTCGAGAGCATACAGTGGACTCCCTGCTGTGCTGTTGACGTGCCACCACCCCAGCAAAGCGAGACTGGCTCACCACTGGCTCACCACCGGCCACAGACGGCAGACCAGTGCGGAGTGCATGTTGCCACGAGTCCCGGCGAATAAATAAGGAGATAACACACCATATCACGAGGCGGGAACGCTCAGGCAGAGCATCCCACAGAGGTACACACATACAGACCTTTACATGGTTAGGGTTAGGGATCTTCCTTCTCACACATCTATTCTCCTCTCTCTCTCTCTACACCCCTCTATCCCCGTCTACTGTGGATGCACAAAGAAGAACGCGTTACTGACTCACAGTCCCATTTTCCTCTGGCACGACACCGCACCCCTCACATCGCATGCATCGCACCTTCCACTCTCACACTGTAGACACCAGTATCTTTCCACCTACCCCTCCCTTAGTGTCCTGGGCCGCATTGGTCAGTCGACCGTGCCAGGTATTTAGAGGGCGCTCATTTTCACCTTTCTCTCTCTTTCGTGTGTGCGTGCGCGCCTGCCCTAGATTAAGTAAGATTGTGGAAGATAGTCGGGATAATCCTGCTTTGTGTCCTCTTTTGTAAGTTGTTGCCTTTGTCGCACCCCACAAATTCCTTGCTATCCCTTGCTGTACATAAAATAAACCCCATTCACTGTGCCACATACTTTTCCTCGCTTTGTTGTAAATATATGCTATGTGTAGAAATGTTCCCAGCTCGTTTTCGTATTTTCTTCCATTGGTCCAGCATGGCCCACACCCTAGTTTAGCCGGGACGTTATTCTCCAATGATCTGTTTCCTAGACGGTACGTGCTTGGCAGTTCCGCTCGGCTGCATTTAATCTATTAAGGTAATCCGGTTTGAGCAAGTGCATACCGAGGGCGTGTTCTCCGGTAATTAGATCACGTGACCTTTAGGTGAACGATGTTTATTAGATGGAGGACCCTAAGTCACATGGTCGAGTTATTGCCGTTCACGGTCGATTAGCGACCCACCGCGTCACAAAGTTATTTGTGTGCGATGGCCTGCAATTCCGGTGAGTCTGGTGGGAATCCGAGGTAGTTCACCCCTCGTGGTCTTCACCCCCGACCCCGGGTCCACAACAATATATTGGATGGCATCAAGACTTTTGAGAGTTCTTTTAGCTGTTCTTATCCAAGTAGGTGCAGAGTATTCCTTCAAAATCCTGACTTGTGCCTTGTAGATAATGGAGAGGTGCTGAGGAGTTTGGATGTGAGCCACTTGATGCAGAATACCCAACCTCTGACCTACTCTGGTCGTCACTGGATTCATTTGGATGTAAATGATGTTATGATGATCAGACATATCATTCACAAGTGATATGTCCTAGTAATTAATGTAAAAGTACATTGATTCCAAATGAAATCTTTGTCCTGCATGTGATTTTGGTGCAATCTCCTAACGACCTTCATAAAAAAATGGAAAAGATTGTGGAACCTGTCACTTTCCAGAAGGTTTGAAGTGCAAGTGATTGAGATTCCACAATATGCTGAGTTTTTGTTTCTTCGCTTGCATTTTGGGACCTAAAATTTCTCTGAGGGCATTGAGTCAACACTGAAGTGTGGACTGAGACCACATGTCGGCAAAAGCCTGCATGGGCATGCAGCTTATCCCCTCCCTCAAGGCCATCATTGAGCAGACTCTTTTTGTATTGGCAAGTTAATGGAAGTGTGAACCAATTCTCTTCGAGCTGACGAGCTACGCTTCCAGAAGGTTGGAATGCAAATCCTTCATGATGTTGGATTTGAAACCACAACCTGTGGAAGGCCACTCTATTGTCCTCAACACTAGTTTTTATCATTGGAGCCATCATACATTGGTAGAAATCGAAAATGGTAGCCTGATAAATGCCATCGGGTGATGTCATTCACAGCTTTTCCAACAGTCATGTATTTGGTCAGGTGATCTTCCTGCTTAAAGGTAAGTCCCCACTCTTCACCCCAGCCCTCCTGACCCATCCTCCCCCCTTCCTCCCTCCCAAGGTACAAAGCTACATGCATTTGTTGTTATTTTGCAGTTGCAGCTTGGCAGTTCAACTATGCAAAATGAGGGAAACTGTGCTGCTCATATCAACTGACCCGGCACACAACATCTCAGATGCTTTTGACCAGAAGTTTGCAAAGGTTCCTACACAAGTCCTTGGATACCAAAATCTCTATGCAATGGTGAGTTCAGCATGGTGGCCAGGGATGTTTATCATTTAATCATGGGTTCAATAATTTTTCATTTAATCATTGGTGAATATTGGTTTGAGGCAGGGAAGCTCTCTCAGCCTACTCATGTTTATCATGGTGTATAAGCTGGTAAGCAGGGGGGTAAACATGAAAGATATTCTGGGGAGGGTGTTTTATGCGGACGATCTGGCCGTTGTGCCGGAGAGAAGGTGGGACGTGCAGGAATTGCTGGGGGAGTGGAATGAGGCATTTGGGAAGTGTAGACCGAAGATGAGTCTGGAGAAAACTGAGGTGATGTGGGTCAGGCAGCAGAGCAAATAAATGAATATCAGGTTAGAGGGGAAGTAGATCAGACAGGGAAATTGGTTTGAGTATCTCGGAGGAACAGTGATTGGGGATGGTAAGTCCGAGGCAGAGGTGTGGAGGAGGATTCAGACGGGTGTGACTGCATGGAGGAGGGTGGAGGGATTAATGGCAGACAAAAAAATGTCAAGGAAATTAAAAGGGAAAGTTCAGGTGTCTTGTGTAATGCTGGCCTACCTTCACGGTCTTGAGATGGAGGCACTGACAGAGACACAACAACAGAGGTTGCAGATCTGTGAGAACAACTTGGCCAGGAGGATTGTGGGAATGAAAAGGATGGAGAGGAGGTTGGATGTCCTGAGAGAGTTGATTGGTGTGTAACTAAACTTGATTGGGAGATTGGGAAATGCTGCTTTGAAGTGGGCTGGTCACTTGGTGTGGATGTAGAGAGAGAGAGAGAGTGAGAGTTGGTTAGGTTAGGTTGAGAAAGGAAGGTCGGACGAAAAGAGGTAGACCACGGTTGATAATGGAAGATTGTGTGAGGAGGTTCTTCTTCGTTCGTACTTGGCACAAGGTTGTGGGGTAGCATCATTGGCTGAGAGTGTGGCTGTGCTGCTGATGCAACAATGCACTCTGCTGGTTAGAGCAGGAATTTGTAATTTGGCCATGGTGCCGGCAATAGTTTGTGTACTCCTCACGTAGGACACCATGGGATCTTTAACGTCCATCGAATACTGGTAGATGGGACACCTAGTTTAACGTCCATCTGAGGGATGGCACACACATTGATGAAACACCCTGCCTGTGAAACACCGGGATGACAGTTTCTGGCTTGGTTGGGATTCAAATCTAGGCTAGACCACTTAGAAGCGAGTGTGTGTACTTCTTTGCCATCCTGTCAGTCCTGTGAGGAGGTGTATCAATAAGTTGGGGATGATTGTAGAGTCGACAGGGTTGGCTCGGGACAGAGGGAAGTGGAGGAGTATCGTGGTCAAGGCAGAACAGAAGCTTGGTACCATTGGACCTCACCCCTCATAAAGACAAGAGAAGTAGGAGGAAGATTACAATAGTTGTGGTGAGAGGGTTGTGAATAAGCTGTTTCTTGTGAATGAGTTTTTCTTGCCCAACACGACTACGATAATTCCCTTTGGCAGGAGATTGATCCAAACCTGGGCATGACAGAACTACCGGAAGAATTCTTCGAAGAAGACAGCGTGCTGAGCTTGGGCAAGAAGATGGTGCAGGAAGCGTTGAGTGCCTTTCCCGGCATTGATGAGGCCATGAGCTATGCTGAAGTCATGAGGTAGGAAGGCCACGCAGAGTCAGAGGCTCTTTGTACACAAACCTCTCTGTCTTCCTCTCTTCACTATCTACTCCAGGATGTGCACCCTTTTCCAGTTTCACCCTCCTAGTTAAGCTTCCAAAATCAAGGCTGACTGCACACCTCAACTCTTTTATCTCTCCCTTCTTCCCACGATGGAACAGCCCTCTGGAGGCTGTTCTGTCTCATTCTTCTGTCCAGGGCTTTATGCAAGCAATGAACCCTCATCTCATGTCATGCCCAATCTGACCCACGATCTTTTTTACCCCCACTGACCTTTCCAAATCCAGTCATTTTACTTGCTCGTTTCACTTTCCTCCCTTACTCCTGTCTGTTCATTCCCTACATGTTTGTCTCACCATCAGATCAGATTTCGTCTGAATCCGTCCATAACGTTTTTAAAATATCTTACTCACAGACAGACAAACAGGCAGGGGTGAAAACATAACCTCCATCCACCTTTGGTGGCAGAGGTAGCAGTGGAATGAATGCCCTTGCAATGACTTCCCTTGTACAGAAATCATGCTCCAAAATATGAATTGCTTGTTCTACGTAAATTTGCTTCCTTACTCACGCGGGAAGTTTTTGCCGACACGAGTGCAGTTGCATGTGTGTGTCTGTCTAAGCAGCGTGTTCTCTTGAGAAATTCAAAATGTGCACAAATATCTCACAGAATCTTTTGAAGACAGAGGCTCAGCTTGCCGTTTACACTTTTGTGCTTGCAGGCTGGTGAAGGGGATGAACTTTTCTGTGGTGGTGTTTGACACTGCACCGACGGGCCACACACTACGCCTCTTGAACTTCCCCACAGTGGTGGAGAGAGGTCTCGGCCGGCTCATGCGTATCAAGAGTCAGATCAGCCCCTTCATCTCACAGGCATGAATGCGTTCCGTCACGATGTGTTGCGATGCTGCTTCAAGTCTTCTGTAAGGTTACTGTGGCATCCCGACAAAATGTGGAATGTTGGCGGGGCGGGGGGGGGGGAACCATTTAGGGGTCAATCATCAAGATTCCTGTCGTTTCCATTTTAAATGTGCTCATTCCATCTCCCATTCCATGATTCCAGCTATTTCTCACAGCTTTATTACTGGTGAAACTGCCATCCTTCACATCAAAATAGCTGCCATTTGGTTTTTAAATTTTATTTATTTATTTATTTGCCATTGGTGAATTTGTTTTCAACCAACCTTTTGACTTAGCTCTTCTATTGTGCTAACCACAGCTGTCTTTAATTCTTGAAGATATACTGAGAGGCAGTGAAAACAGATACCAAATTAATATTGACATATATTTCATAGCATGTGAAAAACGATCAAGGTATTCAATCACTGAGATTTGTCAGGGACAGTCCTACATAATCTGCACAGATGTGCACGTGACATCACAAAAATGTCAAACGATGCAGTGGTCTGTACAATCAATATCGAGTGTACCACCTTGGCTGGCGATGCACGCTTGAAGTCTATGGAGCATGGATAAACACAGGTGGTGGATCAGAGCTTGTGGTATTGCTGTCCAATGGAACTGTAAGGCTGCAGTAAGCTCTGCAACATTACGTGGACGATTCATTTGACGATTGTTCCCAAAACCATAACACTGCCACCTCCAAAACGGTCTTTCTCAACAAAGCAGCCATGAGCAAAACGGTGTCCTTGTCGAATACACGTGAATACGTCCATCTGGAAAACTGACGTTGAACCTTGATTCATTGGAAAATATGACGTTTGCCCACCGTCTCCCACCCAAGTTACCACCAGCTGCTGCCCATCGTTGTACAAGTCCGTGTTAATGTGTAAAGATTTGTCATTGATGAGTCTTCCCCTTGTTCCACTGGTGGCTCTGGCCGTTTCTCATGCTATCCTGAAGTGGTTGCGGAGGTGACTGATGACTATGTATCGGTCTTGTCTTGCTGACATCACATGCTGTGCACCAGGACGAGGATGGTCACCGACCCATCCTGTAGCTCTGTCTCGCTTCTGTAGCCAAGAAACTGTTGACTGGTGGACATGAAAGTGTTGAGCAACTCTTTCTTGACCGATTGCACTATTCAGCATACCGATGGCTTGGTTCCTCTGATCATTCGTTATACGTAGCATTTTAATTGATGGCCTCGCAACTAAGGTGACCTGTGTGTGCTTTGATAGAACATGGATACACGTTTCATGTGCAGCATGTTTGTTTTTTAACCACAGCTCGTCATTTCCAAAATTTGCCATATGGATGCATCCAAACTCAAAGGTCCATACACAAGCAACAAACCGGACTCGAACACAATCAAACGCCCATAACAGACGTCCATCATGCATGTTTTATTACTCACTATTTGCTCGGTGTTTGCGTTCAAGAACAGGCTAAACTCCATTTAATTCGTGCATGCATTTTCATTGCCTTTCAGTATATATTGAATTGTTATTTTTCTCCCTCAATGCATTTGTACATGAAACTCTGAGCCATTTTTGTGCTTTGAATCCCTGCATGTTCAGATGTGCTCCATGCTGGGTATGGGTGACATGAATGCTGAGCAGCTGGCCTCGAAGCTCGAGGAGACATTACCGATAATACGTTCTGTAAGCGACCAGTTCAAGGACCCGGTAAGCTCTACACCATTCGTGAAACATCATTGATTGGAGGTGTGTGTTTGCTGTGCCGTTTAGTTTAACTTGCCTCAACATTGCTTTGCCAATGATATTTGTGGTGTGGTGTATACGTACGAAGAAGGAGAATGAATAGGTTCAAATAATTTGTTTTTAATTTGAATGTAGATTAATTAATGATTGATTGCTACTCCAAGATATAATATGCATGATTTGGAGAAAGCCTGTAAATCATGATTATAGCTTAATTATTATAATAGAAAGGTAAAGGGAGGTAATTACTTGAGTTTAAAAAATCATCTCTTATAAAACGTAGAACAATGTGCAATGCAAGTGCTGGACCTTCAGTATTCTATTTTTTTTTTTAATGTAGGTCATGCCTCCTGTTCAGCATTTGCTTTGGGAATGAAATGCATGCAAATTAGAATACACTAATTATTCCCCCAATTTTTATGTTTTTTATTTTTAAATTTCATCTGAAGTTTGAAATTCACGCATGACATTTCTGTGTAGGAGCAAACCACTTTCATTTGTGTTTGCATCGCCGAGTTCCTGTCGTTGTACGAGACTGAACGGTTGGTCCAGGAGCTCACGAAGTGCGGCATCGATACACACAACATCGTGGTCAACCAGTTGGTGTTCCCGGAGGTGGGTTCCATGGACTGTCCCACGTGCAGCCTTTGTCGGGCTCGACATCGTATCCAGAGCAAGTATCTCGACCAGGTGGGTCATCTTTTGTGAGTTTCAGGTCTTGTCACGACGGACGGCTTGCAAATCGCAGGCCTTTTGAGAGTTTAATTTCAGCAGTTTTCTACTTGTTTATTTTTTTGCTGTGATGTCGTAAGAAGAGAAGGTTGTGCGTGAACCCATTACATGCATTTGCTTTGGTGTTTACAACTGAGCTGTTTTGGAATATCATTCTGCCATTGGATGTGTACTGTACATGTGCTCATCATTCAGATGGAGGATCTGTACGAGGATTTTCACATCGTCAAACTGCCTCTCCTGCCCCACGAAGTCCGGGGTACCGACAAGGTTGAAGCCTTTTCTCATTTCTTGCTGAACCCCTACATGCCTGCCTCGTCAGGCAGGAATGAGTAATTATGAAGATTGTTTGGAACTCTCCCGACACCTTTCCTTGACTTTCACATGTTCACGTTTGCCACATGGTGAGCAAATGAACAAATCTGGAAGAACTTGCAATATTTTGTTGCTGTTTGAATTTACATGTAATTGTGAAGGTCCTTTTGAAAGGAGAAATATGATTGGTAACAGTTACAGTCCACCTTTATGGATGTTACCCAATTGTGATTCTAACACTATGGTCACGGTTTCCCTCCAGAATCGGGTGCTGTAATGCCAGATAACATTTTCCTTCCTTTGTCTGGTTTTTGTTGCGTTTCTGTGGGGTTGTCTCTTCATGTTTCTTCTTCAAATACACTGCTCTAAAACTTGAGGGATGAACATAGTGGTTGTTTTTTATTAATATTATTATTATTATTATTATTGGAGTACTAAAGAGTGCCCTATTATTTTTGTCTGGATAATTTTTTTCTGCCTCCCTCCCCCTCCCCCCTTCACTTTTTCACCTTTATTCGCTTTTAAATTTGTTTCCTCTGCAACCGCTTGAGCGATTAACACAAAACTTTGAACATAGAAGAGCCCACCCATGGATAAAACATTTTTTTTAATGATAACTGTGACATCATAGGTGATGTATGACACTCATATTGGATTAATGGAAAAACTTTGAACATTATCTTCTTTGAAACCGCTGAACTGATTAAAAAAAAAACAACAATTGTAACTTCGCATAGGTTAGGACACCGATGACATCCACATTATCAAATGTTGCATGGGGAGCAACATTTGATAATGCGGATGTCATCGGTGTCCTAATTATGACGTCATAATTGAATTGGTCGTATTCCTTATCCGATCGATACAAATTTTTTTGAGGGTGCTCGACGAAGAAATTTACCAAGATAATTAAATTGATGATGTCATCAGTGACTAGTTTGGCAGCCATGTTTTTCGGGGGAAAAATTAAATCTCAAACGGCTGAACAGATTGATGCGAAACATTACGTACTGTTTATAATCGACAACCGATGGGGGAAAAGTTTTATAATTATGATGTCATTGGTCACATGGCCTGGCAGCCACATTGGAATGAAGGAAAATCTTTTTAAAATTCTCCGAAACCGCTAAACCGATTGATGCGAAACTTTACAGACATGATCGACTACCCTTGTGGCATGTAATGTGATAAGGATGACATCATCGGTGAAGTGTGGCAACCATATTGGATACAAAAACTAACCTTATCCAATCAATGCAAAACATGTGCGTGCTTGATCAATTAACCAGTTTGGTTTTAAATTTGACCTCGTAGGTCACGTGGTCAGGTAGCCATATTAGATTTTTTAAAATCCTTTATAAACCATCTCTGAAACGGCTTAACAGATTGATGTGAAACTTTATATGATCAACTAACCATGCTAAATATAGTTTGTTATCTAAAATGTCACAGGTCACATGGTCTAGCAGTCATATTGGATTCAAGCTTAACCCTTTAAAAACCATCTTCTGTCAAACCGCTAAACCAATCTATGTGAAACTTAAAGTATATTAACGAGTAGCCATAGGGATAAAAGTATGATAAATAGAACTTCATCATTTAAGTGGTTTCAGAGCAGATTTTTTAAAAGGATTTCCTTCGATCCAATAAGGCTGCCAAACCCCGTGAACGACGATATCATACTTATCAAACTTTATTACTCGTTGCTCGCTGTTTTGTAGGCGCCCACGTAGAAATCACTGCTTGCGGTAATAAGCAGTATTTCCAATGGTTATTGTACCCACGTCTTTTTGAAAAAAAAACAAAAAACCGGGATCTTGTAGTTGGCTCCTGTTTCTGCTCATGTCATGCTATCTCCTACATGGTTGGGCAGAAATTCACCAAACTTGGTAGTTCTGATCACATGGTACGAAGGTGCAAGAGCGGTGTCATTTTTTGGCTCCGCACCCTGAGGAAATGTAACGATTTCTTGGATTTGACCCCCGGGTTCATTCCCCAAGGGGTGGGGACTTGGGGTGAGGGGTAAAAACGGGGAAAAATTTTTTAACTCTACATTTGATCCTGGTGGAACCTTTTGCCATCATTCAACTTTACTTCAGATAGAAGGGTGGGAATTTGTGAATGTGCACCATCGACTTCTCTAGTTATTACCTCCGCCACCAAAGGTGAAGGAGGTGATGTTTTGCACCCCTTTCTGTTTGTTTGTGTGCAGGATATCTCAAAAAGTTGTGGATGGATCCGGATGAAATTTTGTGGACAGGTTTGGTGTATGACAAGGACGAACTGATTAGATTTTGGTGAAGATCCGGCTACTAGAATTTTTTAAGTGATTCTTCACCATTGACAGATATAGTGGGGCAACTTAGCATAACAATTGTGCATTTTGTGAGGAAAGCACAAAATTTGGCACACTCGTAGCCTATCATATTATGAACAGGTTTGGATATTGGGCCATCTCAAATTCAGCCGCTGATGGCAGCCATTTGCCACTGCATCAAAATTTTGAGATGGCCCAATATCCAAATCTGTTCATAATATGATAGGCTACTAGTGTGCCAAATTTGGGTGCTTTCCTCACAAAATGCACAATTGTTATGCTATATTTAGCTAAGTTGCCCCACTAATAGGGCCAAAAATGATATATAGCATAATATCTCAAAAAGTTGTGGACGGATTTGGATGAAACTTGGTGGACATGTTGGGTGTGTGACCCGGAAGAATTGGTTAAATTTTGGTAAAGATCCGAATCTGGATCTGGATACGAGAATTATTTAATTTTTAAAGTGATTCTTCACCATTGAGAGATATGGCCAAAACGATATAGTACTGTATAGCATGATATCTCAAAAATGTATTCGGCCCGAGCTGTTCTCGTGGATCAGGTATTATGTGGTGGAGGTATGTGTTCCACCGAGTGCCCTTGTAGTTATCTATATATTAATACTGAAGGGCCAATTTTGTGCTCCTCCTAGCGGTCGCGTCACGTTTTTCTCGGTACTGTGACCTGGACTGAAAGAGACTTCGTACTGTAAGAGTGCATCGCACATAGTGGCAATAGTCAACTTTCAAATCTGAAGCAGAATACACACTTTTCGTTTTACATTCGTTTACATGGCGACGTGTACGTCACCGCTGAGAGGCGTCAGGACGTCATGACATCATCGTCATTCGTGACGTCATTACGTCTGCCGTCGACAGACCGTTACCGCTGAGAGGTGTAATTCCACTCCTCGAAAATAGCGTCTGCAATGTAAAACCTCTTCTGCACATGCTGACTACCTCAGAATGTGATTTGACACAAAAAGTCACAAGAAACATTGTATCTTCTATCTCTATATTAATACTGAAGGACCAATTTTGTGCTCCTCCTCGCGGTCGCGTCACGTTTTTCTCGGTACTGTGACCTGGACTGAAAGAAACTTCGTACCTGTAAGAGTTCGTCGCACATCGTGGCAATAGTCAACTTTCAACTCTGAAGCAGAATAAACACTTTTCGTTGAGATGGGGGCGAGAAGTGAAGAGGCGGGGGCGGGGATGAAGAGAGGGGGCAGGGAGTGAAGAGGCGGGGGCAAGGTAAGCAAATTTTTGGGCGGGGGTAAGCAAATTGAAAGCGGGAAACGGGGGAAATGGGGCGGGGGCTGGGGTGAATTAGGCGGGGTTGAGTGTGAGGGGATGGGGCGGGGAATCAAGAGACGGGGGTCGGGGAGTGAAGAGGCGGGGCCGGGGTAATTAAATTTTGGGCGGGGTAAGCTAATTGAAGGTGGGGGGGAATGGGGCAGGGACGGGGATGAGTCCTGTCCAGTCCATGTCCTCGAGTGTGGGTGAGCTGGTGAGGGTGGTTGAATGAACGGAATCCGTCTGTGACGGGCTTCGGCTAGTTATTATTATTGTGATTATTACCATCTCATGAGAAAAGCAAGTCATTCGTGACATATTGCAAAATGCAAGTTCCTTAGAGCATCACTGACTTGGATAACACTGACTGACTTGGAGTCAGTGTAACACTGACTTGGAGCATCAAACAACTTGGGAATGTGAATTTAATTATAACTAGCAGGGATACCCGTGCTCCGCACAGGAATCCCGTGGATGACGGCGGGTCTGAAGGAGTATATGTCACAGTTAATTGTAAAATTGTAGAGGCTGCCACCATTATTATTTTTTTTCATCACCACTATAATATTATATTTTCCCCGCCATGTTTTATATGCAGAAGACTCGAGTTCAAAAATGTTAAGATTTATTGCCGCATCAGATAAAAAAAACATAATGCCTCAACAATGTGAGGCTGGTTTCATGTCATCATTTGCGACTTAATTAATTCTCATTCTCAAGCAAATTCCGTTGGTCCCATGTCAATCGGCTGAACTTGAAAAATTAACGTTATGCAATCAGGTGATGACGTCATAATTCGGAAACCGGGAAGTCGGAAGTCATTGTCTTCAATTGACTGTAGCATTATTTTTTCATTCTATTGCAAATGCCGTTGGCCCCATGTTAATCGGCTGAACTTGAAAAATTAACGTTACGAAATCAGGTGATGACGTCATAATTCGGAAACCGCAAGTCGGAAGTACAATTCTTTTACATCGGGACACTCCCGGGTACATGTTCTGTCAGCATGTGAAGTTTGGTGAGGATCAGTCCAGTACTTTTCGCGTGCATAGGTCACAGACAAACACACACACAGACACACAGACAGACACACTTTCAACTTTATATATATATAGATATGGGATCTGAGATAGCAAGCAATGTAACCTGATATTGAGGGGTATGCAAGAAGAACAGGCCACTTGCAGGCCCGGTGTTGGCTTAATGGTTAAGGTGGCTGGCTTCAGATATTGGTCTTGAGTTCAAGCCCCTGTCTTACCATTGAATTGACACCAAGTGGGCTGACTCAGCCTGTCATCCTTCCAAGGTCAGCAAGTCGAGTACCAGCTTACTGGTAACGGGGCGTTACATTAGTGGCACAGTCGCGCCACCAGAAAATGATGTAAGCCAAGCAAGCCACAAGCTGCATACGAATAAATAAATAAAAATGACCACTTGCTACCCGCAGTTTAAGGCAGGAATTTAGTATTTTGTTCAGTGCCGGTGATAGTTCACCTACTCTTTGCAAAAGACTCAGTGGGATCTTCAACATCCGCCAATGACCAATGCTAACAGATGGGCTCTTCTGATGGACTGCACACCATGCCCTTCATGCAAAATACCAGGGTGACAGTTTGTAGTTTTTGAGAGCCTTTCCAAGGGTAGACAGCTCAATGATGAAAATGCATAACCTCAAAACTATCCTGCCAGTCTTAGTTTGGAAAATATGAGGAAGGTACATGCACTGATGCTTTGTGCAGTCCTTTCAATGTGTTAAAACTGTCTCTGGTTGTCCAGCCATGGGAATGTTTATATATATATATATTGCTGCGAATTCTGGCCCGCCCGGCGTGCGATCGGCCACGTAACTCAAATGGCGGCCGCTTCGCCCACCAAAACGGACAATTCAGTCGTGACCCTCCTGGGACTACCGCCAGAAACCAGTCACGGGTGGGGTTTAACCCCACCACCACCCAGTCGCAGTCCACCCGCGCGAGATAGGGTAAATCGCCGAAAGTCGATATACCTATGGTACTCGCACGGGTAATCTGCCGAGGGATGACCACGCCACAGGCCGACTCCGGACACGAACCGCTTAAACGTCGTTCCGTATTACAGGGATAACCGAGCGGAGTTATCGTCGGCCTTGACGGTTACGATTAATTACCGGGTTTTAAAACCCACTATTAATCCCTTACGTGATGCAAGATGGAGATTCAACAAAGGAAAGGGCGCAGCGAAACGGGGAACAATTGGACAAGCAAGCACTTTTATTGCACTCTCAGACAAGGAGCATGTATTTACAGCAAAAGAAGCAGGGAAAGAGTTTAACCGAATAAGCAATTATTCACAGCACAGTCACTTACACTATTCTACTTTACAGACATGCGCCACACCATTCATACAAAAACCCAAAAGAAATGATTGAAAGAGCGTGACCGTAGGGAGCTCCCCAAGCTGTGTCCACCGTGATCCGGCTCCGCCAGCTTGCCGATCCCTCAAGGCGCCCTCGGTCCGGAGCGACCCAACCAGCACGGTCGTGAGCGAGGTCTAGTCCGCAGCCTCTGCGTCCGCTCGCGCTTCTCCTCAGGAACTCCACTCAGCCTCCGCCGCTCGCGTTCGCCCTTTTCCCGCCGAGCTCACCTCACTCGCGCGCGTTCAGCCTAAAACTCAACTTCACTCTCCCTCGCGTTTTCGTTCCGCCCCTTTTGTAGCGCGGGCTCCGCCCTTCGCCCCGCCCCGTTTCTGGCTCCACCTCCCTTCTGTAAGCTTCCCAAAAGGGCGTGCCCTCTCGTTCCCCCTCCCCGCCGTGCGGGACGAGGAAAGTCAGTCTTGGCTCGGGGCCAGGGAATTATTCCCCCAAAATCAGGCCCCCACCCTTTTTCACCTTTGACCTCTGGCCCAAATCACACCTCCCCCATGCCAAAGCGTGGAAAAGCAGAAGGGAAAATCCCACAGGCGTTGTTGGTTTTCTTCCCCCCACGCCTTACGACGAGGGAAGAAAGATTCGGGCGGAGATGCCCCTTCGCACCCCGCCGCCGCTGCCACTCCGCCCTCCATCCGTCCCCGGAGATCGTGACCGCACGGTGCTCGTTGAATGGCGAGTGGCGAAGATGTGGTAGCGTAGTTGTGGAAGATGGCGTCGTGTAGTGAATGCGTGATCGTTTAGATGTTGGTGGCGATGTTCGTTGTTGTTCTTGCACCAAATTAAAATAGCCAAAGAAAAACGGCTAACTGAAGCGTCGCAGCCCGAATGGATCACATATATTCCCTCTAAACAACGGGTTTGGGCTAACTACACATGAACTTACCGATATATCTCACCTGAGGACCCTTTATGGTGTAATGCAAATTTCCACAACCGTAACAATATATATATATATATATATATATATATATATATATATATATATACTGTATATACAGTTTGTTTTTTTTTGCTTTGTTCCAAACTGCAACGTTGCAACGACTCCAAGGTTGCTTGTATGTACACGGAGGTATGGCGGGTCTTTAGTCTGTACATTAACTTATTTGGTCTTTGAGTGTAACTTCATATTCTCAGCTGGTTTCATAACCTTTCCTGTGCCTCTTAGGAAGCTACCGTTAGTGGGTCCATGCACATGAAGCTGCATTTGCGAGACGTTCTCTCCTTGTTCTCAATCGGAAATCGTAATTCTCCTATTTCAGCCCAGGGCTGCATTTCCCGGTGATCATGTTCCTCTCGGTGGTGCCACAATATACACTTCTGGTTTTCAAGATGTGCAGCTCCTCAAGGATGTCATGATTTATTTTATTCGGCTACAGGATTCGAGCATTTTTGTGAAATCCGGGACATGTGAAATGCAGGTGAATTCCAGGATTGCTTATCATTAAAAGCATTTTCAAAGTTCCAGGATGGTCTTTTTAGCCACATGACGAGGAACCGTGTAGTGATGGTGTCAATCCAGCCCTCAGCAGCTGTTTTCACGAAGGAGCATCTCCTATAGCTCTCCTTGGACTCTGTCGGCCGTTAAAGGAAACGATGGTTCTGTATTTAGGATATGTACCCTACTGCCTGGCTCACCACTGGTTAGTGCCTCATCTCTTCTGATGCATACTTTCCCCAATTCTGTTCATCTGTTTTCATGTGAAGATTCAAGTGGTTGTTTGTTGAAGTACGGTGTTTTGTTTTTTTTAATTTGTAAATTGAGCCCAAGTTTATCGTGTGGTACCACACAGGATTGATTCAACAGAGCGTTCATCAAATTCTATATGATAGCCACCGTGGAAAACAAGGTGCTGACGTTTTGGGAAGGGTAAACACCCAAAATGTCAGCACTTTGCAAGTTCACACCTCATTCAACGTTGTGTTGATTTCATCCATTGTTCTACCTGTTTGCTGACTCAAATCGACATGAGCAAGACTCGTTCTTCATCGTACCATAAGCCTTGACTCTCAAACACTGATCATGGCCAGCGCACATGCTTAAAGCATCCTCCCTTTACACATCGTTATGTACATTGTTTAAATTCCTTCAATCTGCACATTAAAGATGTAAACGGTGGTAACTTGAGCATATGGCCAAATGGCCAGTTTGGAGGATGGTAATATATATTATTCATGAAATTACATCTGTCTTTGCTGGCCTTTAATATTTTTCTGCCATCATCATTTGGAGAATGAGAAAACAAGAATTTCGTCGTGCTTAACATGATGCTTGTGAAATCCAAATAAAGAATAGTTGCTATGGAAAGAGCAATTTGGCAATTTCACCTCTCAAGTGTTTTACATGATTGGATGTTGTGCATATATAATTTACCAGCCAACTTTAACTGTGGCCAAATAAGTGTTTTACATGTTTCGGATGGCCTTGACTTTGACATATGATTAGTTTTGAGCACATTTTACCGCCATGCATGTCCAGAAAACTGTGTAAGTTTCAATTTGACATATTGAAAAATTATTGAGGTATGTATGGCAATAAAATCACAAAAAATCCAATTTGGTTAAAATGGGGATGAAGCTGTTGTCATGGAAACCGTTGACATGTTAAAATGACGAAATCTATCATTATGATTTTTGGTGAATCAATTCTGTGAACCAATCTGCAACTTCTTTTCAAATTTATAGTCAAGAGGATTTAAATTGATGATTTTATTTGAGCTTGACCTTTGACCTCAAACTATAGGCTTTGAGGTTTGGATTGGTGAGCCAATTCATTGACCCAATATGCAAATTATGTTCCAACTCAGATTATATTCCAAATTATGTTCCATGTATATATTATTATTATTATTTATATATATATTATTAGGTCATCTCTACCGAGATGACCTAATAAAGCCGGACCAAATGTCCGTACGTCCGTCCGTCCGTCCGTCAACAATTTTTCTTTCCGACCTTGATGAAACTTAGTATGTGGGTAGAGGTCTGAGTGTTGCACAACATATAACTTTTGTCTGGGTTCAAGGTCAGGGTCAAGGTCACGAGGTCACGTAAGTTATAAAAATCGCCATTTTCAAACCTATCTAGTCTGCCATTCTTACAAGATATTCGGCAACTGTTTATTGATTATGATAGTAAACAAGGACAAATGTGTCCAAAAGCAGCGTCCTAAAGGTTTTGTCGGCTAAAAAAAACAACAGCAACAACTTCCGATATTCGTCACGTGCCTTGATTAAGCCAATAGCGAGACCCGTCATAGTGTATTTACGAATATAGTGTATTTATGAATTATAATACATTAAATGGAATAATCTTTAATAGTAACGTGACTTTTCGAAACTTTAAAGCAAATGTCCGAATATATTTAAAAGTTCATGATAGACGCTCTCATAAAGGCACCCTCAATGCGAGGGATGTGTACAGGTGCTTAGTATTTAAAGGAGATCCGGATCATGTATATAAAAGAGCTGAGTCCTAATATAAAGGTGTTTGTCTTCACAAGAAGAACAAGAAGAAGAAGAACGCCGAGCTCTCGAAGAGGAGCGTTCGCTACGCGAGACACTGCTAAAAATATTATCTTGTATCTAACCGGACAGATTTTTGAATTTCCGTCCCATTTGGCCGCCACGTAACTGGAAGATGGTCAAAAACACCTCCCGGTACAAAGAAAACTTTTTACTTCCGATCTTGATTAAATTTGGTAATGTGCGTAGAGGTGATGAGTGATCCCAACGAACATATTTTTTTCCTGGATTCGAGTCAGGGTCAAGGTCACGAGGTCACGAAAGTTGTGAAAGTCGCCATTTTCAAAACCTATCTAGTCTGTCATTTTAGGAGATATCTGGCAACGGTTCATCGATTATGATAGTAAAAAAATACCCCGAGCGGGAGTGCGCCATCTCTGCCAGAGGCGACAGAAGCAAAATCAAATTCGGGGCATCTATAATCGAAGGTGAATTTCAGGTCGAATTCGCTTTATTTCAGTGTCGATCAAGTCTTATCTCGGCCACAGAGTAGAGAGAGCGATGACGTCAGCGCGCACACGCAAAACAAAACCAAAACCAAAACCTAACCCTAACAACAAAACCAAACTCAACGACGCGTCTGTTCTCGCGCGTGTGTCACGTGACGAGCCGTGACGTGGCGGCGAAATATTTTTATACAATCATAAAACGTCTCTTTGCACCGGAATTTTTACAGAGACCTGTAAAGCGTGTTCTAAAACCCTCAAAAATGTAAACATTAATCCCCCAGACCCCAACAGTAAGCATCCCCTCGAGGAGCCAATTCTAGCTTCATCCCGTGCCTGCCAGAATCCGCGGCATCTCGGACCCACACCACCCACCCAACGCATTCATGCATTTCCCTCATTAAAGGTGCATTTCAGGTCGAATTCGCTTTATTTCAGTGCTGATCAACCTTATGCAGTGCGAAAGATGGAGACATAATTGAATTTGAAGTTAAAATCCGCGCGCGGAGACAGGTTGAGGTCTCCGGCGCACCACGAGGCGGATAAAAACTATAAAATCGAACGAGGCAAAAATTTCAAAAAAATGGCTCGTGTTTTCGAGATAAAGTCCATAGTATCTGAATCACTAATAACATTGATCTCTTTTGATAAATGAGGGAGGAGATACGATTTGAAATCGACGATTTTCGCAACTTTGACAGCCTCATGACGTGACCCGACCTTAGACCTTGAAAGTTATATCGTTGTGCATGTCTCATCGACTTCTATCCATTCCACTATTGGTTATTTGTCTCACTCGGTTTGATTGTCGGACGGACGGCGGACAGACTTCGAGACTGGCTTTATTAGGTCATCTCTACTGAGATGTAGAGATGACCTAAAAACATTATAGAGATGACCGTCACTCCCACACGGGGGTAATTTTATTTATATATATTATATATATATATATATATATTATTATTATTTACTATATATTATTATTTATTTATATATATTTATTATTTATTATATATATTATTATTTATATATATATTATTATTATTATTATATATATATTTATGATATACCACACACACACTAATCATATATTTGGAAGCTTACTGCTCTCGACATCCAGGTCCTATAGAACAGTTATATTTAAGTATGTGTTTTTAGTAGGGTCCCCGTCCCATGTCTAATGGTGATTAAATATGTACATGTGGCTGCGAAGTTACTTTGATAGTCATGGGTTTTCCCTTTTATTTTTTTGCACCAACCATCCAACTGCATTAACAACACGCCTTCAACCTCGCTTCTCACACGACGCCATTGTCTGCATGCGTGGTCAGCACGTACGTGGGCGACCACGCAGAATAATTGTTCTCTGCCTTTTGGTGAACGAGTTCAAGGAGGAGCCTCGCGACGGTGAGGAAGGGGTTCCGCGTGGCGTCACCACGCCAACCGGCCAATCGAACGGACTTGCCGCTCGTTTTGGCCAATGACAGGGTCGACGAGCGATTCTGTGCGCCAAAACCGTCAAGTGAGGGAGGCGGAGGCGTCCCCCCCCCCCCCCTCACCTAGACAGGGTGAATAGAGTGGGGCACGATCGAACCAGGAGAGCTTGAGAGCCACCATCCCCCACAAGAACCGCAAGGGTTGCGCGCCGTGTCTTCAGTCGGTGAACTAGAGAGTTTGTGAGATAGTTGATGACCATCGAGCCGGCAAGGTTGTGGTCATTCTGACGGGCAGGTGAGCAAGTGTGGAGTTATCACCCTCGTTTCTTGGCGTTCAACTCAAAGACTTGTGGGAAGTGGCCGAGAAACCTCTGCGTTCTCGACGGTTCGGGATACAGAGGAGAGGGTTTGGTTGTCGGCACGGAGCGCTGAGTTGGAGCTCGGGAGTGCGCTCGCAGCTCGCTGGTGTCTGGATGTTGGCTCGCCTCTCGCTGGTGCCCGGTTAGAATCAGCTCGAAGACTTTACGAGGTGGACAGGTCCGAGGCAGACTCTGGTCTTCAGCTCGCCTTTCCCTCCGATCTGGAGGCCTCAATAAGGCTTTGTGTGTGCTGTGTGTGTGGGTGTGGGTTTGTGCGTGTGCGTCGCGTGCCAGTCTAGTAAGTAAGAATTTGTATAAGTGCTCTTTGCTTGTACATAAATTGCCTTGCAATTTGTTGTTTGCACCAACGGATCTCGGTGATCATCGCCTCAGGTCGCACACGGTTCGAGCACGCGAGCGGCTCGTGCCGTACGAGCGCCGTCGAGGGTGTGAATACTCGGTAAACTCGCAACGTTGGAGCTCTAGGTAATTTTGAAGATTGCAAATAACCCTGTACCACGTGGTATAAATTATTGACGATTCACGGTCCGGTATGTGACCTGTACTTGTTGGAGTTTCCCGAAAGGTACGATTAGATTCCGGTGCTCGGTAGTCGACTTCTGCAGCTCCATCTAGCGGTTGTGCTCGTCGCCGATACCCGGTCAGCAACATTATAAATATATATATATATATATATATATATATGATTATATAACATATACGACATATAACATATCACACACACACTACAACGTTAATCAGATGGAAATTGACAATTTGTGACCTGACTTTTGACTTTTTAACCTTTATTGCCCTCATAAGATTTCCAGCTTTTTGACTAAGCTTTTTTGGTTGGTTATTCGTGAAGATTAGTTAAATTGGCAACGTGGTCGGTGACTGGGACAGGCAACAATTACACAGGAAACGAAGATTATTCGATTATTGCAAGTAATAAGTGGAGTCTTTTAAGTAGTATCTGCCAACTCTAAAGCAAGTACGACCTCTCAGAGTATACTTGGGAGTGCATTGAGCATTCATCTCACTAATTTCATGAATTGGACAGCCCTAAAAAATTGATAGAAAGGTAATATGTCCATACTAACTAAAGTGTATGTTCCACCCACTCTGCTCATCTTGTCAATCCACAGCAATAGCCATCATTTTGAAGAGGCCATATCTGCTTGAGCCATGTTTTAAATGTCAACTTCAAGTCATTGCCTGTCTTTGTCTATAAGTATATTAACTGCACCCCATCAATATGGCAAGAGCTTATGTCTGATCTCATAAGATTGGCTCAAGGTCTTCTATTACTTTATAGTACGTTGCTGTTTCGTTTTGTTCTCAGCAGTAGGCCCTGTTGGTCCGATGGACAATTTTCATCGTGTCTTCACAGCCTTGTTACATACCCACCTGCTTCTGCTGAGCATTTAGTTTGCCTTTTTCACCCAAGGCCCAGAGTGTCTTGGGGTTCCAGCATGGGGATTATTATGTTGTTGTTATTGCTATATTGATACTCCTATTGTTGTAAGTAAATCATTTTCGTTTATTTAATAATTCTGCTTGATTGTTTGTTTGTTATTTTTTTATTTGTAATTAGAAATGCCATGCCCATGGACATATTTAAGTCTGCTTTTTTATATACCGTTTAACACTGGCGTGTGTTTAAACATGGAATTCTTCTGGTTCCTTTGTTTCATTTGTTTAGCCTATATTTCACCTCGAGCCATTGATGACATTTAATCATGTTATCTACATTCCAACATATAGAACCTCTTCGTAGACTTCCTACATAAAACATGCCCCACTTAACACACACACACACCCTCATTGCCATTACAGTGGATTTTCTTAAAGGGTCGAACTAGGTTCTGCTGGCTGTTGGAGGTCTTTTTTGGGGTCCTCTGGTGTGTTTCGGGTCTTCAAAGTTGTCAAGTCTCAGAACAGTCCAAAGTGTCAAATAGGTACTATTTGAATCGTTACTGTATATTAATTAAGACGTCAAAACAAGTATTTCCTACTCGCACAACTCTCCATTTTTATAGTTAATGTACATACATGTCAAATGTTTGTATTTGATTTACAGACATTTTACTTTTGCTTCTTTGTTTTCCCATGGAATACTATTTTGGGTAATCATTTTTATCTTTGGGGGGAATACACATCACCACAATTTTTTCAAATCATCTAGTTCCAGCCCTTTCCCAGTTGCCTACTTCAAAACCTCTTCCTAGTTTATCAGGGTAACTTGCATGTTCGTTAGCTCTCCAAAAGCGGTAATCTGCAAATATCCCAGGCAGCCTGTTTTAACTATTAAATTTGATTTTTTGTGCAACTTATGGGATTCCACCTCCTAGTGTCACCCTTTTCTCATTTTTGGTTGGTTGTGTTTTGGCATTTCTAAGTTTCTTCTGTTCTGTTTCGTTTTTGGGTTTCATTTCGCTTGAAGGTAGTCTGTAACTTTCAATTTCTTTTTTTTTTTTTTTTTTTTTTTTTTTTTTTTTTTTTTATTTCATATTATCTTTTTACTACTTTCTTTGATTACCTAGTTTTTAGTTGTTACTATTTATATGGGGTTTTAGAGATTATTGTAGTTTAACCAGTTTTTTATTATAATTATTGCATTTTTTGGTATTTATATATTATTAAAATTATTTATGATGTTGGTGTCGTTGATTCAACTATAGAAAAGAGGTCATGATAGAGTTTCATATAATTGTGTGCAAAATAATAATATTATAATGTTTTCTATTTTTATTCTCTACGAATGTTCTTTTTTTATTGGTGTCATTTATATGAGACCGAAATCTGATATAATACAACTTATAAATAAAGAATCATTAAGATATAAAATAATAAATAAGTAAATACATAATTTTGATAAGTGATATTTGTAAGGAGTATCTTTTAATCTTGATTCATGTTAGTGTTAAATATGTCTTATGTGTACATTAGGATAGTTTGTGTTTATTTTTTATTTTTTATCTTTTTTTTTTTATTTTTTGTATTTTATTCTTTCTTCCAGCTTTACTGAATATGTAAGTGTTTTTTTTTGTTGTTTTTTTTTGTTTTATGTTTTGGCGATTTTTGTACTACGATTTTTTATACTATGTGTATGATTTCTATTTTTGGGGATATCTGATTTTTTTTTACAGTTTTTTTTTTTCATCTTCTTTACTTTTTTTTTTTTTTTCTTTTTTTTTTTGTTCATTCTTTTTTTTGTTAATAAATTATTTTATTTTTTTACTATGTTTTTTTGGACATATTTTATTGTTTATTTTTTTTCTCTATACTTCTTTTCTTTTTCTCACAGAGTGAAAGATCTTATTTATCTTACTGAACTTAGTTTCTGTTATGTCAGATTTATTTTTTGGGGGCCTTTCTTTTTATTTTTTTCTATTTCTTTGGGTTTTCTTAATATCCTCATAACCTAACTTCTCTTTTTTCTAGTTTGTCTGTTGATATGGATACTTGGGGAAAGGATTATGAATTAAGGTTGAGATAATAGAATAATTTTTTCTAATCTTTGGTTATCTATAGATGGATGGGCAGGGGCAGAAGTTATTTTTTGGATTGTCTCAGGATTATTTACATGGGAGTATTTTTTATTTTGTGTTCTATGTAACTCGTGTTGCAATAATCAACTAAGATCATATGAACTTTATATAAACTGGAACGGTTCACTCCGGTAAGCACATACCTCTCCTCCGTCCATTTGGTTTTTCTTTGAATGTCAAGTTTGTGTTCTATTTGTATCCTCATTTTTTTTCTGTTTGGCTTTGGTTTCTTGGATCCTGACCAGACCGAAAATTTTCAAATGGTCATTTTTTGTTTTTATTTGTTTTTTGTCTACTATTTTTTTTTTATTTTTTTTTTTTTCATTTTTTCTTTTTTTTTCTTTTTTCTTTCTTTAATCTATTATTTCTTCTATTTTCCTTTTTTTTTTTTTTTTTTGTTTTTTTTTTTTTTTTTTTTTTTTTTTTTGTTTCAATGTTTTGTTTTTTTTTTTTTCATTTTATATTCATTTTTTTTTTTTTTTTTTTTTTTTTTTTTTTTTTCTCCATTTTTTCTTTTTTATTTACTTTTGAAATATCTTATTTGATTTATTGTTTTTTTTTTTTTTTTTTCTTGTTTTTAATTGCTTTTTTTTTTTTTTTTTTTTTTTTTTTTTTTTTCTATTTTTCTTTCCTAATTTGATTTGTTGTTTGTAAGTGATATTCATTTAAAATAAGATATTTATATTGTTATTTTTCTCAGATTCTTGTTCTTTTTCTATACTTTTCAGTATATTTTCATAATTATTTTTCGTCTTTTTTGTTCTTTGAGTATTATTATTTCCAATTTTTCTTCTTGTTTTCCAATTTCTAAATTTATTTCCTAATTCTGTCCAACAACTTTTTGAGATGCCCCCGATTTTTTTCTTTTTTTTTTTTCATTCTAAAACATCTAGGTAGCTCTTTTTTTTTCTTTCTTTTTTTTTTTTTCCTTTTCTTTTTTTTTTTTTCTTTTTTTTTTTCTTCTTTTTTCTTCCTTTTTTTTTTTTTTTTTTTTTTCTTTCTTTTTTTTTTTTTCTTTTTTTTT
>CM068965.1:41444367-41461008 GCA_035128595.1 Eptatretus atami | reverse complement strand
AAAAAACACAAACAATCCTCACAAACAGAAGTCTAGAACTCTATAGAACATTCCTTCAACCCAGGCAGCATCAAATAGCACATCAAGTGCATTTGCTACCAGGCCAACTGTTGGAACCAGGCATTGGTCCTGGATTCAGAGATGCCAGATCAATCTGACTGGGGCTGGACAAGGGAAACAACTGGGTGGCAGCTGCTTTGGACCACTCTTCCTGAAGCATCAAAATCATGCCATAATTGATCCGCTGTCGCTGCAAGAAAGGGTGCACTGGATGCTGCAATGTGTGCCAAAGCTGCACTCAAGTGCACTGCACTGTGCTTCTGTTCTGGAGACTGTTAGATTTTGATCATTACCAATAGGATATTCGGAAATTGTGGATGTGAGAATTCGAAAATTAGTATGAGTGGGAAGATTGATAGTTATCGTGAGCTACATTGATCGTACTAGTTTGCCGGATAGAAATGATATTCAAAGGAAGTTGTTATGCAATTTGGTAGAAATATGTGGATATCTAGTGCTAATAGTGTCAAAATGGAAGCGAAGTTTCACTGTTATGCATAGGTCCAATCCAGTGTCCAAACTAAAAAAAATGTATTAGCAAAAAGAATGTCCAAAAGTTTTTAACGTAATTTGACATTGACCTTGATCTAAATGCATGTCCTTGGGTTCTGGCGATCTCAAAGGTATCACGAAATGAATGGGCATCCACAATTTAGTTGGAAATGACACCTAAATGTTTTTCTACACCGTTTGGTTCCAAAATTAAGGACGTTTGAACATTAGACCCGGGTGACTCGCGGCCATCTTGGATTTGACCTCTCACTGTCCCCTCAGAGGTCAAATCTGACTTCCCTCCACATCCGAAAATGAACATTATGGTAGACCTAACTATGCTAGAAATTTCATGCTTTTCTCATAAAATGCACAATTTGTTAAAATATGAGAGCTTATCCGCTATACTATAGTTGGTGGATGTTAAATATCCCCACGGTGTCCTTCACGAAGAGTGTGTGAGCTATCGCCAGCACCATGGCCAAATTACAAATTCCTGCCAGAACTACTGCTGAGAAGGCAATGGCAAACCACCCAGTTTAACCCTTGCTCAGGAATCTGCTTCAGTGGCACAGACGCTTAGTCACGAGTATGGCACATCAAATCTATACTAATAAATGTCAGTGTGTGTGTCTCCTCCATCACTCCAAATTCGAAAACTATGAAACCTAGCAGCCTGAAAATTTTCATACATACTAAAGGAACACCAAGGGAGTGCATGAATGAAAATTGGATGTTTGTGTTACTTTAAACACCCCCTTTGAAGATGATTAAGGGCGTTATTTAATTATCCTTTATCAAGGCGTCATCCTTGATCAGCCCTCTGTCAGCTTTCTGGGGTCTGAATTCGCCATTTCGTTTGGCCTATTCAAACATGCCTTGATTTGGAAACACGATCTACTCTCAGGGACTAATTGAAGTATAAAATCAAAATATTATGTCTGATTTCAGACTTTGATTTTGTGGATTAAATAAGTGTCAAAACCTGGAGTGAAATCTGAAAATTTTAACAAATTAGCGATTTTTATAGTTAAGTGTATTTATTTAAGCAAACACTAAGGTTTTTTTTTCTACTCTTCGGACGATTATATTTAGTGAAGAAAAGATTAAAGAATGTGCAGAAAGTGGAACTTCATTGAGCACAATGCATGCTCGAGAACCTGCTTTTACAAGCCATGGCGATATCGACCACAGGGGTCCTTTTTCCGGCAATTGCGTACGCAGTTTTCTTTTTACCATTCTGTGTGATCTGCTTTCATGACAAAATATTAATATAAATATACTAATAATTGCTGCAATATATTAATAGTCGGCAGTTGCTAGAAACGAAGAGGTATGTAGACAGCACACAGGGACGTGGTACAAATGGGTACAAACGACTCTCCGTGAGATGTGTGCGTGCCTGCATGCTTGGTTACGTGTGTGCGGTGCGCTGGTTTCATGGGCGCGTGATCTGAACTCGAACTCGCACCCGGGCCTGTGGTGCTGTGGAGGTTGTGCAGCCATCTTGCGAACCATGTGCTCTGCACATGGAGAGCAGACGTGCTGCAGCATCAAAGCCACCTGGGACGTGCCACTGTGCAGTGCGGGTGTGGGGAAATCCGTGCATATATTTGAGTGAAAGGATAAGTCTGTCACCACAGCCTGCAGGCAGGCCTTTGCCAGGTAGATAGCATGGGTTTCAATCTTTAAATGCTCCTGCCCGGTTTTGTATAGAACACGGCGGTTAATAAGAAAATGTTGCTGTTTGGGCTCGTTTTATCGCCCCAGTAGCACCTTGGTACGCCGACTCCCCCCCCCCATGCTGGCTCCTCCCCTTCACGCTGCCTTCCCTCCCCTCACCTCATGCTGCCTACCCCCCGCCC
Source organism: Eptatretus atami (assembly GCA_035128595.1). Taxonomy (NCBI): domain Eukaryota; kingdom Metazoa; phylum Chordata; class Myxini; order Myxiniformes; family Myxinidae; genus Eptatretus; species Eptatretus atami. The sequence continues at coordinate 41,458,591 of CM068965.1, read as the reverse complement.
TCACGCTGCCTACCCCCACCCCTCTCGCTGCCTACCCCCGCCTCTCTCGCTGCTACCCCGCCCCTCTCGCTGCCTTCCCTTCCCCTCCCATCATGCTGCCTCCTCTCAGGCTATCCTCCTTCCAAACCCCCTTCAACACCATACAACCCTCTGGACATCGAGGAGAGGAAGAGGTGTCAAAGAATGTGCAAAATGGACAAATGAAAGTTTTATTTTATTTTTTTAATTTTCTCTTTCTTAGCAGTGGAACTCCTGCTCAGATCAATTCGCAATTCATCTCAGGTTAAGAGATTTTCGAGCTTATTGTATCTCAAGAAATTAAATAAAGCCACGGACCCTGGCGTGCTTTTTCGATGACTGAAGGAAAATTCCCTTCCTTCCCTTCCCCTTCCCTCATGCTTCCCTCCTCCCAAAGTTCCTCCACCCCCCACGGTCATCTCTGGTGGTATCTGGGCATTGTTTAATATGACCCGTTTGTTGAACGTGCTTTTTAACGTACCCAATTTCATTCAATCCTGTACGAATGCCGGCATCAGGAGACCATTTCCCGGGCCCCGCTTTCCCTTAGGTTCCCCTACCAAACACTTGTCCAGGACATCCCCTTCCCTTCCCCGCTACCCTTCTCTACAACCCACCCTCCTCTCTCTCCGCCCAGAGTGGAAAGTGACGTGTGGTGAGGCCTCGCCTCTCTCTCCCTCCTCCCTCTCTCCCCCTTCTCGCTCTCTCTCCCCCTTCCTCGCTCACTCTCCCCTCCCCCTTCCTCGCTCTCTCTCCCCCTCCTCTCTCTCCCCCTCCTCGCTCTCTCTCCCCTTCCTCGCTCTCTCTCCCCTCTTCCTCGCTCTCTCCCCTTCCTCGCTCTCTCTCCCCTTTCTTTCCTCGCTCTCTCTCTCCCCCTCTCTCTCGCTCTCTCCCTCTCCTCTCTCTCTCTCTCCTCCTCTTCCCTTCCTCTCTCTTCCCCTCCTCGCTCTCTCTTCCCTTCCTCGCTCTATCTCCCTTCTTCGCTCTATCTCCTCTCGCTCTCTCTCCCCTTCTCGCTCTCTCTCCCCCTTCCTCGCTCTCTCCCTTCCTCGCTCTCTCTCCCCCTCCTCGCTCTCTCTCCCCCTTCCTCGCTCTCTCTCCCCTTCCCGCTCTCTCCTCCCTTCCTCGCTCTCTCTCCCCTTCCCTCTCTCTTCCCCCTTCCTCGCTCTCTCTCCCCTCCTCGCTCTCTCTCCCCCTTCCTCGCTCTCTCTCCCTCTCTCTCCCCTTCCTCGCTCTCTCTCCCTCTCTTCCCCTCCTCTCTCTCTCTCCCTCTCTCTCTCTCTCTCTCTCTCTCTCTCTCTCTCCTCTCTCTCTCTCTCTCTCTCTCTCTCTCTCTCTCCCCCTTCCCGCTCCTCTCTCTCTCTCTCTCTCTCTCTCTCTTCTCTCCCCCTTCCTCGCTCTCTCTCTCACTCTCTCTCTCTCTCTCTCTCTCTCTCTCTCTCCTCTCTCTTCTCTCTCTCTCTTCTTCTCTCTCTTCTCTCTCTCTCTCTCCACTCTCTCTCTCTCTCCTCTCTCTCTCTCCCCTCCCTTGCTCTCTCTTCCCCCCCCCTCCCTTGCTCTCTCTCTCCCCCCTCCCTTCTCTTCTCTCCCCCCCTCCCTCGCTCTCTCTCCCCCCCCCCCCTCCCTCTCTCTCTCTCTCTCCCCCTCCCCTCGCTCTCTCTCTCCCCCTCTCCTTCGCTCTCTCTCTCTCCCCCTCCCTCGCTCTCTCTTCCCCTTCCCTCTCTCTCTCTCCTTCCTCACCCCCCCTCCCCTCCTACCCCCATCTTAATATTCCCATCAGCAAAACAATGGCTTGCATCAAATAAAAGTAACAACTGAATAGGGAAAAGGAAAAAACTGAAAAGGAAATTAAAGCTGTTTAAAAAGGATAGAGCATGGACTTTTTGAGGGGGGAGTGGGCACTTTTACTGTTTTGGCCTCTTCAAAATGGCTGCCAGAGACCTCTTTTAACCACTCTGTAGAACTGCGACAGAAGTTTGGTTCCAAAATATACCACCTCTTCATGCTTAAAACTATAATAGTGCAATCAGTCGAAACAAAAACCAAGACAAACATGTTTTGAGGAACTTAGGTCAATGTACATGGGAATTTGCCTGTACATCGACATCAGACATCAACTTTTAAATCCAACACAATTCTATTCATGGATGGGTCTCTTACATCCTGAACTTGCTTCAGTCAGTACCTACTCCTTAAAAATGGTAAATACAACAGTAAACCAATCTTTTCATCATCAGATGCATCAGCCAACTCAACTTGATGAATTTCCTCTACATCTTTACTATCACGAGATTCTTCATCACGATCACTATGAATGATATTCGCTCCAATATATCAGGGACCATGGCACCTTCACACCAGACTGGCTCAAGAAGATGAGTGTCTGTGTCCTCTTACCAGCCATGTTCCTGGACAGGAGGAAGATTGGGGTCGTTCACGTGTTCAGGCTTCCATTGTGCCAAGCGGTGATTGGCCCCTTTGATATGGGGAACCATGACTTCTGTCATTGCGGTCGTTTAGTGAGAACCACCTAAGCCGACTTCAAGATCTTGTCCGTTTTGTCTCCCACCATCTTGCATATCATCAGCTTCTGCACCTTGTCAGCCTCCTTGATTCTGAAATGATAGCAGAAACATTACATTTAATCTGATTGGGCACAGGGTTCGTGTAAGAGGGACAGTGCCAGGGGGTGAGAGAGAGAGAGAAAGAGAGAGAGAGAGAGAGAGAGAGAGAGAGAGAGAGAGAGAGAAGAGAGAGAGAGAGAGAGAGAGAGAGGACGGATGAGGTCGGTGTGGTCTCCATTGGGCAGAGCGGTGTGAACCGACGAATAAAGATTGCTCCGTGTATGTGAACCGAGCTATGTGTCCACGAGTCTTCTATTGAGAAAGACGAGGAATCTTACAGCGGAGATACGTGCTTGGAGGGGCAGAACAACGGACAGACCTGCAAGGAACAACGAGACCCAAGTAACCAAGCCCGTCATCACCTCTAGTTTTGCCTGTGGATGGAGTGAGGAGGTGGGAATTAATGTAGAGTGAGGGAATGGTGTGTGTGTTGTGTGTGTGTGTGTGTGTGTGTGTGTGGTGGTGGTGTGTGTGTGTGTGTGTGTCAGTCATTGGTTATCTCCATTTGCGGTGTGGGGGAAATTTTATATTAATGTATTCTAAATTGTAACAAATGGAGTTTTAGAAATGTAAGTTTTATGCTATAAGTTGAATTGGCTGTCCTTTCTGGCCAAGAGACTTTTGCCCTAAATGTTGATAAATGTCTTGGCCTGGAGCGGTGTGACCTGAGCTGATAACAGCGAACCTTTGCCTCGAAATGTACGAAGTGGCTTCTCGTCTAAAGGACACTTCTGCAGTTGGGTTGATAGCCCCCACCACTCTCCCATGAAAGTATAAAATGCTTTGAAATGTGAAATTGTTTCAGTGCAAGTACCTGAGGAAGTATTAGAATCTCAGTGGCTTGTGCTCCTTGGAACTGACCAAGTACCAAGTTAGAATAAAACTCTCTGATGTAATGTGGAAGTGAATTGAATCGGGTTGGTCTAACTGTTAACTAAAGTAAGAATAAATGAAATAGAACCAAATAATATTGCAATCAATGGGGATTCTTAAGTTCATTGTACGAGGGTGAGAAGTGTATGGTGTATAATTAGAATAATAAATTGTTTCACAAGGAAGGACTTGTGTGGACATCGGTTATCAGTGTCAATGGGTTTTATGCAGGATTTTATAACCAAATCGGACAAACGTTAAACTCTGTCTGAAGTCAAATAGGATTCCACAATCGGCCAGGTAGAATCCTTCAACGATCACAACGGGGTGGTTAAAAAAATCCACATCAGCGGGTTTGAGGAGTTGTAACGAAGTCCTGCCAAGAGTCCCAGTATCCACCTCTACTTCGGTAAGGGATCACAGTTCATGGACCAATCTGTTCAACTTTGTTGTTCTCAGAGTTTTGTTCCGAGAGCTCTTTTCAGGATTGTCACCGAACCCCAGATTGCCTCCAATTGTAGTTCGTTTGTGGTGATATTCCTGGAGATGGTTTTTAAAATCTCAGTGAGGTTATTCTTCATCATTCCTGTTACCCCAATAATCACTGACGTGCAATTTCGACTCTTCAGCTTCCAAGATCTCTTGATCTCATTTTTGAGGTCCTGGTATTTGGTCATTTTCTTGATTTCTGCATCATTTCAACCAAAATCGATGGGTACCAATATCTCAATCAGCAATGCTGGCTTTCCTTTTTAACTCACCTGGACTTTGGTCAGGTGAGCTTATGTGATCGAGAAATGTCCGTGAGTGAGTGAATGAGTCAGTCCATAACACTTCAGTCATTATTGCTTGAACAAACAACTAAACACACGATTTTGATGAAACTTGGCCACAAGCTTCGTATCTGATGCTGAACGAAGGTTTATTGACCACATCAAAATCTGCACTCATTCAGGGGGTCTATGGTGGGGGGGGGGTTAACCCTCAAAATTGGTATTTGCTGTCCTCCGAAACATACACATTTCGATGAAACTTGACACAACCTTCATCACCCGTGATGTACCAAAGTATATTGACCGCATCAAAATCTGCACTCATTAAAGGGGTCTATGGGGTTTTTTTTACCTTTCCCCCAAAATAGGTATTTGCTGTCTCCTCCGAAACTACACACACAATTTCAATGAAACTTGACCACAACATTCATCACCTGTGATGTACCAACGTTTGTTCATGGCATAAAAAACCAGGGGGGTTTGCAGGGGGTTTGAGTGACTGTTGCTCCTGACCTGGGTGAGCTTCAGGGCGTGCGGTCTATTTTTGTTCCAGAGAACGATGTCCGGTCGCAAGGCTTTGTTTTCTTTGTTCACGCTCGATAGGACCATCAGGTCGTATGTGAGCATGACATCCTTATTTTCAATGATTGCTCTTAGTTCGTGTTTCCATGAGTATTCTAAAACTGGGATGTTGAATTTTTTGCAGATATACCAATGAATCACTTTGCATACTTTGTTGTGCCGTTGTGTGTAAAGTTGTTCTGATAATATATTTTTTGCATCCTGAAAGCAGGTGACTAGTACTTTCTGTTTCTGTCTTGCAGAACCTACACTTATCCGTCTGCCTCAGTCCAGCCATCTTTTAAATCCATGGTGTAGTGTCTTTGATCTTGAGCATTTATTATTATTCGTTCTCCGTCCCAGTTGAGCTTGACCACCTCTTAGCCATTCCAATGAGCCTTCTTCGTCGATCCCAACTCGGTCCAATTTGTTTTTGTATTTTCCTGCTCTTTTGTCGTTCTCCCAGTTGTTGTGTATATTTGTTATATTTCTTTTATATATTTATTTTGTCTTTTTTGCACTTGTTGTGGCTGTATTTGTTGCTGTTTCATTTTCCTGTGCGGTATCTTCTAGTCGCACCTGTTTTTGGAAATTTCTTGAAAGCTGAATTAGGGATACTTTTTCAGGTTTGTTGTGTTCATGTTTGTTTACATATTGAATCTGATAGTCCGTTGAACATTTCACATACTCGGCTTGTCCAACACTTGTCGTCACTCTGTGCACCAGGTTGAGTTCCATCAGGCCGCTCCCTCTCTCTCGTCTCGGCAGGTACATTCTCGGGATGCACTGGTATCTGTAGAACATTTTGTGGATGGTAAGGAGTTTTCTTGTTTTAATGTCTAACTTATTGATTTCTGATTGGGGCCAATTTATTATTCCATAGCTGTATTGGAACACTGGTACTGCGAGTTGGTTTATGGCTTTGATTTTGTTTCTTTGGGAGAGGTATGTTTTCAGGATCTGCTTCGTTCTTCATACATATTCTATGGTGATTTTTTGTGCATTTGTTTGTGACATATTTGATGGCCCTCTTCTACTCTGAGATATTTGTACGCTTCATTTTCTAACTGCTGTATTGTTGTTTGAAGGTCAATTTTTATGTTGTCTGTTTATGTTGGTTTACCTTTTATAAATGTGCACTTGGCACACTTATCGAGTCCAAATTCCTTTTGAATGTCCTCAGAAAACCGTTTCACTAGTTTTAGCTGTTCTGTCAATTTTTCGTCATTCGGTGCGAAGAGCTTTAAATCATCCATGTATAGAAGGTGTGTCCCCTCTCCTGTTTCTTTGGGTGTTCTTTGATTGGTTGTTCGGGTGTCCTTGTTTGCTGATGAAGTTACTCATTGGTTCCAGAGCCAGACAAAACAAGAGGTGGTGGAAGATTGTTTCCCTGGAAGATCCCATGCCATATCTTCACATCTGGTATTTCAATATTTCCTTCTGAGTGCTGTAATATCAATGCGGTATTCCAGAACTCCATTGCTTTTTCAATCAGTTTGATTGTTTTGATTTTGGATATTTGCATGCATTTTATCATCCACGAATGTGGGAAACTGTCGAAAGCTTTCTTGTAGTCTATCCAGGCGGTGGCCAATTTGGTTCTTCCCATTTTGCAATTTTCAAGTACGGCCTTGTTCAGTAGTAGGTGGTCAATTGTTCCATAACAACCTCTCTTGCATCCTCTTTTGTCCTTCCTCGAAACCTCCTTGTTGCGTTTGGTGATGGTACATCATTTCTGTAATGATTCCTGTTGAAAGTTTGTCTGTTGTTGGTAGGCAGGTTATTGGCCGGTATTTGTGAGGAAGCTGGGTTTCTTCAGATTTTGGTATGAGAAATGTGTTTGCTTTTACGAGTCACTCATCCACTTTCTTTTCATTTTGGATCAGTTCATTGAATGTCCTGGCATAGTGATTGTGGAGAGCATCAAGTTGTTTTATCCAGAAGTTTGGAATTCCATCTGGGCCTGGGATTTCAAAGTTTAGCATTTTTTGAAGTTGTTTTCAAATTTCTTCTTCATCAATTATAATTCATCCATCCATCCATTGGGACCATACTCTATGCAGAGTGTTGGTGCTGCCTAAGCAGTCTCCTTGGCTATTGGGTACAATTCTGGACAGGTCGCCACTCTGACACAGGATACCAGCAAGCTGGCACTCGTTTTACCAACCTCGGAAGGATGACAGTCAGAGTCAACCCCACCTGATATTAATTCAACACCTAAGGGGGATTTGAAGTCAGGATCCTCGGATCTCAAGCCCACCTCCCTAACCATTAAGCCAACACCAGGCATATCAATAATCACTGGGGGATTTCCTCTAAATGGTGCTTCTTTTTTTCCAAGTCTGGGATCCCATTCTGTTTCCTTGTTATGTTCCTTTTAGTTTCAAAAATTCCTTTCCAGACTTTTTCTAGCTTTTCTTTTTCGGGGGAATTGACACATTCTGCTTTTGTTTCCCTAATTCGCGGTAGAATCTCTTCGGGTTACTCTCAAACATGTGGTTTTGTTTTGTCCTGTTGCTTGCTTCCTCATAGTTTTTTGGTTTTTTTTAATCTTCCTTGCTATCATTTCTATTTTGAGTTTGTTTGCAACACCAAGCACTCGAGGTCTTTGTTTTCAATTTGTATTATTTTTTATTCTTTGGATGTATATATATTTTTTTAGTTTTGGGCTTCTGTTTTGTTTTGTATCTAACCGACTTCCTTCATCAGTTGCTCTCTGTGTGTCTCTAATCTCTGTTTCCATGGTGGGATTTGGCTTCTATTTGTAGGGCCTGGTGTGTTTTTTTCCTCTTCTGGTGTTGTTTGCCTGTTACAAATATTCATTCAAGAAAAAGTGTGTGTGTGTGTCCACGTGCGCGTTTCACAACCACCCCTCTCATCCCATCTGTGATACGTTTAGAAGATAAAATGACGTGTCCAGGGGTGTGTTCAGTTACCAAGTTTCTTGTGGAGCACTCAACAAGTGGCTTAAGCACTCAATCAAGCACTCCATTCAAAACGGCTGGCTTGGCAAGCACTAGCTGGCTGCTTTATCAAGCCTGATGTTTGCTTAACGGTTAAGGTGGCCTGCTTAAGATCTTCGAATCCTTGTCAGTCATTGAATTAACACCAGGTGGGTTGATTCAGCCTGTCATCCTAAGGTCAGTGAAATGAGTACCAGTGTACTGGTAATAGAGGGCACTACATCAACGGTACAGCCATGCCCCAGAAAATGATGCAATCAGCAGCCACAGGCTGCACACAATAGCGAGCGGTACCATGGCAGCTCACAAGCTAAATGTCCACGGGACAGCCGGATTCCCATCACCATCCCAAGGTCGGCCTGCTCCGAGTTACTGCGCCCCCTGCTGGCACCGCATTATAAGTGAACTTTGTGTTCCTTCATTCCGAACCCATTCGGGCTCGAAGCCAGCCGGCTTGGAGAATTCGTGGGCGAACTCACTCCCCACTGAGTCTGAGATATCCCGACCGCATATCGGAGCCGATGAAGAAAACTACTCTTCGCGAAGAGTTTGGGTGGAAAATGATCTTTTTAACAGGAAAACGAAGCGATGAATATCCCGGCTTGTTGAGTTGAACGAACAATATTGATGATTATTATTACACAGCGAAGACTGGAATGAAGAAGAAGAAGATTCCATTGTCGTGAGGAAGAAGAAGATTCCATTGTCGTGAGGAAGAAGAAGATTCCATTGTCGTGAGGAAGAAGAAGATTTCATTGTCGTGAGGAAGAAGAAGATTCCATTGTCGTGAGGAAGAAGAAGATTCCATTGTCGTGAGGAAGAAGAGTGATCGTGAGCGCGGCCATGTGTTTACAAACACTCCTCGCCGCCATGGCGCCGCCGCCGCCCTCCGACGAGCCCGAGCAGCGCCCCGTTTCTGCCTTCAGGTCCGTGACGGCCTCGTATCCCCACGAAAGGACCACGCTCGTGGAGGAAAGACATTACAGCGGCCGATTTGGCGGTAGAGGCCAAAGCCTAAGCCGGGCCACAGAACACGTGCTCGAGCCATTGTGGGTCGGGCCGCTCCCGACGGGCGCCGACAAAACGCGGAGCGAATTCCGCTGGATCGGACCGCACCCTGGCGGCGGATCGCCCAATATTGCGGATTTATTAGCAGATCGATGTACGGTGTACATTTTCTAGTCCGCACACGATGCATTCATTTTCCCGCCAACGAGCGTGAATCGTCGGGATGAACGAGCCGGGTGTTCTGTGCTCGTTCTTCCCGAACGTGTTGACATTGACGCAGATGAATGAATCGATGGAACCCCCGCGGACGACGCGTTGACAGTTGGCGGCGATGATCGGTGCACGTGAAGTGATTATTATTTCTGTAAACGTGCACCGATCATAGTGAACGGTCACTGCGCGCCGGTGTTAACTCGCACTACACAGGTCGTCGTCGCGCTCGGTCGCTGCGTGCACGGTGCAGGAGACTTGAATATGGCGAAATGAGTGTTCATGCAAATCCGGAAGGAAGCGGATCACAGCTCGTAGCTGCAAATTGATGAGAAAATAATGAGTCGTGGACGCGTCCTTGGGTGGTGGGGAAGGCGCGACCCAGATCGGCTCCGCGTCGATGTGAATCCGTGCCGGGATTTCGCTCGTCCCGCAGCTCCGTGGATTCCATTCCCGGCAGCACGCCGGGAACCTCCATGGTCCCTGGTCGGGTCCTCATGGCGGCGCTGGAGGCGCAGGACCCGATGGACCGTGGCGCTCTCGCCTTGCTCGCCTTGCGCTCTGCTCCGTGCAGCCCGTGTCGGGGTTCTTGGAATCCGTCGGGCGCCTCAGGGCCGGTCTTGGCGACGCTCGAGAGCCGGGATTTCGAGTACGCCATCCGGCAGGATCGAGTGACCATCGGACGGGACTCCAGCCTGGGCGCCGTGGACGTCAACATGGGCCGTTCAAGCTTCATTTCGCGATCCCACCTGGAGATATCGTTCGAGGAGCCGCACTTTTTCTTACGCTGTCTCGGGAAGAACGGCGTGTTCGTGGATGGAGCCTTCCAGCATCGTGGGGCTCCTGCACTTCGACTACCCAGGATGTGAGAGCACCTGAACACCTTGTTTACCTGGATAGATAGTCCAATAGGAATCGATTACTATCGGGTTTCGTGATGTACCAGGGCCTTGGTCAGTGGCCCACTGGGGCCCCCATATAATCGGCCCACTGGAGGTCCCAGGTATGTTCGGCCCACTGGAGGTCTGTCTCGCGGCCCTGTTGGCAACGCGTCGTCGGGGGGGGGGGGCTGTTGGCAACGCGGTCGGCGGGGGGGCCCTGTTGCAACGCGGTCGGGGGGGGGCTGTTGGCAACGCGGTCGCGGGGGGGCTGTTGGCAACGCGGTCGGCGGGGGGGGTGCGCTGTTGGCAACGCGTCGGCGGGGGCCCTGTTGAACGCGGTCGGCGGGGGCCCTGTTGGCAACGCGGTCGGCGGGGGGGGCCCTGTTGGCAACGCGGTCGGCGGGGGGGGCTGTTGGCACCGCGGTCAGTGGGGGGGCTGTTGGCAAGCGCGGGGGGGGCCTGTTGGCAACGCGGTCGTCGGGGGGGGGGCTGTTGGCAAGCGGTCGTCGGCGGGGGGTGCGCTGTTGGCAACGCGGTCGGCGGGGGCCCTGTTGGCAACGCGGTCGGCGGGGGGGGCTGTTTGGCAACGCGTTCGTCGGTGGGGGCTGTTGGCAACGCGGGTCAGCAGGGGGGCCTTGTTGCAACGCGGTCAGTGGGGGGGGGGCTGTTGGCAACGCGGTCAGCAGGGCCCGTGGCAACGAGTTTGGTGGGGGGGGCCCTTTGGCACGAGTGGTCGGCAGAGGCCTGTTGCAAGCGGTCGGGGGGGCCCTGTTGGCAACGAGGTTGGTGGGGGGCCCTGTTGGCAACGCGGTCGGCGGGGGGCTCTGTTGGCAACGTGGTCGGCGGGGGGCCCTGTTGCCAACGCGGTCGGCGGGGGGGGGCTGTTGGCAACGCGTCAGCAGGGGGCCCTGTTTGCATGAGGTTGGTGGGGGGCCTGTTGGCAACGAGGTTGGTGGGGGGGCCCTGTTGGCAACGTGGTCGGCAGGAGGCCTGTTGGCTACGCGGTCGGTGGGAGGGCCTGTTGGCGGGGGGGGGGGTTCTGTTGGCAACGGCAGTCGTAGTTTTCATTAATTCTGCCGTTTGTAATCGAACACGGTGTCGTACAACTAAAATGAGGGGCACTCGTTATTGCTTGTGTTTACAATTAAATGAAACGAGGATACAATTCCGATTTGATTTTGATGGTAATTATTGAGACATTCTTGTGGTCTTCTTGAAGTGTATCTTGACATCATGGTGTCAGATTTGAATATCTGCTCAGAGCTTCACTGCACATTCCAAGCACTTTCATGTATATCTGTCTGCATTTGATAAACCGACCTCTCCTTTTGTCTTCCCTTTTGCTTTGAAAAGTCTCTTCTATCTGGTACTTATGAGGGTGTTACTGACACCTCCTGGATCCATTCTCATCTTTGTTGTCCATGTAATGGTGTTGCAGTTTTTGGAAATATTTTCTTTGCACCTCTAATCAGTGTTGCCTTCCTCGTATGTCCAATTGCCTTCACTTTTTTAAAAACATTACGTCGCCCACAACCGTTTCATTCCTTGTTTCTATCTGTCCATCCATTAGTCTGCTGCAGCACGCTTTCTCTTCTCTACCTCCCCCCCGGCAATGGACCTGGAGAAATGTGCTGAGCTGGCAGTGCATTTTGCTGCATGTGCGGTTTCGTTGAGGACATGTAAAGACGTCCCGTACGGCGTGTCCGTGCATGCTTTATTGCGGGCTGTGCAGAATTGGTCCAAGCTGATGGTCTTCGTTCCGATCGCTTTGTTTCACCATCTTTGGTTAGTTGGATAACTGGAGTGGAAGTGCACATGAAGCAAATGTGTCGTTTCCATGGCAATACCTTTGTTTTTGCTTTGCCCAATCATTTCGTTTTTTTTTTAATGAGTTATTCTGTGACTTGTTAACTAACAAATCTAATTTTAGAGTAAATCACCAAGATATTTGTTTCTAAAACTCTTCATTTTTTTTTCCCCTTTGTGGATTTGCACTCCCTCATTGGTGATTTGTTAATTTTGATGACTAGTATTTTGCTTTTCAATTTTAAATTGATACACAATACAGCAATCTTCAGCAACTAACGTATTAGGTTTTTAATTTTGTTGTGTGAGCAAAGGAACTTGCAATGTCACGATAATCTGTCCGCTTACTGTGAGGCAGCTGTGATGGCACAGTAAACCGTTGGGTACAGCAAGGTACCTGCGATGTCATCAGTATCTGTCTGGTACCTGTGTTGTACCGTCAATGTCAGAAGGATCCACCTTTTTTATTTTTATATCGAAACAAACCTCTCATTTTCCCCACCACCACCACCCCAACCTTTTATTTTCTGCTGATATTTTGCATGTTATGTCATAATGCTCAGCTCTTCAAACTTTGTTGCTATCGAGCCAATGTGAAATGCATGCCGATCAGATTGCAGTTTCAATCGGCGAAGGTGACTTCTCAAAATTATAACAATCCTCAAAAAGAGTTTGACGTGTCCACGCAGTTCAGTTTGTGTGTGCTCGATTGCTGTATGTTGCCTGGTTTGTGCATTCAGGGGTGCTTTTGTTTCGTTGTTTATTTTGGATACAAACTCCAGGCTCGTGGAAGGGCAGCATCAAAACCTGGTCTTGTGGAAGTGCAGGATCAGAGCCTCGGTTCATGGAAGTGAAGGATGAAGGCCTCGGCTAAAGCGAAGGGCACGGCGAGGATGTCGGCTCGCGCGAAGGGCACGGCGAGGACGTCGGCTCGTGTAAAGGGCACGGCGAGGGCCTCGTCTCGCGCGAAGGGCACGGCGAGGGCCTCGTCTCGCGCGAAGGGCACGGCGAGGGCCCGTCCGCGCGAAGGCACGGCGAGGGCCTCGTCTCGCGCGAAGGGCACGGCGAGGGCCTCGTCTCTCGCGCGAAGGGCACGGCGAGGGCCTCGTCTCGCGCGAAGGGCACGGCGAGGGCCTCGTCTCGCGCGAAGGGCACGGCGAGGGCCTCGTCTCGCGCAAGGGCACGGCGAGGGCCTTCGTCTCGGCGAAGGGCACGGCGAGGGCCTCGTCTCGCGCGAAGGGCACGGCGAGGCCTCGTCTTCGCGCGAAGGGCACGGCGAGGGCCTCGTCTCGCGCGAAGGGCACGGCGAGGGCCTCGTCTCGCGCGAAGGGCACGGCGTAGGGCCTCGTCTCGCGCGAAGGGCACGGCGAGGGCCTCGTCTCGCGCGAAGGGCACGGCGAGGGCCTCGGCTCGCGCGAAGGGCACGGCGAGGGCCTCGGCTCGCGCGAAGGGCACTGCGAGGGCCTCGTCTCGCGCGAAGGGCACTGCGAGGGCCTCGTCTCGGCGAAGGGCCACGGCGAGGGCCTCAGGCTCGCGCGAAGGGCACGGCGAGGGCCTCGCGCTCGCGCGAAGGGCACTGCGAGGGCCTCGTCTCGCGCGAAGGGCACTGCGAGGGCTCGTCTCGCGCGAAGGGCACTGCGAGGGCCTCGTTCGCGCGAAGGGCACGCGAGGGCCTCGGCTCGCTGCGAAGGGCACAGCGAGGGCCTCGGCTCGCGCGAAGGGCACGGCGAGGACCTTGGCTCGCAGAAGAGCAGAAATCAAATTTGGCTAAGTCTCATCGATTTGTACATTTTAAGGTTGTGCACCTCTCATTGCAGTGCACATTAATTCTAGAGAAGTTTTATGGCAGTACAATTGAAGTCTCGTGGAAAGGAGTGATTCTGGGGACTTGGTAGCCAAACTTCTGTCTGCTGCCCTTGCTCAGAAGCAGAAGTGTTTCATGGAGTAGGTTGAGAGGAAGTGATATGTACCTGGAATGTGCTGATATAACTCATAGCCTGAATCCCTTCAGGGTTTTGATAAATGTTTACTTTTACGGGTGTGGATCTGAGTTGGCAGAAGCCGTGATGGGACTTTGTTTTTGCAGCACGAGGGCAACTGAGTCCACGTCAGCGGGTGTGCCACCCCATACGGTGCATTGATGATTATTGAATGTAGACACACGTGCTCAACGTCAAGCAAGTGTGCTTTTTTTTGTACTTGTCTGTAATGATTGCTGAAAAAAATAGCGGTTATTGATAATTCATGCCGACTGTAAACAAGGCCCTTTTAGTCAAGCTTGCTTAAGACACTCTGGTGAGAGCGGGGGGTGGGGGGTGGTTGTTTGCAGGCAGTTATCGAGGTGGCTTCTGCAGAGAGTGATGGCGACCTTAAGAGAACGTCATTGTTTGCTGAACCCAAGTTTGTCGGGGTCATAGTACTGTCCTGTGTTTGGCATCGAGATTTTGCGGTAGTATTATTTTGTGTGGGAGTTCAAGAAAGTGTTTTGTCTTTTATTTATTTTTTTT
>CM068965.1:41432744-41442950 GCA_035128595.1 Eptatretus atami | reverse complement strand
TTGGACCAGCTTGTGATTTTTATCCAGATCTGCAGAGAGTGAAGAAGCTGCTGCTTGCCAGTCTGAGGGATGACAGATTTTGCAGCAGAGGATGGAGTCATCAGCAAAGAGATGAAGAGGATTTTCCAGCGAGTCGAAGAGATCATTGATGAAAACCAGAAAAACCACGGACTTCCGGTTCCGGGTTTGGAGCGACGAGAGGTCTCCTTGGGGGCTCCCTGCTGACGTTCTCCAAGTTAAGTTTCCGGTCGTTATTTGTCCCGTTTTAACTGTTTAATTTTCTCACCTTCATGTTACTGTGTGTTCCTAGTTCGGTTTTGTTTCAAAAATCGTTCTATTTTGTGAGTTTTTTTGTCGACGTTCTTACCGGGTGGTTGGGCCTAGGCCTTGGCCTAGGCCTGAGGCCTACCGGTTCCCCTCGGTGTTCGATCGTTTTTTTTTTTTTTTTCCCCCATTACCTTCAATTTCTATCCTCCCCATTACCTTCAATTCCATCCTCCCCACTTTCCTAAACGTCCCCATTCTCCCAACTAATCTCTCTATTTCTTATCTCCAAATAAAAATAAAAAAAACACCAACAACACGCTAACCTTCTCCCGATTCTGCTTCTTCTTCTTCCTCTTATCTTCCTCCTCGTCTTCCTCAATTTTTTTCTACAACACTTCCATGACCTAATCTGTTGAAAACTCTCTCAAACATTTTAATAATAACAAAAACGATGTTATAATGCTTCATCTCCCTCTCTCACACATGTGGTACTCTTTACTGTTTCATAATGCACTACTCTTCTGCTATTTTAACAGACTGCTCTCATTTCGACCTCTCCTTCATTCCTTGCCTAAAAAATCCAACTGTTACAGCGCTTCTTCTCTCCATTCTCTGAATTCGCCTTCATTGCACCCATCAAGAATTGTGTTAAATCGCATCTCTGACCTAAAACTTTTAAAAACCACAGTTTGCTATGGATGTTCCCTTTCCATCAAGCATTCTTTTTTTCCAACTTCAGCACCAACTCACCCCCCTCACCCCTCACTCTCACTCTCAAAGCAACCATCCCACTCTTCTCCCTCCAAGCCTCCCTCTCACCTCTCTCAAAATTCCCCCTCACCTACCTCCCACCTTTCATCCCCCTCACTCATCCTTCTCAAAGTTGCCCCCCTCTCATCCACCAAGCTGCCTCCTCACTGCCCTCTCACCTCCATCTCTTCACCACCTCCTCAAATCCTCAACTGCCTTCTTCCCCTCTCTTGTCCCCCTCTCCCCCAGCACCACAGAGCCTTTTCTCCTCCTCATTTGGCCCCCTCCCCTAGCTATTCTGCAATCCCCCACACTCTTTCAACAACCCTCCTTACCTCCCCCCCCTCATCCCTTGTCCTACCCTCCCTCCCCCCTCCCCCCCCACCCCCTGCACCCAAAGCCTCCTCCCCTACCGCTTCATTAAAAGTGTGGACCTCAAATATCCGGGGCCTTCGCTCAAACCTTTCAGATCTTTCCATACAGGTTGCCACTGATAAACCAGACATAATCTGCCTAACAGAAACTTTCCTCTCCCAAGACGTGTCTGACTCCCAAGTATCTCTCCCCGGTTACTCCCTCCTCCGGTATGACAGACCTGAGCCTCGTCCTGGTGGAGGTGTTGCTCTCTTCATCAAAGACTCTATTCCTCACTCTCCATGCACTGTTCTCACTCCCCCACACCCCCAGGAATACCTCTGGCTACGCCTTCCCCTCCACTCCCACCTCATGTTTATATGTGTACTTACCGTCCACCTAACAGTGATGACTCCATCTACACCTCACTATCCGAAAACATGGACCATCTTCTATCTTCTCATCCAAACTCTCTCTCCCTCTTATGTGGTGACTTCAATTGTCATCATGCCAGTTGGCTAGGTGTGGGTACCTCTCTCACCTGTCATGGCACCTCAGCAAAAACTTTCTGCGACTCATTGGGACTGACTCAATCGGTCAACTTCCCGACCCGGATCTCAACCAATGGTACTGCATCTCTTCTGGATCTGATTTTGACAAATTTCCCTGACAATATCTGCTGCTCTTCTTCCGCTCCAATCGGTTCTCGACATCCTTGTCAAAGTGGACATCTCTCTGGCTGTTATCAGAGAACCACCTCACCGCCGTCGAGTCTGGAATTTCACTCAAGCCGACTGGCAGGGTCTCCTAGCAGCCATCAAACTTACAGACTGGTCTCCTATCACTACTTTCTCAAACATCAACTCACCTGGGAATTCTTTCAAAGAACTTGCTCTCCCTCATGCACAGATTTATCCCCTCTCGTCTTCAGTTGTCCTACCCTTCCTCCCGCCCTTGGTTTACTGAAGCTTGTGGCGAGGCAGTTGCCTAAAACAACTTGTCTTTGCCTCATGGAAAGCAAACCCAACTGAGGGCAATCTCAGTTCCTTCCACAAAGCTCGGAACAAGTGTGTATCTACCCTCAGGAGAGCCAGAAAACAACATCTTTCTCATCTCAAGTCTGAACTCTCAAACCTCTCTCCCTCCTCAAAATCCTGGTGGCGTTTAATCAAATCTGTTTCTGGTGTATGTTCCCCCTCCATCCCCTCCCTTACCTCAAATGGCCGCACTGCTGATACCGCACGTGAAAGCTGAATGCCTAAACTCGGTGTTTGCAGCTAAATCTTGTGTCCTAAACCCATCACTTTCTCTACCCACCTTATCCAGTCGCACCCAACTGTCCCTGGACTCTGTGTCCTTTTCTCCTAACAAGGTGGAGAGCTTGCTTTCAAACCTCGACTCAGATTCTGCAACCCGTCCAGACGGCATCAGCCCACGTGTCCTCAAAGCCTGCTCCTCTGTTCTATTCACCCTCTCATTTGCTCAAGGTCATCTGCCATCTGCTTGGAAATCAGCAAACATCACTGCCCTGCATAAAAAGGTGCAAAAACAGATCCCTGCAACTACAGACCAATCAGCCTTCTCCCAATCATCAGCAAGGTTATGGAATCCATCATCGCTTCAGACATGAAATCCTTCCTCTTCTCCAATGGCTTGATTTCCGATCATCAATTTGGTTTCAGACCAGGTCACTCTACCCTGATATGCTGCTTCTGCTCTCCCATCAATGGATGGAGGTCCTCAATGCCAGACAGGAAATCCGAGCCGTATCCCTGGACATATCACGTGCTTTTGACACAGTCTGGCACCCTGCCCCTCACCAAACTCTCTTCCCATGGTATCCAAGACCATCTCCACTCATGGCTCGCAGACTTCCTCTCCTGTCGCAGTCAACGTGTGGCCCTAAATGGAGTTCTTTCATCCCCTCTTCATGTCCAGGCTGGAGTTCCTCAAGTAGCGTTCTGGGCCCTGTCTTTTTCTGGTTTTCACAATGATCTCTCCGACTCTCTGGAAAATCCTCTATATCTCTTGCTGATGACTCCACCCTCTGCCGTACCATCTGTCAGCCCTCAGACCGGCAAGCAGCAGCTTCTTCGCTCACTGCAGATCTGGATAAAATCACAAACTGGTCCAACACGTGGAACATGTCTTTCAATCCAGACAAATCTCACACTCTCACTATGTCTCTTCGAAAGGACCGTTTAGAAAACCCCCCATCCACTTTCTCAACAATCCTCTGGAAGAAGTCCTTTCTTTCAAGCTTCTGGGTCTCACTATCTGCCATGACCTTTCCTGGGAAAGCCACATTTCAACCTCGCCTCCAAAGCCAGTCGCCGACTGGAATCCTCCGTCGTGCAAAGTCCTTCCTCGGCCCTCTTGAGCTCCTGACCACTTACAAAGCTTTTGTCCGTAGCCGGATGGAGTACTGCTCTCCCCTCTGGGCTGGTGCTCCTGCCTCCCACCTTTCTCGGCTTCACGCTGTCGAAACCAGGGCATTTAGGATCATCGGCATCTCCCGCAATGAAGCTGAGTCTTTGGGCCTCTCACTCAATCACCGCAGGTTGGTCGGTGGTCTTTCTGTCTTCTACCGTCTCCTCTCCAGCCTTGCCCCCCTGCTCTCTCTGCGATTTGTCCCCACCACATTTCCACAGGGCGCTCAAGGTCCGCCAACAACCCCTTCTGGTAAAACTACCAAAATCACGAATCACTGCTCACCTTCACTCTTTCATTCCTCTTTTTCCCGCCTTTGGAATAAACTCCCTCACTCTATTCTTTCCCATTCTTCCCTCCAGGCTTTCAAAACAGCTGTTCACCACCACCTCTTATCATCCCCATCAAATCCCCGATCTTTTGTACCCCCGATAATCCACCCAAGCCCACTTCCTTCAATTCCCCTGCTTTCCTTCCTGAAAGTCCCTGTAATGTCCATCTTCTCTTCCCCATGTTCCCCGTCCCATCCCCATCCCTCTCCCTTCCACAGATCTCCTAATGTGTCTGTTCCCCACTGTTTTGTCCCTCCCACTCCCGCCCCTCTTGTCTCATGCCCCTTGCTGTGCGTTGTGTGTTTGCTCTCATACGAGCCTCGACAAGGTATACAAAAAAAAAAATAGGACAACAGGGCCCAGAACACTGCCTTGAACTCCAGCCTGGACAGGAAGAGGAGATGAGAGAACTCCATTAAGGGCCACACGTTGGCAGCGATAGGAGAGGAAGTCAGTGAGCCATGAGTGGAGATTGTCTTGGACAGCACAGGAAGAGAGTTTGGTGAGCATGGCAGGGTGCCAGACCATATCGAAAGCATGCGATATGTCGAGGGAGGTGGCTCTCATTTCATGTCTGGCATTGAGGACCTCCATCCATTGTTGGGAGAGCAGAAGCAGCATATCCAGGGTAGAGTGACCTGGTCTGAAATGAAATTGATGATCGGAAATCAAGCCATTGGAGAAGAGGAAGGATTTAATGTCTGAAGCGATGATGGATTCCATAAACTTGCTGATGATTGGTAAAGGCTGATTGGTCTTTAGTTGAAGGGATCTGTTTTTGCACCTTTTTATGCAGGGTGGTAATGTTTGCTGATTTCCAAGCAGACAGCAGATAACCTTGAGCAAATGAGAGGGTGAACAGAACAGAGGGAGGGTGAGCAAGAGCAGAGGAGCAGGTTTTTAGGACACGTGGGCTGATGCCGTCTGAACCGGTTGCAGACCTTAGTCGAGGTTTGACAGAAAGCTCTCCACCTTGTCAGGAGAAAGGGACACAGAGACCAGGAACAGCTGGTGTGACTGGGTAAGGTGGGTACAGAAAGCGATGGAATGGGAGCCTACACCAGAAACAGACTGAACTAGACGTCACCAGGATTTGGAGGAGGGAGACGGGCTTGAGAGTTCAGAAAGATGTTTTCTCTCTGTCCGTTTGTCTGTCACACAATTTTTGGCCACAGTTTTCAAGCATTCGTTCTGAATTTTTTTTTTTGTGTCGGTGACCAGCCAAAGACAGCAACGCTTAATTTTGGTGAAGATCTGAATCTGGATCCGGATGTGAGAAGTTTTTTTTTAAGTGATTCACCATTGAGAGTTGGGGCCAAAAATATATGTATCGCACAATATCTCAAAAGGTTATGGATGGATTTGGTTGAAACTTGCTGGGCAGGTTGGGAATGCCATTAGGAAAAATTGATTTAGTTTTGATGAAGATCTGAATCCAGATCTAGATATGAGAATTTTTCAAGAGATTCTTCACCATTGAGAGATTGGGCCAACAATGATTGTGTGTGTGCGTGCGTGTGTGTATATGTATATATGTATATTAGTTCAATATCTCAAAAGGTTATGGATATATTCCAATGAAACTTTGTGGACAGGCTGGGTGTGTGACAAGGATGAATTGATTCCATTTTGGTGAAAATTTGAATCTGGATCCTGTTACGAGAATTTTTTTAGTGATTCTTCACCATTGAGAGATGGGGCCAAAAACTATCTATAGCATGATGTCTCTAAAAGTTGTGGACAAGTCCTGACAAAACAAGGTGTACGAGTTGGTTCGGTGAGAACAAGCCGATTTGATTTTGGTAAAGGTCCCGATTCAGATCCGACCGATCAGTGGGATATATAATGTAAACGATTCAGCCTGGCGGTCGTATGCCCTCTGCCGAGTGCCATTCCGTTTCGCGAAGCGTCACTCAGTGATTTTTAATTTCTCTGTCTGTCTTCACAGAATGTGGGTGTTTTTCTCTGCAACCGCTTGTCGGATTGACACGAAATTTTCACCATAGGTGTGACGACTCATGCAGAATGTTTTTATGATAATTATGATGTCATAGGTCATGTGGTCTGGCAGCTATGTTGGAAAAATGGAAAAACTTTGGACCTCTGTATTTTTGAAATCACACCAAGGGAAAAATTGAAACATGGCAAGTGCTCCACATGGGGAATAAGTGATTTTTTTAATGACGTCATAGGTGCCGTCGTCATAATTGCATATGTAGAACGCTACACCCGATCAGTATGAAAAATGTTGAGGGTGATTTCGGGATAAATTGGTCCACAGAAAAAATTAGTGACTTCATCGGTCGTGTGGTTCAGCAGCCATATTGTTAAAAAAATATATATTTTTTTAAACCTTCAAAAATCATCTTCTCTAAAACGGTTAACCAATTTGAGGCGAAACTTTACACGTATGACCGCCTATCCATGAGGAACCAAACGTTCACATCTATGACGTCATAGGTCACATGGTTTGGCAGCCATATTGGATTTATTCTAAAACCAATAGAAATCTTCTCCAGAATGGCTGGATAGATTGAGGTGAAACTTTACACACGTTTCCCATGCCTTGGGGATACCAGGGTGTTCACGAATAATACAGATACCAGGGGTAGTCTTGCAGCCATATTGGAGGAAAATCTTTTTCAAATCCTTTCTCTTGAACCACTTCATCAATCGATGTGAAACTTCACAATTAAGATCTAGTTGTGATGGGGAATATATGTTTTAAATTTCAACCTGATCGGATGCATGGTCTGACAGTCAGAATTATTTAATTGTTTTGAACTGGTTTCTTTTTTTTTTTTTAATAAGGCTCACTTGGCTGCACCTGGATGGGTTTGAGGGTAGAGGAGTAGCAGCTGAAACCCGAATCCTATCCAGGTTCCTTCTGATGACTCCAATGCAGTACCTATTTTATTTGGTCTTCCATTTGATTTGAATTGAATTTATTTTAATCCCTTTCTGAATTAAATTGAATAATAATGAAAAACGTCATGGGTCAGGGTCAGGTGTCCGAACAAAGCGGGACGTCTTGGTTCTCGGTCATCACTGCCAGCAGTTATAAAGTGGCAGTTCTCATTATGTCTCTGATTAATTACATAACACACCAGTACACAAACACCACACAAAATACTCCACACAAAACAAGTCCTGGCGAGGGTCTGCAATCTCTGATCGCTCTTTTTGGACACCGCTCTTTCCCAATTCCATTTAATAATCTTTAATTATTAAAGATTTATTAATTCCTTATTTTCTATCTCATCTGGGCAATATCTCTTGCACGTTTTGAGCTACGAAGCAGGTATTTGGACACAACAGTGAACAAGTGATTTGGCTATAAAGGGTTTTTTGATTTATTCATTCATCATTTAGTCGATTAAATTATTCATTTTTCGATGAATTGCTTAATTTGTATAGTTACAGATTCGGATGAAACGGTGGTGGTTTAGGTTTGCTATTTGGCAATTGATTGAGAAATCAATTATTTTACAACTCTCATTTATTTTAATTACGCAATTAATCACTAAATCAATCAAATATTGCACACCGCTCACTCAAAATCCGTCTCCACGTGCTGTATGGCGAGTAAGTGTCATTTGTACACAATCACCTCAGAAGTACACCGCTCCGTCCCACTTCCATCTCCACGTGCTGCGTGGTGGCATCGCCGGCGCCAAGCAATGTCGTGCGCTGGAGGGTAATTATTTATTTATTTGGCATGGGACGGTGTACTTTGAATGTACCGCTATTTGTTTGTTTGTCCGGGTGATATCTCAGCCATCCTTTGAGCTAGGAAGCTGAAATTTGGGGTAAAAGTGAAGATATGCTTTGGAAAAAAGTTTTTTTTTTTTTTTGATTCATAACTAACTGATTAATTACTTCATATATCAGATTTATTAATCTTTATTTATTTTCTTTCTCATCTGGGCAATATCGCAGGCACCTTTTGAGCTTGGAAATTGATATTAACTTGGACACAACAGTGAACAAGTGATTTGGCTATAAAGAGTATTTTTGATTTATTGATTAACCAATTAATGGATTAATTATTCATTTTTCGATGAATTAATTTTCAAAAAGTTACAGATTCGGATGAAAGTGGTGGGTTTGATATGCTATTAGCCAATTAAGACATTAATTATTTTACGATTATTATTTATTTATTTTAATTGTGCAATTGAATCAATGAATTCTTGTACACCGCTCCCTGAATTCTGCAGTGAAAGTCGACCCACTTACTCGTGGTAATGTTCAGCATGTGCTGCACGGCAGTACCATTTGTGCACATTCACCTCAGAAGTACACCGCTCCTCCCAATTCCGTCTCCATGTGCCGGGCGCCCGGCGATGTCACGCGCTGGAGATTTGTTATTACTTAGAAATCTAAAGATTTCGTTAGTATATTGATGACTTCCGTCCTCTGTTTGTGTTTTGTGTGTTTGTGTGTGTTTGTTTGTGTGTGTGTTTGTTTGTTAAGGCACGATAACTCGAGAACAGAAGAAGCTACCATGTCAAATTACACCACGTGATTCAGGAGGGTGATGGCTAGCGCTGATTAGATTTTGGTCAAAATCGGTCAAAGGTCAAGGTCACAGTGAGGTCAAACATAATTCCGTAAATTCATGTGGAGAAATGGAGTATTTTTGCTTCGGTCGACGTTACGAGTTCGTTTTAACTTCGATTTTAATTTTGTCTTCGTTTTTGGATCGCTTCGGAGCTTAAACTCGGTTGTCGAAATTCTGGTAAAAATCGGATGTTTTGGAGAAGTTTTAAGATTGTATAAAAAAATATTTCACTCCCGCGTCACGGCTCGTCACGTGGTGCAGCGCGCTCGAGCAGAGGCATCGTTGAGTCACGTAAAGGTTTTCGTGTGCGCGCTGACGGTGTTTTCGATAAAGATGGTGTTTAAAAGTCATTTTTTTATCCCAATAAAGGTTATCGTCGCATCCTGACTCGCTAAGCCGTCGGATTATGTAAAGATTGTTGGTGGATGGCCGAATATTACGGTTTTGTGACTGATAAAATAATATTAAATAATTGCGTGGAGAAATGGAGATTTTTGCTTCGGTCAACGTTACGATTTTTGATGGTTTGGTACAGAATCTCATAGAAACTTCTGGTTTGCGTCGCTAACTTCTCTAGAGACAGCTTTTATTAGACAAGGTCAGAGGTCACGTTGACGATTTGTAAGTACAGTCTATGACTGCTTGTTTGTTTTATTTATTTGCCATCCTGGGGTGTGTTCTTTAAACGTATCTTACTTGTTCTTGTTTTTATTTGTATCGGATTCATGGGACAGTCCAGGAGGATCCTTTAAATACCACATGGATCTGTCACGATGTTGAACACTAGGATGAATTTTTTTTTTTCACACAATGGTTTGGTGGTGGTGGGGGGGGGGGGGTTGGTGGGTAAATCATGTGCTTCGCTTGGTTCATGATGCTAGGAGCCCAAGTTCAATCCCCATGTACCCAATGCGTTCATGGCCCACTAATGTCATTCCAATTTGTGTAAAAGTACATTGATGTCGACTAATCTCATAATCCTGCACGTGATATTAATTTTTATTCGTTCCACCATTGCTCACAAGCATGGGTGCGATTCTTGTTCTGATCATTCCTTTAAATATGTGAAAACAAATATGGATTTTGAAGGCACACGGTTTTTCTTTCTTTCTCTTCATGAGCTCGTTTGTGGAGTCACATGTGTGACGTTGACGTTGAGCACGTGTCTTCATGAGCTAGTCGAGCTAGTTTTCACTTTATGGGTGTGTGTGTATCATGGAATTTTAACGATTCCTCATTTCCGTTAGCATGGATTGACCGCTAATCCTGGGTCTCCCACAACCCGCATTGATTGAAGATCAGAGAGTTAGGGAAGAGATGAGTCTTAAGGTCTTTTGCAATCACCAATTCCATTACCTTTTTATGATGTGGAAAGGGCTGTGTCATAAATTATTTACAAGTGATTGTTGGATGTTGTGTTGTGATGTGTTGTGTTGTGTTGTGTTTTCGGCAATGTTAATTCTCGCATCCTTATGATTTGATATGGATCAAATTGCTTCTTATACCCAC
>CM068965.1:41421025-41431821 GCA_035128595.1 Eptatretus atami | reverse complement strand
TCAGTGAAGCAACTGGTTGTATTTGCTAGTACTGAATAACATTATTTCCCAATCACTTGAGGGCACAATCAACATGAAATTCCACTTTAAAGTTGTCCCACTTTGTTTAAAAATTCCGTGAAAATGTTCGCTGAAAATACGATCCCTCGTGAAAGCAAAATGTCGGACATCACATGCGCATGCCGGTTCGGAGAAACTTAAATATCTTACACTGAAACATCGTCCAAATACAGATGAGATTGGCAAAAATATTTTTCAAAAACAACAAAAGAAACACCTGAAAACACGAAATGAAAGGTATAAAATATATATAAATTACTTTGTCACTGTAACTTTTTTGACCAATCAAAACTAACCGTTTTGAACCATTCATAATAGAAAGCATATTGAAACGTGTGTGGGAAGCACATTATGCCTCTGTTGTACATCTCCTGCTTTGTCTGCGTATGTCATTTGTAGATGAGCATATGTTGATATTGTAATCAAGATTAATTTAGTTTAGAGTACGACGTGCCACAGAACCAGTTTCTCCATTCCCCCCTACATGCCGTTTATAATTTTATTTTAATTTCATTATATACCCTGAATTTCTGTGTCACCCTGGTAGCAAGTGGAGGGTTTGAGGGACTTGAGCAATGTTTTATAAATTATATTTTATCAATTTACTTATTTCCAATTCAAATGCACAAATAAATGCTGTTTTTCCCCCCATTGATGACATGAAATGGAATTTATTTTCTGAAAGATAATTTAGGTTTGTTTGTTTGTTTTCATGGAAAAGCACTTTGATGGAGCAGATGATCTGGCACCCTGAACAAATCGCTGGCTGGAAACAGTTTTAAGACGTGTACGAGATGTTCCGCAATTAAATTGTGAAGTGGACTTTTTTTCAGACGTCGTCTTACGTCTATCCATATGTCTGCGCCCTCATGTCGGCTTGAAGCACCAATACCATTGAACAAGAAATTTTATTTCCCAACTCTTTGTGCTTCCAAACAATCAGTAGGTCCCCTCCCCTGCAATATCTATACATACATACATATACATATATATATATATATAATATATATATATATTATAATAATATGTATAATATATATATATCGGGTGTCCCAAAAAAATATACAACTTTTAAAATGCTTCGTTTGATCCTAAAAAAGCAGTAATTTTGTCACTAATGCTTCATTTCTTGTTGCGAGACCCTGAAGTTTATTTTGATACCAAGCAAGCGCCAGAAACATGCCAAGACTGACCGTACAACAACGGACGAAAATTGTTGAACTTTGGCACCAGACGAAAAGTGTCATACAGGTGCAACGTCTTTACTCGAGACATTTCGGTATCCACTTGCGCCATGCACCAAACTTTCGGACAATAAAGTGCACCATCGCAAAGTTTACCAATGTGGGAGCCATCTGTGACCTTCACAAGGGTCACAGTGGTCGGAAGAGGACAGGTCGTAGTGAAGAAAATGGTGGAAATGGTGAGACAGGCAGTCGTTCAGAGTCCAAAAAAATTGATTCGACGACTTTCTGGCGAGACAAACAACCTGATCCAGATGAGAACCCAGTGGTTCCAGCAGGAAGGGGCACCGCCCCATACAGCCAGGGAAACAAGGCGTTTTCTCAACCAACATTTTGAGGGCCGCTTTATCTCCCTCTACGAAGACGTTGAGTGGCCACCGTATTCCCCTGACCTTAGTCCTCCAGACTTCTTCTTGTGGGGGTATCTCAAGGACAGGATCTATGGAAACCCTAGGCCTCAGACTCTTGATCAGCTGAAGGAAAACATCCACCGAGAAATCCAGAACATTCCTCAGGAAACGTTTCCCAAAGTGATGGAGAACATGACAACGCGTTTACAGGCAGTGATCGGACAACGTGGAGCCTACGTCGAACATGTGGTCTAAAAGAAAACGATGATTCTATACCAAAATTTAAATTTTGGTGGCAATTTTGACATTGGTACAATAAACTTCAACCTTTCAGCTTTCTATCCAGCCATATATCTTTTTAAAAAATATATGTTATGACCATCCTCTTTGCAGATGAAAAGTTGTATATTTTTTGGGACACCCTGTATGTATGTATATATGTTCAATTCCCTGCAAATTGAAATATTTGGATCACAGATAGCATACTAAACGGTATCCATCCCCACTTATTTACCTTTTATCACATTAGCATTTTCGATGATGCCAATAACGATTTTGGAGATTCTGATGAAGCAAATGTGGATGTATAAAAGGGACCTCCCTCCCCTTTATCTTTGGTTCTTCACTCCGTAGCTGCACGTTACGCTTTCCCAGTACAACCATTCGCCTCCGATTCACAGCGCTCTTCCAAGAGGGTGCCTCAGCCAGTTCTTCAGAACCCGAGATCCCTGCGTTGCCCAAGAACCGCTCTCCATCACCGCCTCTGAAACCTTTGCACCCTGACATGTCTCCACTGAAGCTGCGCATCCCTGAACCTGGCATGGAATTCCTAAGTCCAATACCATCGCCCACACATACTATCAGGTGCGGAGAAGAGGATTATATTAGTTTGCTGCTGACCTTTCAATAAGTGATATTAGTTTTCTGCGTCGTTTTGAGTAATATGTTTGTGTTCGTTGTCTGTACATTTAGTCCTCGATTTACATTCATCATATTTACCTTTTTTTGATTTTATGCCTCAGGCAAAGTTTTGAGCAATTTTCTATTGACATCTCATAATTTTTGAGTTAACGCTTTTTTCACGTGGACGAAATTTGAAATTTTGCACCAGTGCACAAGGGGAATGGAGGTATGATGTACAGTCCACCATTTCTCTCACCCTAAGTTGCGTGGTCTGTACTGTACCCATGAAAGGTATCGTCTCACCTTCATTGATGGTATTTTTGTGCCAAACTCTCCCAACCCCCTTCATCATGAGCGGTAAACGACCCTCATGTTCTCCAGCTGAGACTCCCACGAAGAAGGCTCGTAAAGCTATTGGTTTGGACATTAAAAATGGACGTGGTGAAGCGATTCGAGCATGGCGATTGTTTGGTGGACATTGCCCGCACGCTCAGCCCTCCTCCTTCGACTGTGAGGACAATTACTAGCAGTAAAGCCACCGAAATAAAGTGAGTGCACTCACTTCGAGTGCCTCATCGTCTCAGAAACCACTCCACCCACACCCGCACCTCCCAGACCTAGACACTCGCTGTGTGACTGAGATTTTGGTGAGTACTGTACGCATTTACTTAAAACCGTCCATAGTTTATTCATTTAAACATTTATTTACCTTTATTGATTTATTTAGTTATTATGTCTCTCGTATTTATTTACAGGAACTGCAGTTGGACATTTACTGTCTTTACTTAGGTTAGAGTTAGGTTGGGATCGGAAGTTTCCACCCAGGAATGCATCTTCAATTTATAACATTATGCCAGTGGGAAAATCGTTTTCTGTTTACATTTTTATGCCTCCGCCGACAAAGTCGCCAGACTCGTTATGTTTTCGGGTTGTCCGTCCTTCCGTGATCAGCTGTTCTTAAGTTATTGCAGTAAGGAAAACTTAAGGGATTGAAGTCAAACTTGGTACAAGTAAAGATAAACTTCAGTAAAGATAAAAGTTGAAGGGATGTAAAAATAAACTGATTAGATTATGCGCTCAAGAGGTCAAAGATCAGAGGTCCCGTTTGGTAAAAATTCTGTAACCGTGCCAACTTGTGAACAAGTGATGGGATTTTGACCAAACTTGGTATAAGTGTATATTATGACGCAAAGATGAACTGATTAGATTTCGGCATCGAGAGGTCAAAGGTCAGAGGTCATGGCAGATATAAATGTGATACTTGAGAGTAGCTGAAGGGATTTAAATCAAACTTGGTACAAGTATGTATATAATGTAATAATGTGGGCAGAGGCATATCTGTCGACGTCGCAACATCGAATTGTCTAGTTTTGTTTTATATTCTTTTTTTTATTTTTTATTTTGTTAAGGAACGCATATCGAGCGTGAATCGAGGAGTCCCTGTAGACTGTAGAGTGATCGCATTTGTTCATCCATGGTTGGAGAAATGGTGCAAACAGCATGGATTTGGGTTTTCAATGTACCTGGGAGTCTTCGGGGGCAAGGGGAGTGTTTCCACAATGATGGCAATGGACTAAACAAAGGGGGAAGCAAAGTTTGCAATGGAAATTGAAAAGGGAATTAACACGTTGACTGCTGACTAAGAGTATACTCATCGTGCTGGGTGTACTAGATTCTGCCACTATGAGCATTCTTGTAGAAAAGGTTACGCTATTGTGTTGTAAACAGAATATGCTGGCATGACATAACACAATAAACAATCTGCTGGCAGTTCAGTGAACATAATTCTGTGTAATAATCATGATCAAATTTGTGTTGTATCATTATATGCGATATTGAAAATCATTAAAGTGCGCAAATATGATATTGGCACAAAGTTCACTTCAGCTCAACTCAGACGAAAGAAGAGATGGTTACAATGTGAAAACTAGAAGGGCACTCGGTAGAGTGCATACCTCCGCCACGTAATGCCTGGTCCACGAGAACATATCGGGCCCAATACATTTTTGAAATATCATGCTATACAGTACGATATCATTTTTGGCCCTATCTCACGATGGTGAAAAATTACTTTAAATATTAAATAATTCTCGTTTCCAGATCCGGATCCGGATCTTCACCAAAATTGAATCAATTCTTCCTTGCCACACACCCAACATGTCCACCAAGTTTCTTCTGAAACTGTCCACAACTTTTTGAGATATTGTGCTATATATCGTTTTTGGCACTTTCCCTCAATGGTGAAAGAACCACTTAATAATTGTAGTAGTCAGATCTGGATCCGGATCTTCATCAAAATCTAATCAGTTGGTCCTTGTCACACACCGAACCTGTCCACAAAATTTCATCCGAATCCATCGACAACTTTTTGAGATATCTTGTACACAAACAGTCAGACAAACAGACAGAAAGGGGTGAAAACATAACCTCCCTCACCTTGGGTGGCGGAGGTAAAAATGTATTATAACTGAAACAAGCGTTTTCGACATGATCCAGGGCATTTGATAGCTGGCAAGAGTCGGCAGTCAACGTGTTGAGGCCTTTTTAACCAATAGGAGGGTGGAGATGCTGTTGATGTGGGGTTGGGGGAGGGGGTACTGCTGCTAATCGCATGTTGAGGGTGCAGACTGCAAAGGGTAGTTACAGGAGGGGAAAAGTTATGGATATATATTTATACCAACACCATTACTGTACATAACTAGAGGGGGAGCACTCGGTAGAGTGCAAAACCTCCGCCGCCAATACTGCTAGGGCACTCAAGTGAACCTGATATCCTATTCATTCAATTTGACGTCAACAGTGCTCAGGAAGTTATAGTTTGCAACTTTCCCTTACTTTTAACTTTTACATACTCAATTCATTCGTCATAACTAGATTCCTTGAGACAGAAATTGATTTACGTGGGTATATCCACCTGAAGTTCCAAAATCAGCCGCAATTATAATTTTGCCATTTTTTTGTTGGAAATCACTTATAACATGTAGAAATGCAAAAAAAAAAAATTCGAAATTTCGTTGAAAACAAAGTTGCAAAAAAATGTTTTTTTCTCTAACAATTTTTTTTTGGGGGGGGGGGGGTTGGAAATATTTATAATGTGATGCAAAAAAAAAAAAAAAAAAAAATTCAAATTTTTTCAAAATGGCCGCCATAGCGGCCATATTGGATTTTGGACCAAGTCCAAAATGTAATGGCATGATCCTTGGACCATACTAATCCCCACCAAGTTTCGTCGAAATCCGTCGAGGAGTTTTTCCGTAATACTGTTCACACAAACAAATAACCAATTGTCACCCGCAGGGTGACCCGTATCTTGCCAAAAGGTGACCACGTGTGACTTCTTTAAGGTCAACTGAGGTGAACAGAGCTGCTATCCACCAGGAGCGACTCCTTGAGGAATATCTGCCTACGATAGATTCCGATGAGAATCGTTGTACAGAGTAACAATGAAAATATTGCGTTTGCCTCATAACGTCACCAAATGACGTCATAATGTCTCAAGCTTGACATATCTAAAAGCACTCATCGAGGTGTTCAATTTGGAGGTACTACACGAATGGTTCCTAAAACTTGAAAATTTGACCTTGGGTCAAATATGTTTGACCTTGGGGTCAAATATGTTTGACCTTAGGCGCTAACCATGAAGGTCAAGGCCAATCGCCACAAAATTAATCAGCTGAGCGCCCAGACCATGAACTATATTCCCATGAAGTTTGAAGACGATCCGAATCAAATTACTCAAAAATAAGGGTTTCGTCAACTCCCTGATTTGCGACAAAGTGACCTTGACCTTTGACCTTGACCTTCAAAATTTTGTGCGCTGAAAGGGACCTCTATAGGCCTCTGATATGCGAAGTTACAAAAATTTCCAATGATAACTGTGCTCTGCAGAATTTTTTATACGTGATTACAGACAAACAAAACAAAACAAAAAAAAACAAAAAAACATACAAGCTGACTAACATATCTTGCAAAAACTTCGTTTTGGCAAAGATAACAAACAAACAAACAGAAAGGGGTGAAAACAGTAACCTCCGATCTTCGATGGCGGAGGTTACTAAGAGAGAAGCGCTCGAGGCTGAAGTAGATAGTGAGGAGTACGATATAGTTGCAGTAAGTGAGACTTTGTCTAATGAGAATGTTTGGAGGGCTAGAAGGCCACAAGATGTATAGATGTGATAGGAAAGGGAAGGTAGGAGGGATCGATTGAGATTTGTTTTTTAACCAGGGTTCAATTGGGTCCAGGAGCAGGGAAAGCGCAGAACTGAAGACGATTCTCTAAATCTATGCCACGGTTGCTATTAAGCCAGTTTCTGGAAAAGTCCATGAGGGGGAGTGCGGTGAGAGATATTTACCTCCACCACCAAAGTTGGACGGAGGTTATGTTTTCACCTGTTTTTCTGTCTGCTTATTTGTGAGCAGGATATCTCAAAACGTTATGGATGGATTTGGACGAAACTTGGTGGACAGGATGGGTGTGTGACAAGGACGAATCAATTAGATTTTGGGAAAGATTTGGATCCGGAGAAGAGAATTTTTCAAGTGATTCTTCACCTGTGAGAGATGGGGCTAAAAACTTTGTATAGCACGATATCTCAAAAAGTTGTGAACAGGTTATGACAAAACTTGGTGGATGAGTTGTGTCATTGCCAAGAACAAGCCGATTAGATTTTGGTTCAGGTCTGGATACAGATCCGGCCTATCAGTAGGATACAAAATGTTCATCCTGGCGGAGGTATGCGCTCTACTGAGTGCCGTGCTCGTTAGCCTGTCCCCCGCTCAGCGGGGATGATCATTTGCAATTGTGTGTCTGGGCCGTAACATTACCATTTGAGCTTTTGTTATCAAATTTTCAACAAAGCTCTTTTGTGAGAATATGGAGAAGACAAATTAAGAATTTGGTCAAAAGGTCAAAAGTACCGTTTAGCATACAGAAGAAGAAGTCCAAATAAAAAGCCGACACCCTTTGCATTTTCAGATGCTTTCTAGTCATAAATTGTTGTCATTGTCGATTTAGTTTTTTTAAAAATGTAATGTTTTATTTATTTATTTTTCATAAAAGTGTTCTTGTTTATTGTTTGTTCAGGGTTTCGTTTTTTAGCGTTTCCTTGTATTTCTCTACTTTAGTTTTGGAGACGTAAACAAAGAAACGCCTTGGGAGATTTTTAAGTCGGAAGTTTATTTTCCACAAATTCTGTATTGCTTGTTTTGTGTGTTTCATAGCTTCTTGGCCATGGTTTTTCTTTTGTTGTTTTGCGTGAAAATGACTATCTGTCAGAATGTTTCCAGCAGTTGGCAGTAGTGAGACGCATTTTGGTTTTGCTTGATAAACAAACCTTTGTAATTCTGAACATCTGTACTCAAATTTTAAAGCACCACCAACTAGTCCAGGTGTCCAGCAAGGCTAGGTGAGTTTCTCACACCCCCCCTCACCCCACTCCCTTTTTCCCTTCAAGGGTACTTGACGCATTAGTGTAATCACTTTCCTGAATGAAAGAACGCTCTGTGGCCGAAATGTCACACCTGAACCTTACCCTGCTGGGATACTGTGCCAGTTTGTTTGCCCCTTCAGTTGTGAATAAGAATGCAGCACTATTTCACGGTTCACACACTCCTTGAATTTCCTGGAAAATGAGATTCCATTTTCCAGTACTTGAAAGTCCTGAAAAAAAAAAAAAACTCCTTGAAACTCATGGAAACTCCTGGAAAATAAACCTTTTTGTGTGCACTGTCCCTTACATATTTCTATCCTTTTTTTTTTTTTTTTTTTTTTTTTTTTTGTAAGAAAAAGCCGACATCGGTCATTTTTTCCGCCAAAGGATTTGCTTGACCTGGATTCGGGTATGTTCATTGATTCTGTATGCGGTTGTGTAAAGTGTAGTAAAATATCAACCAATGAAAAGCTTGGAAATGTATGCTCTAACAATTCATGTGTTGATCGATGACGCTGCCATAATCTCCCTGTCAGAAGCATATTGACTTCAATATTGAAGTAACTGCATGTAACCGTCTCTGCGCGGAGAACTTTTCGGCTGCAGAACGGAGAAGCAAATGTCCAAAGGTTTGTTATTTCAACAACGCGTGTGCTCAGCCATCCTGACTATCGGCTAGAAAGGGTGTCCATCCACAAAGCAAGAGATGTCATGTGTGCCAAGAAAGTTGTAGATTCTGTTCGAACAGGCGAAAGCGCGCTCAAAAGTCATGCAAGGGAACCAACACGTGCGCTTGATGACAGCAGACGGCGGCCGATTCCCGTTCGCGAATTTACAGAATTTTTTGGATCGGCGAGCACATCGGCACCAGCAGGTTATCGTCATGGATATTTGTTTATGAATAAACTATTAGCGTAAAACGCATCTGCGTAATTAGATTTCGATGAACACATCACGAAAAATTCCAGTTTAATAAATTTGACTTTTTGTAACCAAGGGAGATAGACTTAGCACAGCTAAAATAACAGTATAACGTTGTCTCCCCTTGAATATTATGAATGATGAGTGAAATAATATCCTCATTTCTTGAACACACAAACCGTTCAATTTATTTTAATGGTACAAAACCAATAAATAAAATAAACATTGAATGATAGGAAATTATGATTATAATAAAATTAATATAATATAATTATATAAAAATACTTAATTGAAAAATTGTAAAAAAACGGTAAATTATTAATAAGGTTACTGATAATCAAATTTTTTTTATCATAGAAATTGTTCTGAAGTTTTATGGCTTTGGAATCAAACCGACTGAGAAAATAAATCGTACTGATATTTAATGAATATAAAATAAAAAACAATTGAGGAACAATTTTTAAAGTTGTGGTTTGAATTTAGAGAATATTTTTTTTATATTACTGATGACTGCTGATGTATTTAATAAATTGTGATATGAACTATGTTATCATGTAGATCTGCAGATAGAGGTTGATGTAAGACCGGCACCAAGCCAGCACAGCAACTACTGCTACAACCGAGACCAACAACAAGCAGAACTTTGTCACAAAGGATGAGGTGCTAAAGGCAGAGATTCTTTGGGCTTTACATGTTATATCGAGTCCCACCGATCATACAGGTCCTGTCAGGTATTGGAACACTCTTTCACAGGAATGTTCCCAGATAGCGGCATTGCATTCACAAATTTCAATGTGCGAAAGAAGGCTTCCTACTTAAACGTATTTTGGTCTTGCACCGCACTTCAAAGCTCTTCTGAACAAAAAGGTTACAGCAGTTAATGTGCTACTCTTTGATGAGTCCTTGAATTGAAAAAATCAGAAGAAGCAGATGGAATTTACATCCGTATTTGGGACAATGATGAGGTAAAATACGATACTTGGACTCAAAGTTTGTCGGCCATTGTACTGCTGATGACATGCTAGAGGAATTTAACACCGTGTTGGAGGGTTTAAATCCACACAACCTGATACAGATCAGCATGGACGGCCCCAGCGTGAATTGGAAGTTCCATCGCAGTATGCAATCACAAAATGGAGACAAATTTCGGGAAATCCTTGTTTGATGTAGACTCATGTGGACTGCACATCTCCATGGTGCGTTTCAGACGGCGTGGAGAAGTTGGAAGATAGGAAATTCTTCACTTTAAGGGCCCTAACACCCTGTTTTCGTGACTCACCTGCACGTAGAGAGGATTTTCTTCATGTCACAGGTTGCACCAAGCTACCGCTAAAATTCTGCAAAACAAGATGGTTTAGACAACTCACCCCATGCGCACAAAGAGCGATATAAATATGGGACAGTGTTTTTCAAGTATGTTGGAGAAGTGAGAAAAGAATCAGTTCCTAACCCCAACAACCAGTCCTTTTCCACTGTGAAAAAATTTGTTCAAACTCCCCTCACGCTGGCAAGATTGAAAATTCTTCTTTGCCGTATCCAGGAAATTTTTCCATTCCTGACAACCTATCAAATGATCGGTCCCTTGTTGCCTTTTATTTCACTTGATTTGCATGAGTTGATACGAAGCTTACTTCAGAGATTTGTAAAAGCACTCAAGTCACAGAACCTCTCACACCTGTAAAGCTGGCGTCGTTTGATGTAAGAAAAGATGACAACTACGCCGATCTGTCCAAAGATGAATTGGACTGGCTGCCGACAAAGCTCTGAAAGAAGCTGTTCGCTCCAAGAAAGCATCCGATAGAGCAGTTTTTAGAGTTTTGCAATGAATGCAGACAGCTTCTTGTGGAATTAGTGTCAAAGCTGATTGAAAAGGCACCAATCAAATATGC
>CM068965.1:41363075-41374100 GCA_035128595.1 Eptatretus atami | reverse complement strand
GTCAAATGAGAAGCAACACGTGAGAGCCTGCGTAGACCTTACGACAGTCAAATTATTTCTCCAAAAGATCCTTTCGTGTTTGCTGAAAATGGTTTGAATGAAATTAAGTTCGGTTACGGGATCCAAGAGGCGTATGACGAGGAAGAAATACCTAGGAAGAAATTAAAAACGGCAAAAACATTAGCGGGAAACTACAAACACTCATGCCTTCAATCCCTAATCTGAAATGCTCTTCAAGTACGCAAATTCAGCCTTAGCGAGGAACACCGTATGAGTCAGCTATTTCAAAATCCACACCAACTTTTAAGGAAACTCTCAGGTTATTCACAGTGCACTATGATGGAAATGGTGGCTTGCCTGCATCATGGAAGCCTTTCAGGACACTCATGAAGTGAAAGTGAATTTTCTTCATCCAAACGGCCCGCAAATAGTTTTTTTCCTGACATGAAGATCACTCATTTTAGACATTTCTGAATATACTTCCTTCCGTAGAACCAAAACTGCTACAGGTAGAACCTACACAATCAGTGAAAAAGAAACACAGCTGTCAAAAAACATTGTGGCAAAAAATCTTCACTATGAATATGGCTTAGGCACAAAACTCTTACTCATACTGGTATCGCTTCCAGTTCCTGCATGTGCATGTGGAAACTTTATGTACAATATACTGATATATAGTGTATTGGAAATCTTGTGTTCAAATATTGTGCTATGTATTGTGGCGTATTGTGTGTCCAGCACCCGAGTCCCCGAACAATAAAACCATCATCACACTTAAACCCATTGAGATCCCATTTTCATTTATGCTGAGGTGTTGGAGTATATGAAGGGGTATTCTCACACGAAAAAATCGGGACCATCGGTTTGGCTGGGGAGCGGGGACCCAAGGTCAAAGGGCGCCCCAAACTATAACTTTTTGAATTACTGTTTGAGTGATTTTACTTTACGCGATTCGAAAGATCTCGCTTTTACGAGCATTTTGATACCAAGATCAGCCAAATCGGACCACTACAACCTGTTGTATGGCCTCTGGAAGATTGTGGGGGCAGCCGGGGGCGCCCAAATTTGGGGGGGCCCTAAAATGGGCCCACAGGTCTAAAAGTTGGTATTTTGAGTTTTTTCACCCAAGTGAATAAATGACCAACATATGGGGAGAAAATGAGGTATTAGTGTTGGGAGGGTGTGTACACATGACATGGAATGCCCCCAGTACACTGGTACTCATTTTGCCAACCTCGGAAGGATGACAGGCTGAGTCAACCCCACCTGGTTTCAATTCAACGGAAGGGGGTGGGGGCGATCAAACTCAGGACCCAAAGATCCCAAGTCAGCCACCTTAGCTGCTAAGCCAACACCAGGATATATATATATATAGTGTAATGATGTTGGCTGACTTCCAAGCAGATGGAAGGTGTATTGGGGCAAATGACAGGGTGAAAAGAGCAGAGGATGTGGAAGAGCAACAGAAAAGGTTTTTTGGGATATGTGAGTTGCTGTCTGGTCTAGTTTAAGAATTTGTCTTGGGAAGGTGTGGGGTGGGGAGGATGTGGGAAGGTAGGATGCAGTGGAGCTGGAGGGTGTGGGGGGGGAGCTCGAAGGATTCTGAGTGGGAGGGAAGCTGTGGGGAGCTCGGAGGGGTAGGGCTTCAATGTGCTGTCAGTTACAATTTTAAGCTTCAGTGTCTCTCTCCAGGCCATAACCTTTTTACCATTTCACTTTTGTCTTCAAATTTTCAACAAACCTTTTTATTACGTGAATATGGAGAACATGAATTAATAAATTTTACTTCTTTTTTTTTTTTTAGCTGTGTTCAATCAAGTTTTGTTTGAGTACAACGTGGGACACAGACGGGCCTTGCATTTTGAGATGCTTTCTAGTTGTCAATATAATCGCTTGCCATGAATTCAGACAGACGTGGAGATCGAGACAGACGTGGAGGATCTGATCTCAAAACAAAATGACGTGCATATATAAGCCATCATTTATTGTGTGTGCTAAGTTTGAACAACATCAGTAAAT
Organism: Eptatretus atami; assembly: GCA_035128595.1. Taxonomy (NCBI): domain Eukaryota; kingdom Metazoa; phylum Chordata; class Myxini; order Myxiniformes; family Myxinidae; genus Eptatretus; species Eptatretus atami. Next base: position 41,372,081 of record CM068965.1, on the reverse strand, counting down.
GCATGTCTGAGAAATGGTTGAGGACGTGTTCAAGAGTGGGGTTTTTTTCTTTAACTAAAATGGCCGCCAGTCGGCCATCTTGGATCTGATCTCAAAACAAAATGACGTGTATATGTATACAATCATGTTTTGTTTTCGTGCCAAGTCCAAATAAAATCGGTCCAGACATGTCCAAGATATGGTTGCAGACGCATGTATGCATACACAGACTCAAAAATCGAGATCAAATCCATTAGCCCCTGTTTTGGACTAATTCCAATGAGGGCTAATAATTTGGTTCCAATTGTTGGTTAGCTGTGTCTTGTCTACTGAATAATGGATAATCACAACTGCATTCATTTGTTCCTTGTACATTTCCAATGGCGAGGATCACCCGTCTCGTATAGACACTGCCTGGAAGAAGGCAATGGCATACCACTTCTATACATGCCAAGAAAACAATTGTGATCAGATATCTAAGAGATAAAGCTATAGTATGGTGTTGGATGATGAGCTCCCAAGGTTTGCAAGCACCCAAAATGGCTATTGGGGAAGAGCAAAGTGTTTTGATGAGTATGACTGGCTGTGATGATGGGACTGGATCAAACCCACAAGGAAATACAGTTGCTTAGGTCGCCAGAACTGAAAGTTGACCTCTGTGTTTCTCAAACGTTCACAAAATTGGAACATGGAAGGTAAGGCCAATGAATTAAGGAAAGTTAGATGTAATAGGGAGAGATGAAGATGACAAGAGCTGAAATTTTGGGGATAAGTGAGGTTAGATGGATTGGTTTTGAGCAGTTTTAATCTGACGATTACAAAATGTTCTTTTCTGGTCAGGAAACCTGAAAAAGAAATGCAGTGGAAGTGATTTTCAATGTCAGCAGGAACAGTACTGGGATACAACCCAGTCAATAAGTTAATATCAGTGAGGTTGAAAGGACATCCAGTGAACACTACCATCTAGATTCTCCAACTTCTCCAGCACATTTTAGGGATAGTTGCAAGGATTGGTTGAACAGGTACCCATTATGGAGATTTTTAATTTTCATGCGAGATGCAATGCTTAAATTGGAGAAGCAGGATTGCAGGAAAGCATGGAATTGGTATCCAAAAAGAGCCAGGGGAGCAAATGCTGGAGTTGTGTGGAGAATGATCTCATAATTGCAAACACATGGTTCAAACAAACCAAGCGTAGACTATACCCATGGACTTCACTTGATAGGCAACATAAAATCATATTGACCACATTCAAATCGACAGAAGATGAAGTGTTAAGAAATCTGCCAGAAACAGATTGTGGGACTGATGATTAACTCATTGTAATAAAACTACAGGTCAAATTGAGAAAGGTGAAAAATAATCAAAAACTCCAATCAGATATGACCTTGAAAATGTATCTAAACAATCTATATTAATAAATGTCAGTGTGTGTGCAGGCATGTATCAGGAGGTGAAACAGAGACCGACCAGCGTAGTGTGATGTGTGTGGTGTTTTGGTGTGTGTGGTTGTGTGTGTGTGTGTGTGTGTGTGTGTTGTGTGTGTGTGTGTTGTGTGTGGATGTGTTGTGTATGTGTGTGTGTCGTTGATTGTATCTACATATGTGGGTTTCAGAAATGTGGAATGGAGTCCTCTCAGAGTAGGCTCAAAGCATCCACCTTCATTTTCTTAAGGGAGGTCATGATTCATGGACCAAGCTGTGAAGTTTTCTGTTCTCAAAGTTTTGTGCTGAGGGCTCTCTTCAGTTTCATCACTGAGCCCCAGACAGCTTCCAACTGCAGTTTATTTGTGGTAATATTCCCAGGGATGGTTTTTAGCTCACCTGTAAAGTAGTTCTGGGGAGCTTGTGAGATGGCGCATCGTCCGTCCGTCCGTCTGTCCACAAATACTTGCAACTTCTCAGAAACTAAACATTATTTCAATGCAATGTCACCACAACCTTCATCACCTGTCATGGCATTAAAAAACAGGGTCTGAAGGGGTCTACAGAGGGAGTGTATTGGGGGGGGAGTGGTTGACAACCCCCCCTAGATATTTGCTTTCTCTCAGAAACGATACAATTACGATGAAACTTCACTTCAACCTTCATCACCCATGACGTACCAAAGTTTGTTCATGACTCGCAAACATTGGGCTGTGAGGGGGTTGCTCCCCAAAATATGTATTCGCTTTCTTCTCCAAAGTACACAGTCAATTCCGATTGAAACTCACCACCATTCTTCACCACCCATGATGTACAACAAGTTTGTTCATGACATTAAAAAAAATTTGGTCTAGGAGGGTCTATGGGGAGGAGGGGGGCCCCCCCCCCAAATGCATTGCTTTCTTCTCAAAACTAACACACGCAATTCCGAATAAAACTTGACCACCATCTTCACACCCGTGATGGACTAAAGTTTGTTCATGACAGTAAAAAAAAAAATTGGGGTCTAAGGGGTTCGACTGGGGGGGGGGTTCCCCCAAAATGTTATATTTGCTTTTCTTTCTAAATCACACACCACTTCCGATGAAACGACCAAAACGTTTATCACCTTGTATGTACCAAGGTTTTTGTCATGCATTTAAAAAAAAAAAAATCCAATAGATTTAACTTACTTCTCCTGTATATATTTTGTGGGTCATCCATGCCTACCAATGGTTGCCTGATTATCTTATCCAGCCACTACCAGGTGAGCCCCCAGGGGTATTACCCTTATGTTTAATATCTCTGTGAGGTTCTTTGCCATCATTCCTGTCGCTCCAGCTATCACTGGAACAACTTCGGCATTCTTCAGCTTCCACGATCTCACTTCATTCTTGAGATCTTGGTGTTTGATCATTTTCTTGATTTCTGCATCGTTTAGTCCAAAACCACTGTAGTACAGGCATTTTAGCAGAAATATTTGGTCAACCTCCCACAAATTGCAACAAAAGCAAACTCAACACGAAATTTTGATTCCTGGATTATTTCCCAGTGACAGAAAAAAAGTCCTAAGGGATCCTCCGGGGGGAAAGTCCTAGATCATCGAAATCCAATATGGCGCCACCGGCTTCGGGGAAAATGTGAAATTGTTAAAGATTGAATTTTAATATGTAAATATGTTTTTCTGCATTTAATGTTTTCTAGTTATGGTCAGTATATTGATATACAAGAATAATTATAAAAAAGTGAAATGTATGAGGTGTAAATAAAAAATTATAGCTTTTTTGTCCAAAAATGTCAATTTTTTTTTTACCTGATCTGATTTTGGCTCCTGGACCAAAAAAATAAGAAATGTTGAAGACACAAGATGAAATCAAGTCCTATTGCAATACAATATAATTATGTAAATCATTGAAACAATGACAAAATTCACAATTCCACTCGGGGCAATCACATCTGCTGACGAAGGTTTTCGAAATGAAAATGAAAATTCGCATTAAACTCGGAAACTACATCCATTATAAACTTATATACATGTTGAGAAAAATCAAGCGTATTAAAGTTAGAACTCGACAATGTCGTCATCATCCTCATCATTGTCACATGAGTTGTTTGTGCCAGCCAGAGCCCCCTGCAGTTTCCACAAGTGGAGTGCACTCATTGTTGTGCTTCTTGCCAGTGCATCTCATGGTGCTACATTCAGCCATGGCAGTTGCACCTAATGACGCGTAACATCTTTCAGGAGCTGGAGCTATTGATGTCTGAAGTGGCCACAAAACCCTCGTCACACTTCTGCCAACCCCAGTCTGTGAAAGAAGTATGCAAGTCTGACGTCTTGAAACGAATCAAAGACCACCTTCAGAGCATGCCGAGCTGCAAAGATATCTTCAAGAACTTCAGCGCTCTGGGTTCAGTATATGGACTGCTAGAGATTCTACGCAAATACATCCGGGCAGAGCGCAGTGGGAACTGGCACTACATCTACAGGCCATCCAGGAAATGCCTGCCTTACATGGCAGCCTCCGGGCCACAACCTTGTATGCCAAATCTGCCGAGGGTGTATCTGCAGCAGATGTCCAACAACGTTTTGATGAGGGGTTCCATGTGGTTCGACGAAGTGATCGCGTGTGGGCAGGTCTTTCATCTGACCTGATCATCGAACAAGTTCTGATGAGAAGTTGAAGACCAGCAGGGGCTCACACGAGGCGAAGGAATGACAGAGCAACAACGGCTGGTATGGCTACTATCAATGCCTGCCTGTGCAGAAATAAACCAGGCCAATGCAGAAGCTCACAGTTGCTGAACTACAACACTGGAGAGCAGAAGAAGGACATGACCAAGCAAGACAATCTCGGACTGGAAGGACACACTATCAGCTCTTCAGTATTTACAGGAACGGAATCGTTCAGTAGTGATCCACGTCTGAGGAACATTGCCACTGGAGTTCATTGCCACACACCACCGTCAACGTCGATACAGCACATGCGTGAGAGCCAAAATATGAAATCTATGGATGGGAAAACACCTGCGAGTACACATTTAAGAGGAAAGACCAATTGTCACCCTCGGCATGAAGTCATCTGTCAAGATTGATGGAGAGCAAGTCCAGGTTGACCCACAACTCCTCTTCCAGAGACTGATCACTGTTGCACAGACAGCAGAAGAACTGAGTCGGCCTTCAAATATTGAACTGTTGCAGCTATCCACCAGCCCTCTTGATTCCTCTCTTCAGCTCCGAGAAGCACACAAGCCAGTCTTTGCTGATGCCATCTGGGATCTTCTTGATCCGATGTCCCAGCCGATTCCCCAATGATGGGCAACAGTATGTTTGGATGGCGGGGGCACTTGTTCAACGCATTCCATCGTCTCGTGGATCTACATACAGAGACATATGCCCACCAGTACACTGATTATGTAACGAAGAAGTAGGAGATGCCATAGTCGTGTTTGATGGTTATGAGAGTACCAACACGAAGGACATGACACACCAAGAGACGTCTAAAGGGAATGCCTGGCACTACTGTGAGATTTACAGCTGACATGCGTCTCACAATGAAGAAGGAACAGTTCTCTTGCCAATAGGCAGAATAAACAGCGATTCATTTTTATGTGATGGTGAAGAGCTTCAGAAGAAGAACTGTGACACACACCATGCCTCAGGGGATGCTGATCTCCTGATTGTACTGAAGGCCGTGCAGTCTGGCTACTGTCACCAACACTGTGTTATTGGTGATGACCACAGACCTCCTCTCCTCCTATGCTACCAGCCAAGCTTAGAATCCCATGACCTCTTCTTTGTCCCGCGCCCAAAGAAGAACACGAAGGAGCCTCGCATCTGGAACATCCAAGGCTACAAAGAAAATGATTGAGTACAGACATATGCAAGCACATACTGTTTCTACATGCAGTTCTTGGGTGCGACACGACATCCGTCTTCATGGATTGGAAAGGGAGCTTCCCTCAAAAAGTTCAAAGCAAACAACACATTCCGTGACCAGGCCAAGTTTTTGATACATATCCAGCTTCCGTATGTGATATGGCAGATGCAGGAGAAAAACATTGGTATAATCTACAATGGAAAGTCAACTGACACCCTGGACACCCTCGCGGTATCAGCGCGGTACTGGGACAAGGTGGCTTGGAGCTCCTCTCACGTGCAACCACAGACGTTCCACAACATCATAAGCAGCAAAGTATCACAGCCTGCGCGTGTATCTGCATGTCCAAGAATGGAAGGATGTTGCAGATGAACTTCTTCCACAGACTGGTGTTGGCAGAAGTGTGACGAGGGTTTGTGCCACTTCAGACATCAATAGCTCCAGCTCCTGAAAAGATGTTACGTGTCATTAGGTGCAACTGCCAGGCTGAATGTAGCACCATGAGATGCACATGCAAGAAGCACAACATTGAGTGCACTCCAGCTTGTTGAAACTGCAGGGGCTCTGCTGCCACAAACACTCCATGTGACAATGATGAGGATGATGACGACATTGTCGAGTTCTAACTTGAATACGCTTGATTTTTTCTCAACATGTATAGTAAGTATATAATGGATGTAGTTTCTGAGTTTAATGCGAAATTTCATTTTCATTTCGAAACCTTCGTCAGGCAGATGTGATTGCCCGAGTGGAATTGTGAATTTTGTCATGTTTCAATGATTTACATAATTATATTGTATTGCCATAGACTTGATTTCATCTTGTGTCTTCAACATTTCTTATTTTTTTTGGTCCAGGAGCCAAAATCAGTATCAGGTAAAAAAAAAATTTCGGACAAAAAATTGACATTTTTGGACAAAAAAGCTATAACTTTTTATTTTACCCTCAATACATTTCACTTTTTTTATAATTATTCTTGTATATCAATATACTGACCATAACTAGAAACAATTAGAAATGCAGAAAAACATATTTACATATTAAATATCAATCTTTACAATTTTCTCATTTTCCCCGAAGCCATGTGGTGGCCATATTGGATTTCCATGATTTCAGGACTTTCCCCCCGGAGGATCCCTTAGGACTTTTTTTCTGTCACTGGAGGACATATCCAGGAATCAAAATCTGTTGTTTGCTTTTGTTGCAATTTGTGGGAGGTCATCTGACATTTTGACTGTACTACTAGTATTAACACCTCATTCAGCAATTCCTTCTCTTTTTTTTTTTGTACCCAAGTATGATACCTGGGCACAACGCTTTGTTTTCGATGTTCACGCTCAATGGGATTATTAGTTCGTACGTGAGCGGTCGGTACTTCCAGGTTTTAAGTGATTACTTTTGGTTCACGTTCCCACAAAATTTGGTGGAACTGGGACTTCAAAGTTTTTGCAGATGTGCCAGCGGATTACTTCACAAACTCTGTCGTGTGTACAGCTGTTCTGACATGTTGTGTGTGTGTGTGTGTGTTCGGTCATTAAGCATATCATTCTCTTTGTGGTAAGACGAGATAAAAATTGAACATTTTGCTCTAAATTCAAAGCGTTACATCTGACACAAGCCTAACACTGCACATCACCCAGTCAACACGATCCCTACTGTCAAACCTGGTGGTGGTAGCATCATGTTATGGGGCTGCTTTCCATCAACACAGTCAGGATAGAAGAGACAATGGATGGGGCATTTGGATAGAGGAGAATCCGTGATGAAAAACCTCAATTCCTGACAGAGCTACAAATCTGAAACTGGTTTGGAGATTCACATTTCAGCAAGACATACACTGGAGTAGCTGAATAAGGAGAAAATAAAAGTTCTTGAGTGGCCCAGTCAAAGTCCTGACTTGAACACAATTGAACATTGATGGTGAGACTTGAAGATTGCAGTCCATTGACGATCCCCATCAAATTTGGGAGAACGAGAGCAATTTTCACGTGAATAACGGGCAAAGATTTCACCATCTCACTGTGCAAAGCTGGTAGCGACCTACCCAAAAAGACTCGTAGCAGTCATTGCTGTAAAAGGTGCTTCCACAAAGTCCTGACCTGAGGGGCTGAATACTTTTGCAACCAGCGAATTTTTTTTTTGCAGGTATTCTTGATTGTTTAGTTTGATCTCTTAAGTTACGAATAAAAAAGTTCATTTGGAAAAAAGTTTCTATACAATTCGTAATTCATCTAAATGTGGCATTATTGGTAGGGGGTGAATACTTTTGCAGGCCACTGTACATTGGAAGTGCTTATGCTAAAACAGAAACTGTCATACTTTTGACACAACATGCATGCAAAAAACGAAAATCTGGAGAAGTCAACCATGCTGCATATTTTAAAGGGAAGAAGAGGAAGAGACAGACCATGTATGGGCTAGATGGGATGGGGTAAAGGCTGCAACCAAGCTGCTTGCATGCACTTCAGAAAGCAGTACAGGATAGGGATGTTTGGAGAAATCTGATCATGAACGTCACCGAAAGTCAGCAACGACCCGACGGAACTGGATAACATACGTTTCCAACCCCCTGCGCTAATTTTCCCAAAATTTGCTGCACTGCATTATTTTCACAGGGGAAAGGTCACCGTCACATAAAATCTTTCAATTCTTAACCAAATTGAAATAAAACATGAAATAATGTCGCTTTGGGTGATTGAGCATCGCATGCCAGGTGGCATTTTTTGTGGGGAAAGGGGCAGGGCTCAAACACCTGCTGGTTGATGCTCTGTTGGGACTCAAACCTATTGCATTTAATTGCTTCCATATGCAAAATTAAAATTAATATAAAAAGTGTCCTCACTCCATGGGATTACACTAAGACACATGAGTGGTCGCACAATCCTGTATGACCTTAAAACAAGGAAATGAGGACATTGGTCCCTCATTGACGTGTTGCACTCTCGAGTAAATTTTTGCTCCAGGTTTATACAACAATCTTGATGTTTTACTAAAGTCTTAAAAAACTCCATCTTTATTTGTGACCCAACTTTTGCACGTATATACATATTCATTTTGATTCTGACGCATCATACTCTGTGCTGCCAAATCAGTTTTTGGCAAGGGTTATGCTGGGTACTTTGCCATTGCCTTCCCAGCAGTAAGAGCAGCAATTTGGAATTTGGTCAGGGTGCCAGCAATAGCTCACCTACTCTTTGTGAAGGACACTGTGGGATCTTTGGCATCCACCAACTCATGCCAGCAGACTCCTGTCCAGTTTAATGTCCATCCAAGGGACAGCCCACACATTGATGAATCACCCTGCCTGTGAAACACTGCGGAAGAAGTTTATAGCTGGTCGATATGTGAAACCCAGGCTGGACAGTTAGTCGGGTGTGCGTACCCCAAGGCGATCATGCCAGTAGACACACACAACACAGAACACACACACACACACACACACACACACCACACACTCTCTGACACCCTGCTATAAACACTTTTTGAATGTTTGCCTTTAACAAACGTATTTCATGCTAATTGTAGACATACTGCACAGTACTGTATTTCGTAAGAATGGTTGTTGATTGTCGTACAATAACCAAAAAGACTACGAACTACAGTTGTCGATGGCACACCATCGCATATTCCCGCGCGCACTGCTTTGTCCAATTAACGCTAGGTGAAATTTTATTTTAAAAATCGACCCCCATGACCCCAACCCCTCTGGCCCGGCCCCTAGGGGTCATATCAAAAATCTGAAAGTG